>CAKXYN010000215.1:1075000-1503078 GCA_935064755.1 Tragelaphus eurycerus | reverse complement strand
TACATTAAGCTTGAGGGCAATTTTGTTTTGGAGAATTTATCTTAGCTTTTCATAAAATATTGCATTTTAATAAAAAATAAAAAATTAAACCTACCTTCTTAAGTGATCAGTGTAAAGAAATAGAGGAAAACAATAGAATGGGAAAGACTAGAGATCTCTTCAAGAAAATCAGAGATACCAAGGGATCATTTCTTGAAAAGATAGTCTCAATAAAGGACAGAAATGGTATGGACCTAACAGAAGCAGAAGATATTAAGAAGAGATGGCAAGAATACATAGAAGAACTGTACAAAAAAGATCTTCACAACCCAGATAATCATGATGGTGTGATCACTGACCTAGAGCCAGACATCCTGGAATGTGAAGTCAAGTGGGCCTTAGAAAGCATCACTATGAACAAAGCTAGTGGAGGTGATGGAATTTCTGTTGAGCTATTCCAAATCTTGAAAGATGATGCTGTGAAAGTGCTGCACTCAATATGCCAGCAAATTTGGAAAACTCAGCAGTGGCCACAAGACTGGAAAAGGTCAGTTTTCATTCCAATCCCAAAGAAAGGCAATGCCAAAGAATAATCAAACTACCGCACAATTATACTCATCTCACATGCTAGTAATGTAATGCTCAAAATTCTCCAAGCCAGGCTTCAGCAATATGTGAACCATGAATGTCCAGATGTTAAAGCTGGTTTTAGAAAAGGCAGAGGAACCAGAGATCAAATTGCCAACATCTGCTGGAGTATAGAAAAAGCAAGAGAGTTTCAGAAAAACACCTATTTCTGCTTTATTGACTATGCCAAAGCCTTTGACTGTGTGGATCACCACAAACTGTGGAAAATTCTGAAAGAGATGGCCTACCAGACCATCTGACCTGCATCTTGAGAAATCTGTATACAGGTCAGGAAGCAACAGTTAGAACTGGACATGGAACAACAGACTGGTTCCAAATAGGAAAAGGAGTACGTCAAGGCTGTATATTGTCACCCTACTTATTTAACTTATATGCAGAGTACATCATGAGAAATGCTGGGCTGGATGAGGCACAAGCTGGAATCAAGATTGCCAGGAGAAATATCAATAACCTCAGATGTGCAGATGAGACCACCCTTATGACAGAGAGTGAAGAAGAACTAAAAAGCCTCTTAATGAAAGTGAAAGAGGAGGGTGGAAAAAGCTGGCTTAAAGTTCAACATTCAGAAAATGAAGATCATGGCATCTGGTCCCATCATCAGATCAGATCAGTCACTCAGTCGGGTCCGACTCTTTGCGACCACATGAATCGCAGTACGCCAGGCCTCCCTGTCCATCACCAACTCCCAGAGGTCACTCAGACTCACATCCATTGAGTCAGTGATGCCATCCAGCCATCTCATCCTCTGTCGTCCCCTTCTCTTCCTGCCCCCAATCCCTCCCACCATCAGATCAGATCAGATCAGTCGCTCAGTCGTGTCCGACTCTTTGCGACCCCATGAACTGCAGCACGCCAGGCCTCCCTATCCATCACCAGCTCTCGGAGGTCACTTAGACTCACATCCATCGAGTCAGTGATGCCATCCAGCCATCTCATCCTCTGTCGTCCCCTTCTCCTCCTGCCCTCAATCCCTCCCAGCATCAGAGTCTTCTCCAATGAGTCAACTCTTCGCATGAGGTGGCCAAAATACTGGAGTTTCAGCTTTAGCATCATTCCTTCCAAAGAAATCCCAGGGCTGATCTCCTTCAGAATGGACCGGTTGGATCTCCTTGCAGTCCAAGGGACTCTCAAGAGTCTTCTCCAACACCACAGTTCAAAAGCATCAATTCTTCGGCGCTCAGCCTTCTTCACAGTCCAGCTCTCACATCCATACATGACCACAGGAAAGACCATAGCCTTGACTAGGCGAACCTTTGTTGGCAAAGTGATGTCTCTGCTTTTGAATATGCTATCTAGGTTGGTCATAACTTTCCTTCCAAGGAGTAAGCGTCTTTTAATTTCATGGCTGCAGTCACCATCTGCAGTGATTTTGGAGCCCCCCAAAATAAAGTCTGACACTGTTTCCACTGTTTCTCCATCTATCTCCCATGAAGTGATGGTACCAGATGCCATGATCTTCGTTTTCTGAATGTTGAGCTTTAAGCCAACCTTTTCACTTTCCACTTTCACTTTCATCAAGAGGCTTTTTAGTTCCTCTTCACTTTCTGCCATAAGGGTGGTGTCATCTGCATATCTGAGGTTATTGATATTTCTCCCTGCAATCTTGATTCCAACTTGTGTTTCTTCCAGTCCAGCGTTTCTCATGATGTACTCTGCATATAATCCCATCACTTCATGGGAAATAGATGGATAAACAGTGGAAACAGTATCAGATTTTATTTTGGGGGCTCCAAAATCACTGCAAATGATGACTGCAGCCAATGACTGCAGCCATGAAATTAAAAGATGCTCACTCCTTGGAAGGAAAGTCATGACCAACCTAGACAGCATATTCAAAAGCAGAGACATTACTTTGCCAACAAAGCTTTGTTTAATCAAGGCTATGATTTTTCCAGTTGTCAGATATGATTGTGAGAGCTGGACTATACAGAAAGCTGAGCGCCGAAGAATTGATGCTTTTGAACTGTGGTGTTGGAGAAGACTTTTGAGAGTCCCTTAGACTGCAAGGAGATCCAACCAGTCCATCTTAAAGGAGATCAGTCCTGAATGTTCATTGGAAGGACTGATGTTTAATCTGAAACTCCAATACTTTGGACACCTGATGCAAAGAACTGACTCCTTGGAAAAGGCCCTGATGCTGGGAAAGATTGAAGGCGGGAGGAGAAGGGGACAACAGAAGATGAGATGGTTGAATGGCATCACCAACTCAATGGACATGAGTTTGAGTAATCTCTGTGAGTTGGTGATGGACAGGAAGGCCTGGCATGCTTCAGTCCATGGGGTCACAAAGAGTCGGACACAACTCAGCAACTGAACTGAACCAAACTGAACTGAGTATTATTTAGTCTAAATGTAATCAAGCAAAGTGGGCTTCCCTCACAACTCAGTTGGTAAAGAATCGGCCTGCATACAGGAGACCCTGGTTTGATACCTGGGTCAGGAAAATCTGCTGGAGAAGGGAAAGGCTACCCACTCCACTGTTCTGGCCTGGAGAATTCCACGGGACATGACTGAGTGACTTTCACTTCACTTCAATCAAGTAAAGTAAGAGTGCAAGTAAGTGACTGTTAGTTATAGGACAACTGTTTGCTATAGGATGACTGTTTGCAGCAGGGGAAAAAAAAAGGAGAAGAAAAAGTAGATTCTAGATCTTTAATTTATGGTAGGGATAATCCATTCCAGATTCAATATTCTGTAGGGGTTGCTTTCTTTCATGAAGCACATTTTATGTTGAGAAAAGGTGCATATGGCAGTCACTATTTCAGCTGTTTTCATCTTAGTTTCATGTATACTAAATTCAAGATGAGCTAAAATGTTACAAATGAAAAATATCTATAAACACCAATGAAATTAATTTCCTACTTTATAATTCTAAGAATTACAGAATTTTATAAAGCTAGGTTACTCTAAGGATTATTCTAAGGTAGCAAAGAGTTGGACATGACTGAGCGACTGAACTGAACTCTAAGGATGCCTATATTAAGAAAGTATGATTTTTGTACAATTAATCATTTCATATATTAAATTCCTTTGGGAGATAGCATAGTATGAAATGATTTGCAATGGTCTCAGCAGAATACATAAGGTTCATTGTATTTCACTATTCACATTTTAATCATTTCAGGTTAGACAGTGGGTTTCCTACATCTTTTACATTTTAACAATTCAAGTTTAACTGCTCTTCACTAAATGGAACTCTTAGTCAACTGTAACTTTAATACAACTACAAATAAATGATACTAGGTGTTGAGAAGATGCTCTGGAGAAGGCAATGGCACCCCACTCCAGTACCCTTGCCTGGAAAATCCCATGGATGGAGGGGCCTGGTGGGCTGCAGTCACGGGGTCGCAGAGAGTCAGACACGACTGAGTGACTTCACTTTCTCTTTCACTTTCAGGTGTTCGTAATGGTGTCTCCAAAGAACTAAAAAAAGAGTACCCTAAATGCTTTTAGAAGCTTGGAAAATTCAAATTAGTAGATCCAGTGTGGCTGTGCTTTTAGATACAATTTAATAATTCGGTTATAGTAGCCTACCCAAAAAAGCATGTTTTGTCACACATATTCAACCTATATGCTCTAGGACCAGGGTCCCCAACACCTGGACTGGTACCAGTCCATGGCTTGTGAGGAATCAGGCCACATGATGGGAGGTGAGTAGTGGGCAACTGAAGCTTCAACTATATTTACAGCCACTCCCCGCTATTCACAGTACCACCTGAGCTCCTCTCTTGTCAAGTCAGTGGCAGCATAATCAATGTAATAGGCTTGAATCATCTCAAAGCCATCCCCCTGTCCTGAGTCCCTGGAAAAATTGTCCTCCACAAAACCAGTCCATGGTTCAAACAACATTTGGGATGGCTGTTCTAAGACCACACCACTTTACGATCATTGTAAACAAGGTAGAATGCTTAAACAACTAAGTGAAAATGTTAAAAAATAATAGCTAACATTCAGCAGAAGATATTAAGAAGAGGTGGCAAGAATACACAGAAGAACTGTACAAAAAAGAGCTTCAAGACCCAGATAATCATGATGATGTGATCACTGACCTAGAGCCAGACATCTTGGAATGTGAAGTCAAATGGGCCTTAGAAAGCATCACTATGAACAAAGCTAGTGGAGGTGATGGAATTCCAGTGCAGCTATTCCAAATCCTGAATGATGATGCTGTGAAAGTGCTGCACTCAATATGCCAGCAAATTTGGAAGACTCAGCAGTGGCCACAAGATTGGAAAAAGTCAGTTTTCATCCCAATCCCAAAGAAAGGCAATGCCAAGGAGTGCTCAAACTACTGAACAATTGCACTCATCTCACACGCTAGTAAAGTAATGCTCAAAATTCTCCAAGCCAGGCTTCAGCAATATGTGAACCGTGAACTTCCTGATGTTCAAGGTGGTTTTAGAAAAGGCAGAGGAACCAGAGATCAAATTGCCAACATCCGCTGGATCATGGAAAAAGCAAGAGAGTTCCAGAAAAGCATCTATTTCTGCTTTATTGACTATGCCAAAGCCTTTGACTGTGTGGATCACAATAAACTATGGAAAATTCTGAAAGAGATGGGAATACCAGACCACCTGATCTGCCTCTTAAGAAATCTGTATACAGGTCAGGAAGCAACAGTTAGAACTGGTCATGGAACAACAGACTGGTTCCAAATAGGAAAAGGAGTACGTCAAGGCTGCATATTGTCACCATGTTTATTTAACTTATATGCAGAGTACATCATGAGAAATGCTGGACTGGAAGAAACACAAGTTGGAATCAAGATTGCCGGGAGAAATATCAATAACCTCAGATATGCAGATAACACCACCCTTATGGCAGAAAGTGAAGAGGGGCTAAAAAGCCTCTTGATGAAAGTGAAAGTGGAGAGTGAAAAGGTTGGCTTAAAGCTCAACATTCAGAAAACAAAGATCATGGCATCTGGTCCCATGGGAAATAGATGGGGAAACAGTGGAAACAGTGTCAGACTTTGTTTTTCTGGGCTCCAAAATCACTGCAGATGGTGACTGCAGCCATGAAATTAAAAGACGCTTACTCCTTGGAAGGAAAGTTATGACCAACCTAGATAGCATATTCAAAAGCAGAGACATTACTTTACCAACAAAGGTTCGCCTAGTCAAGGCTATGGTCTTTCCTGTGGTCATGTATGGATGTGAGAGCTGGACTGTGAAGAAGGCTGAGCGCCGAAGAGTTGATGCTTTTGAACTGTGGTGTTGGAGAAGACTCTTGAGAGTCCCTTGGACTGCAAGGAGATCCAACCAGTCCATTCTGAAGGAGATCAATCCTGGAATTTCTTTAGAAGGAATGATGCTAAAGCTGAAACTCCAGTATTTTGGCCACCTCATGCGAAGAGTTGACTCATTGGAGAAGACTCTGATGCTGGGAGGGATTGAGGGCAGGAGGAGAAGGGGACGACAGAGGATGAGATGGCTGGATGGCATCACTGACTCGATGGATGCGAGTCTGAGTGACCTCCGGGAGCTGGTGATGGACAGGGAGGCCTGGCGTGCTGCAGTTCATGGGGTTGCAAAGAGTCGGACACGACTGAGCGACTGATCTGATCTGATCTGAACATTCAGTTCAGTTGCTCAGTCGTGTCTGACTCTTTGCAACCCCAAGAACCGCAGCATACCAGGCCTCCCTGTCCATCACCAACTCTTGGAGTTCACCCAAACCCATGTCCATTTAATTGATGGTGCCATCCAACCATCTCATCCTCTGTCGTCCCCTTCTCCTCCTGCTCTCAATCTTTCCCAGCATCAGGGTCTTTTCAAATGATGCTCTTCGCATCATTAACAGTGTTTATAAAATAGCATGCAACCTCTTTTAAATGTGCTATTATATTTATTATATCATATATATAATGAAACCAACAATCTGAGGAACATACTAATTTCTCTAATTTACACATGATGGCACTGAGGACCATAGCGATCATCCTGCCTAAGAAGCTGATAGCAGAGTTGATTTGAAGTGAACTTGATTTAGCTCTCTCCCCTTCACCTCTACTCTTCACTATTCTATGCTATCTCAAAAGTTTTTCTCTCAGCAGCAAGAGTTTACACTCAGCTTTTTGTTTTAATAGCTCCATAGTTTCCCATTCTCTACATTATTAGAAATGTTTAAAGAGAGAAATATTAAACCATGAAGAAAAACCTGTAGTTAAGACTAATTACTTTCAGGAAATATTGCTTCTCATATAATAACAAAGTTGGTATTCATGTACAAAATTTGGTCTCTGAGCAAAGTATATAATCAGTATATATCAGTACATTTCAAAATAAATTATTCTCCTATGAAATTCAGAAGCCAGCAAAGGAACAAGATTTTATTTTTTAATGGTCAATGTAGTTATAATCTTAATTAGACTCAGACTTCAAGAAAGAATCTACATTCCTGATAGTATCCTGTCATATGTTAAATTCTAAAACCATGAAATAATCTAATAAAATGTGTCCTAAGAACAAAACAGTAAACCAAGTAATCAGATCACATCAGTCGCTGTCGTGTCTGACTCTTTGCGACCCCATGAACTGCAGCACGCCAGGCCTCCCTGTCCATCACCAACTCCCGGAGGTCACTCAGACTCACATCCATCGAGTCAGTGATGCCATCCAACCATCTCATCCTCTGTCGTCCCCTTCTCCTCCTGCCCCCAATCCCTCCCAGCATCAGAGTCTTCTCCAATGAGTCAACTCTTCGCATGAGGTGGCCAAAATACTGGAGTTTCAGCTTTAGCATCATTCCTTCCAAAGAAATCCCAGGGCTGATCTCCTTCAGAATGGACTGGTTGGATCTCCTTGCAGTCCAAGGGACTCTCAAGAGTCTTCTCCAACACCACAGTTCAAAAGCATCAGTTCTTCGGCGCTCAGCCTTCTTCACAGTCCAGCTCTCACATCCATACATGACCACAGGAAAGACCATAGCCTTGACTAGGCGAACCTTTGTTGGTAAAGTAATGTCTCTGCTTTTGAATATGCTATCTAGGTTGGTCATAAGTTTCCTTCCAAGGAGTAAGCATCTTTTAATTTCATGGCTGCAGTCACCATCTGCAGTGATTTTGGAGCCCAGAAAAACAAAGTCTGACACTGTTTCCACTGTTTCCCCATCTATTTCCCATGTAGTGATGGGACCAGATGCCATGATCTTCGTTTTCTGAATGTTGAGCTTTAAGCCAACCTTTTCACTCTCCACTTTCACTTTCATCAAGAGGCTTTTTAGCCCCTCTTCACTTTCTGCCATAAGGGTGGTGTCATCTGCATATCTGAGGTTATTGATATTTCTCCCAGCAATCTTGATTCCAACTTCTGTTTCTTCCAGTCCAGCATTTCTCATGATGTACTCTGCATATAAGTTAAATAAACATGGTGACAATATACAGCCTTGACGTACTCCTTTTCCTTTTTGGAACCAGTCTGTTGTTCCATGACCAGTTCTAACTGTTGCTTCCTGTCCTGCATACAGATTTCTCAAGAGGCAGATCAGGTGGTCTGGTATTCCCATCTCTTTCAGAACTTTCCACAGTTTATTGTGATCTACACAGTCAAAGGCTTTGGCATAGTCGATAAAGCAGAAATAGATGTTTTTCTGGAATTCTCTTGCTTTTTCCATGATCCAGCGGATGTTGGCAATTTGATCTCGTTCCTCTGCCTTTTTGAAAACCAGCTTGAACATCAGGAATTTCACGGTTAACATATTGCTGACACCAAGTAATAAAACCTATTAAAATCAACAATTTAATTTTTAAACTATAATTTTAAAATTTAAGTAGTAATGTTAGATTTTAAGAGGATTCTACTACCATAATGTATATGATTTACAAGTTTCTAGATTTTTTTATATAAATTTATTTATTTTAATTGGAGGCTAATTACTTTACAATATTGTATTGGTTTTGCCATACATCAACATGAATCTGCCACAGGTGAAACAAGTTTCCAGATTTTAAGAAGAAATGAGTGATAAGATAAACATCTTTTTTTCCAAAATGGCATTTTAAAGATGAAAAACAATCATGTTTAATGCATGTTCTTTTAGTAAATTTTTATGGCTTAATTGTTATATCAAATAAATCACTCATATAAATTTTTTCATTCTTCATATTGTGAGTTTTCAACACAATATGGAGTGCTTATTAAAATTATATTACTCAAACGAAAGATAATTTTTAAGCTCTTTTCTTTTACAAATCAGTTAAATAGACTTAAAAAATTTCCATTAGTGCTTTTTTAGGAAATATTTAATTTCTATTTACTTGATAACACATTTTCTCTAGTTCAATTATCACTCTGTTACATATATATAAAGATACTTGCCAAAAAACACCTCCTCACCAAAAATTGATTTTACTTCTCACTTATACATATGAAAAGTAGTAAGTACTGTATATATTCTCATAAGTGTGTATATGTTAATTAGTCTGTTCCATATAAGTCTTTATTCTTGTTCTTTGTTTTCTTCATAGTATTGTAGTTATCACTCTATTTTCTTCATTTATTTACTTGTTTATTTTCCACCTCTCCCATGGAGCATTAATTTCCATGATATCCAGGGACTTGTCAAACTTCATCACCAGCATCTAACATTTGCTAAGCACAAAACAAATGATGAATAAATATAGATTCACTGAATGAACAAATAATGGATTAATGAATATAGGGAAAATAGGAAATAAATAATTAAATATTAATAATAATCAGGCATATTGGGCCCTTCTGAAAACAAATTCATAGTTATAAAATTAATTTTGATACAAGAAAATAATTTTTGTTAAAAAATGTTCATACCCTAATGAAATAAATAATAGGAACTACAACATGAAACCTCAGTGAAAATGGTCTGAATAGCTCTAATTTTCCAAAATGCTTTTATTATTGTTAACAGGATGAAAGCAATCATAATCCATGATATGATATGAATCAAAAAGGAAAAATGTGAAAAAATTTTATGTAACTTGCTTTGAAAACAATATATTTATACAGTCAGAATTATGTTAGAACATTGCAAGAGACAAAGTGAAGTGCTTTCTCATTTTCAAAATGAAAAACAGTCAAATACTTGAACATCTGAGGTACCAGGATTATAATATACCAAAAAGTATAAAGATAAGGATGTTTACTTAATGGAAAATTATTAAAAGGGAAGAAATGCATATGACCAGGAATCCCACCATACATATTTTTCTTTTTTAATGTTTAATTTTATCACCTACTAATTTCCAGCCTTAGTCCTTAATTCCTAATCTGTGGTTCATACTTATATCAGCATCTATGTCAAGTGTCTGTGTTAAATCTAATGACTTTTATATAATTTATCAGTCAATAAAATATATGTAAATACAATTAATAACACATATATTTTATATAATACTATCTCAACAACTAATTCATATAAAATCAATTATAAAATAACAATAGAGCTTACTATTCCGGTAAAATTCAATAATCAGTAAATCACACTTTTACTGGACTTTTTATTAAAACACCTTTGTATCTTTTATTAAAGTCAAGAAGATAATTTTGGTGACTCAAGCTGGTTTTAGAAAAGCCAGAGGAACCAGAGATCAAATTGCCAACATCCGCTGGATCATGGAAAAAGCAAGAGAGTTCCAGAAAAACATCTATGTCTGCTTTATTGACTATGCCAAAGCCTTTGACTGTGTGGATCACAATAAACTATGGAAAATTCTGAAAGAGATGGGAATACCAGACCACCTGATCTGCCTCTTAAGAAATCTGTATACAGGTCAGGAAGCAACAGTTAGAACTGGTCATGGAACAACAGACTGGTTCCAAATAGGAAAAGGAGTACGTCAAGGCTGCATATTGTCACCATGTTTATTTAACTTATATGCAGAGTACATCATGAGAAATGCTGGACTGGAAGAAATACAAGTTGGAATCAAGATTGCCGGGAGAAATATCAATAACCTCAGATATGCAGATGACACCACTCTTATGGCAGAAAGTGAAGAGGGGCTAAAAAGCCTCTTGATGAAAGTGAAAGTGGAGAGTGAAAAGGTTGGCTTAAAGCTCAACATTCAGAAAATGAAGATCATGGCATCTGGTCCCATCACTGCATGGGAAATAGATGGGGAAACAGTGGAAACAGTGTCAGACTTTGTTTTTCTGGGCTCCAAAATCACTGCAGATGGTGACTGCAGCCATGAAATTAAAAGACGCTTGCTCCTTGGAAGGAAAGTTATGACCAACCTAGATAGCATATTCAAAAGCAGAGACATTACTTTACCAACAAAGGTTCGCCTAGTCAAGGCTATGGTCTTTCCTGCGGTCATGTATGGATGTGAGAGCTGGACTGTGAAGAAGGCTGAACGCCGAAGAATTGATGCTTTTGAACTGTGGTGTTGGAGAAGACTCTTGAGAGTCCCTTGGACTGCAAGAAGATCCAACCAGTCCATTCTGAAGGAGATCAATCCTGGAATTTCTTTGGAAGGTATGATGCTAAAGCTGAAACTCCAGTATTTTGGCCACCTCATGCGAAGAGTTGACTCGTTGGAGAAGACTCTGATGCTGGGAGGGATTGAGGGCAGGAGGAGAAGGGGACGACAGAGGATGAGATGGCTGGATGGCATCACTGACTCGATGGATGTGAGTCTGAGTGACCTCCGGGAGCTGGTGATGGACAGGGAGGCCTGGCGTGCTGCGGTTCATGGGGTCGCAAAGAGTCGGACACGACTGAACGACTGATCTGATCTGATCTGATCTGATACCAGTTTAATGTTATTTGATAATTAATTTATACAGCACTATTTTCTAATACAGAAATAAACTATTTTATGAATAGCCCTACAACTGATCATACTTCCTTTTTGCTTTCTGTTTCTAATATTTGAACATTCTAAATAGAATCTTTGTGTCATTAAGCAGATTTGGTGACAGTCTAGTCTCAATTTAGACCTAATTAATTTCTAAAATGTGCTGTCCTAAAGTAATATGTTAACATGACTCAAGTATATTTGAGTAAAAAAATAATTTACAAGTCTGCCTATTCTTGGCATTTATTTCATCGAAAATCTACCATGAAACAAGTAATACCATTTAAATAATTACAAAAACATTATGCATTTATGGTCAATATATTACTTAATAAATAGATCATTAATTTCTATCTATAGTAATAGCACATAATGAATAAATAATTTAAATGTCATATTGTAAATATGTAAATGTATATGCTGAAAACTTTATCATCATAACCTTGTCCTTCTTTGAATGAGTCCCATGACCCTAAAGAAATGCATTTTCCAGACCCATGGGCTATTTCAAACTTTTGACATGTTTATCCAAGTAGAAGAAAAATTGAAGATCTTCAAGTAAGGAAATAAAAATATAGAACTATTTCTGTTTCCAACATATAAAGAGAATTAATATTTTCAAATACTATACCAAGGAAATTTCTTTATAAATTATAATTTTTAGGAAACTATGAAAGGTGTATTTATAAACAAGCCCTTAACAGAAAATAAGAATCTTGAGACACTGATTTATAGTTGTGATGTAGTATGCCTGTGTATCATATACTTTATCAAAACTATTAATAGTGTATCTACAACTGCATTATTAAAATACTCTCAAAATTTCAACAACATTCACCTAGTTTTGTGGTTGGTTTTCTTTATTTTTTAAGAAATTGGGTAATATAGAATGTGTTTAGAGTCAGGACTATGATCACTAGCTATCGCTGAACTATACCTACTGAAGTGGCAGATATCAGAGCTTTTGCTATTAAAAAGTGGAGAGGGAAATGGCAACCCACTCCAGCACTCTTGCCTAGAGAATCCTGTGGATGGAGGAGCCTGGTGGGCTGCTATTCATAGGGTCGCACAGAGTCGGACATGACTGAAGCAACTTAGCATGCATGCATGCATTGGAGAAGGAAATGGCAACCCACTCCAGTATTCTTGCCTGGAGAATCCCGGGGACAGAGGAGCCTGGTGGGCTGCTGTCTATGGGGTCACACAGAGTTGGACACTGGACACGACTGAAGCGACTTAGCAGCAGCAGCAGCTATTAAAAAAGTAAGCTTGAACTTCCCTGGTGGTCCAGTGGTTAAGAATCCACCTGCCAATGCAGGGGACGTGAGTTCGATCCTTGGTCTGGGAAGATCCCACAAACGGGGGTGGGGTGGCAATTAAACCCATGTATCGCAACCACTGAGCCCACACTTTGGAGCCTGTGCTCCACAACAAGGGAAGCCACAATGAGAAGCCTGCACAGAGCCACAAAGCACAGCTCTCTCTTGTCCTTGCCACAACTAGAGAAAGTTCACATGCAACAATGAAGACCCAGTGCAGCCAAAAATAAATAAATAAATAAAAATTTTAAAAGCACATGTTTTCCACTTGCCTTGAATGAACAAAATATGATTAGATAAATTATATGAACATTACAGTTGCCACTAAGTATTTTCTAAGTCACACAATAGCTCCAATTTATTTAAATACTCCAGGCCAGATGTTCTACATACCTGTGTTATTTAGTCTTCATCACAAACCAATCTCCAAAGGCATAAATTATTTTTATCATTTTATGCACTAGGAAAGTAACATTTATGGATGATAAGTGGCTAAAAATATCATGCAAGAAAGTGGTTGGGCCAAAATTTGAACCCAGCTCTACTCTGCTGTATAGCCAGTCCTCTGACTTCCTACAGGGCACATATTTAAGGAGAAAAAAGAGAAAGGAGAGACTATCACTCAGTCAGTGTAGAGTTGATTAAACATGACCTCAAAGAACTAATTATAATAATCAAGTGATGAAAAGGATGACAGGGATGAGAAGTTCAGTATTTTCAATATGGCATCAGGAATCAAGCCATCACCCTGAAGCAAGAGTAACATAGTCTAAATTCACTTAATTGCAGATCAAACACAAAATACAAAATAAATACCTATTAAAAACATTTCAAAACTGTTTTATGAACATCTTTGGAGAAAGTCACAATGACTGTCCATTACAAAGCCCTTTAAGACATTTTCCATTATCTCTGAGGGAGAAACACATCTCCTTCATCACCACGACATCCCAGTGATCTGCAGTCATCCCCTTTTCAACAAATTGTTCTTTTTATTCCCCTCTGGAGTCCACTGATAAACCATCCATATGTAAAGTTATACACTGTATTATTTCTCTTATCAAAGATCATGGGTAGTGACAAACATTCAACTCCAAAGATTCTTGTCTATAAATTCACTGGACAGCCTTGACCAGTGGAATATATGCCTACAGGTGTTGAGACTAGCGTGTATTGTTTGATAGAGTTTTTTGATATCATTTTCCATAAATGTAAAGTGTGAAGATATATAGCAGGAGATGACAGAGGATGAGATGGTTGGATGGCATCACCGACTCATTGGACATGAGTTTGAGCAAGCCCCAGGAGTTGGTGATGGACAGGGAAGCCTGGCATGCTGCAGTCTTTGGGGTCACAAAGAATCAGACACAACTGAGCAACTGAACTGAACTGATAGCATTCAACCTAAAGACAATAACAATGATAAAATATTTGTATTTTATATCACATACTTTAAAATTGTTTCCACAACTCTATGTTATCTCATTCTTTCAATGATTCTGATTGTTGATGGTATTTTCATGACCGTCAGTTCAGTTCAGTTGCTAAGTCATGTCTAACTCTGTGCAACCCCATGGACTGCAGCATGCCAGGCTTCCCTGTTCATCACCAACCATCACAACTATATCAATAGGTTTATATGGAAATTGGAAAACAATAATTTTAAAGATTGTTTAGTCATTTTTATAGCAGAAAATTGGCTGCTAACAGCATCATGACAAATTCTCTCAATCTCAGCTTATTCTATTGCAATAGAGAAAGAAATATTACAAACCAGTGCGTTAGACATAATCATCCTGGAATATATGCCTAAACATAAACTGTATATATAGGCAGATATTTTACATGGGCAAATCAAATGAACTGTCACAGCCAGTGATGGGAGCTTACAGAGTGAGAAGTTTAATAGGTGCTTGCTGAAGACTTGTTTGCATTGTTTTAAGATGAAAGAAAATATACTACATTTCAGTTCTTCAACAGTGTTAAGTATCTGCTGAATATCTAACTAGATTATAGATACATAATATATGTAAGGCATCTACTTAAGTGGCTGGCACATTAAATAAAATATTTTCATCTTTCTTTCTTTTATGATTGGAGAGGATAATAAAGGTTAAGGACATGAGTTATTAGATGTTTTCCAACCCTAAATGTATTCAGAAAATGCCACAGATCTCAAAAGCAGTAAGGTCAACTATCAGAAAAATATAAGGAAGTAGAAAGTCACTCTAAAGAGAAGGGCCTTCAATTCAATGAGTTTTGATAAGGAATCCATCTCTAAGAATTCATCTAAGCATCTCATCTTCTGCCGCCCTCTTCACCTTCTGCCTCCAATCTTTCCAGCAGAGATGAGGTCATTAGATAGCATCAAACTCAATGGACATGAACTTGAGCAAACTCCAGGAGATAGTGGAGGACAGGGAAGCCTATAGTGCTGCAGTCCATGGGGTCACAAAGAGTCAGACACAACTTAGTGACTGAACAACAACAACCTTCCCTAACATAGCATGATGAAGTGTGAACTGGAGTATGGATCTTTTCAGATTATTTTAAGTCAGTTCAGTCACTCAGTCATATCTGACTCTTTGCAACCCCATGGACTGTAGCATGCTAGGCCTCCCTGTCCATCACCAACTCCCAGAGCTTGCTCAAACTCATATCCATCATGTCAGTGATGCCATCCAACCATCTCATCCTCTGTCATCCCCTTCTCTTCCTGCCTTCAATCTTGCCCAGCACTATGTTTGGTTTTTTTTTTTTTTTTTTTCAATGAGTCAGTTCTTTGCATCAGGTGGCCCAAAGTATTGGAGCTTCAGCTTCAGCATCAGTCTTTCCAGTGAACATTGAGGACTGATTTCCTTTAGGATTGACTAGTTGGCTCTCCTTGCAGTCCAAGGGACTCTCAAGAGTCTTCTACAACAACATCACAGTTCAAAAGCATCAGTTCCTCAGTGCTCAGCTTTCTTTATTGTCCAGTGCTCACATCCATACATGACCACTGGAAAAACCATAGCTTTGACTAGATGGACCTTCATCAGCAAAATAATGTCTCTGCTTTTCAATATGTTGTCTAGGTTTGTCATAGCTTTTCTCCCAAGGAGCAAGCGTCTTTTAATTTCATCACTGCAGTCACCATCTGCAGTGATTTTGGATTATTAACTTTGGTGGTAAACTGATTCTTACTGGATTTTAATGCTGTATAGGTAATTCTTTTCATATCTAGTTTCTATTTTCACATATTCAGACAAGTAAGTCAGTTACCTCCTAATAAATAAAATATTCAACAACTCAATGTAGAACCTGAGTTTTGAATGACTGAAAAACTGAAAGATAACCAAAAATCACTTTATTAAACGTGATATCCTGATTTATAAGAAATATAGATTTGGTCATTCAGATGACAAAATCTTATATATATTTGCTCTTCCTCCACAATTCCTGGCTCATGGCTTCCCAAACACTTGGAATTTTGTGAGCCAATAGAAGAATAGGAAAAATTTTTATGACAGTATTTGTTCTCCTATCCTGAGTGCCTAAAAGTGCTTCAGAGCTGCAAAGGTGAAAAGGGTATATTGTTATTCTCAACAAACCCCCTTCCATAACAATTGAGCTTATACTATGGAAGGTTACTTTTGTAAAATACTAAGGATGAGGGCTGGTGCCCAGGAGAAACAACTGTGTGATTATAAAGGGTTGAAAATTTCAGTTCAATCCCGTGATTTCCAGGGAGGAGAGAGGAGCTAGAGGTTGTATCAATCACCAGTGGATAAAGATGGACAGGGAGGCCTGGTGTGCTGCGATTAATGGGGTTGCAAAGAGTTGGACACGACTGAGCAACTGAACTGAACTGAAAGATATAATCAATTATGCCCAGGTAATGAAGGAGATGTGAGAGTTGGACCATAAAGAAGGCTGAGTGCTGAAGAATTGATGCTTTTGAACTGTGGTATTGGAGAAGACTCTTGAGAGTCCCTTGGACTGCAAGGAGATCAAACCAGTCAATCCTAGAGGAAATCAGTACTGAATATCATTGGAAGGACTGATGCTGAAGATGAAGCTCCAATACTTTGGCCAACTGATGCAAACAACTGAATCCTTGGAGAAGACCCTGATGCTAGGCAATATTGAAGGCAGTAGGAGAAGGGGGTGACAGAGGATGAGATTGTCGAATGGCATCATTGACTTAATGGACATGGGTTTGAGAAAACTCAAGGAGAGAGTGAAGGACAGGGAAGCCTGGCATGCTGCAGTCCATGGGGTCACAAAGAGTCAGACACAACTGAGCACCTGAGCAAAAATAACTAATGAAGCTTCCATAAAACCCAAAAGGTGGGGGTTCAGAAACCCAGGCTGGTGAACGAGGACACTTCCAGGTGCCACCATACCAGACATCAAACTTCACAAGAAAGGAAGCTGTTTTTCCTGGGACTCTCCCTATACATCCCTTCAATTGGCTACTGATCTATATTCTTTAATATCCTTTCCAATAAATCAGCACTCTAGTGAATAAAGAGCCTTTTCTGAATTCTATGAGCCATTCCAGTGAATTAACTGAACCCAAGGAGGGGGTCATGGGAAACCATTGATTTAAAGTCAGTGGGACTTGTGATTGGCATCTGAAGTGGAGAATGGTCTTATGTCACTGATTGAGCCCTTTACCTGGGTAATGTGATACTATCTCCAAGTAGACATTGTCAGAAATAATTCAAATTCCACACACACACACACACACACACACAAATATACACACACATTGAGACTGAGTCCAGGAAGCCAAAAGAGTAATCAATGTTACATGTATAGATGTCACACTTCCTCAATGTTTTAATAGTTTTGGGTATGAGTTTTATAGGTATTTTATATAAAAATTTTATTTTAATTTAATTTCTATTAGAATATAGTTATTTTAAGTAACAGTTTGTCCTGTTTATAACACAGTAAACCCTACTCTAACTACACTAAATAAAAATCCACTTGTCATTAACTATCTCACCCCCAATTCTGAATTAAGAAAAATTTATATAATGTATTTTTTATCTTATTAGTAATAAAAAATCATGGAAATAATCAGAGCTTATGTGACTGATTTGGCTGCAAGACCCCTCAAAAAAAAACTCCTTTCCTGATTTATATGATTTGGTTTGTGCTTATATGATTTTGGTTTGAGTTTCCATTTTATCTTCTAAGATTTCACTGATATTTATTTTATATTATTTCACCTTTAAATCATTTTTATATAGCTCTAATTTTTTCCTAAAACAGTAGAGGTCCTTAACATCTTTGTATCCATGGTATAACTCTGAATATAAGAACACTTGGTCACAAACTTGAAAGACTTCGATTTAATTATATCAAATTATTATTTGTTTGGTTGTCCTTCAGTCCTATGCCTCTGTTTAAGAAAAACTGTTTACACTCTTTACTTACATGTACATGAGATGAAAAATTTTACACACTGTAGATAATACTTTTTTCTTCAAAAATAACTTGACTTTATACAATACCTCCTACATCTTAATTCCAAAAGTATACCTGGCTTGACCTCTTATTTTTCCTTCAAAGACCTGAAAGAGTAAAAGCTTATTCTTTCCATACTTGACCTTCATTAATAGCCACGAGATGCTTATAGGTTATAAGGGATTAGTAATCCTTCATTGTCGGAGAAGGCAATGGCACCCCACTCCAGTACTCTTGCCTGGAAAATCCCATGGACAGAGGAGCCTGGTAGGCTGCAGTCCATGGGGGTCGCAAAGAGTCGAACACGGCTGAGCAACTTCACTTTCACTTTTCACTTTCATGCATTGGAGAAGGAAATGGCAACCCACTCCAGTGTTCTTGCCTGGAGAATCCCAGGGACAGTAGAGCCTGGTGGGCTGCGGTCTATGGCAGAGTTTGACACCACTGAAGCGACTTGGTCGGACACGATTGAAGCGACAGAGATGGACATGACTGAAGCAACATAGTAGCGGCAACCCTTTATTGTAATTTTACATGTTTAGGGGCAGCCAGAAGGTTTTGCTGGGTTCACAGAAAAGAGCCTCTTTGGTCTGGTTCCAGTCTTGGCACCCAAAGTAAACAGTTCACAGTTAACTTGGGAAGACACACAAATAAAATTTACATGAAAATAGAATACAATACAATATAATACAAAACAATGTGATATTTGTTATAATTTTATGTGAGGTAAACTCTTAGACATCCTAAGCTGAATTGAGCAATCAAAGGAAATAGCTACTCTTTCCCGGAGAAGTGAAGTGAAAGTTGCTCAGTTGTGTCCCATTCTTTGCGATCCCATGGACTATACAGTCCATGGAATTCTCCAGGCCAGAATACTGGAGTGGATAGCCTTTCCTTTCTCCAGGGGATCTTCCCAACCCAAAGATCGAACCCAGGTCTCCCACATTGCAGGCGAACTGTTTACCAGCTGAGCCACAAGGGAAGCTCTTTCCTGGAGAAGGTTAGTAACTAAGCGGTGGATAACTAAGGCTAATCACCAGCTCCCAAGCTCCTGAAGGAATGGTATTGCTCTACTTTAAAGGAGACCACGAGGGCCCAGATTTCTACACAGCTAAATGCCATTCCAACAAGCAATAATGTGGTTCTTAAATAATGTCTTAAAATTCTTGCAGAGGTTGTGGAGTTAAATACAGAAGACAGAAATTACTCCTAAGCTATCATTGCTGAAAGTACCAAGATGCATGCCAACCTAGGGTGAATCAGTGGTGTGAGTTTTGTTTTCCCAAGTAGACACACTGGAGCTGGGTATTTAAATATTCTGAAAGGTTTACTTTGTAAAGAAGTTTGGCTTCAGTAATCCACAATACTTTGTTATAAATAGTTGAAAATATTAGAAAAAAGTAAATACACTGCTATTTACTTTGTACTTATATAAGTTTGCTTCCAAATCACTATTTACCTAGCCAGTGAACAATGTTTGACCAGTAAACAGCCAACAGTTTCTAAATTCTGCACTCTGTTTGCGGTTCCCTAAGCTCAAATCAGGATTTCTAAAGACTAGTACACTAATTTTAACATATTTGTAAATATTAGTACTTTCAATTCTCAGTATTAGCCAAAATTTATTGACTACACAGAAAGAAGGAAAGAGTTAATGTAATAAAATGAAGAGATTTTCAAATAAGTAAAGTATGTTATTAAGATACAAATGATGTTTTAGTACTCTTCACCAGTGAGGCTATCCATAATAAAAAGATGTTTAAAATATAATTAGTTAATAAACATTTAAATATATCAATGAAGAAATGGGAAATGAATCTATAATTAAATATAGCTCACAAAGCTTTGGTGTAAGTGCAACCAAAGCTGTCTTATTTATGTTGACATTAAAATCATGTTTTTCTCTTCTGATCAAAAAACATTTAAAACATGTCAACTTCAAACAACATTTTAATAACAGTGATGTCCAATTTTTTTTTAATTTTTGATAAGTGGGACTAATATATCTACTTTCTTTGAGGCAGGAGATAACCAAAAATTTCATTATCTAGTTTTGACATCAAGCTCTATTAACACCGAAGTCCCATTAACTGACATTCAAAGCAGCATTTTTTTGTTACTGAAGTATAGGTGAGTTACAGTATTATAATATTTTCTGGTGTACAGCATAGTGATTCAGTATTTTTATAGATTATAGTCCATTAAAAGTTATTACAAAATAATGACCATAATTCCCTGTGCTATACAATATATCCTTGTTGCATATCTATTTCATAGATAGTAGTTTGTATCTCTTAATTGTATATCCCTAATTTTCCCCTAATTCATTTAAAGACTTGTAACCACATTTAAAAAGAGCCACATTGCCAGACATTGTCAAAATTTATTTTCCAAGTTAAAAAAAAAAAAAAAGCATTTTCCCGTATCACCCAACTTCTCTGTCAAAAAACTGCATGAATTTTGCCTGTTAACTTTTCAGGAGTGAAGCCAGATTTCCAAGAATATAGTAACTTATGCTTTTCCAGAAAAGATCTGGCACCAGTTGTTCCACATCACCCACATCCAATCAGTTCCAACTTCTCCAATGAGAATATCTGTGATATCTGTTACATCAAGAGCTCCTTTTCAGTAGAACTGCCTTTAATTTAGAGTCAGTTCCTCACGACTGCCATGGACTGTCTGTCATCTCTATTAAATATAGAGCTGCTGGCTGGCACTACATGGTTATTAGTCATATAAATGCACCTCTTAAGACACTTTCTATCAGGAACACTCTTTCTATATGTTTTGAATCACCCCTTGATACTTGAAATATGCTAAGATAGCAGTTAATTTTAATCAAAACTCTTCTCATTAAGATAGGAAGAATATAACTTCAGTCCAAACTGACATTAACAATCTGTTGGGGTGAACTTAACTTGTAAATGGATCATTTGTTATATATACAGAGGGAAAAAAATGGAAAAAATAACAAATGTACTTAACAAATAGGACAGGGGCCTATGAACAATAGCATCAACTAACAAAACTCTATTCCATACTAACTGGAAGGCAGTAATAATAACTTAAAATAATTAGAGAAAATGAATCAAATATGTGCCTGCCTGCTTTTCTGGCAAAGATACAGGGAAAAGCATTGCCAAAAGTGTTCAGAGTTATAAACTGAAGACAGATTCTTGTCTTTCCCATCACTTTGTCTCAGTCAACAGTGTTCTGAACAAGCATTAGTCCTTGCAAGTGTAGCTGGATTGTAAAATGCCATCAGTTTCAAAACAGCACCATCATATGTACAAAAGGAAATGATGTTGAACTGAAAGTGGTTCTCAGAGTTTAAGTGCCTAAGCCCCAATTCCCGATGAACTAATTCAGCATTCTACAAAAGCAACATAGGGGTTTCTCATGGAGGTCACATGTGGACTGCCTTTTGCAAAATACTGCTACATGGATGCATACCAGTAAAACACTAAAGCCAACTGAAACGGGGCAGAGGACAAGTGCTTCTGCTTGTCCTGACTGACATTATGGATGTGAAAAAGTTCTGGAGAGAGAATGGAGGAAGTAATGTAATTTGGGATTATAATGAATTGAATTTAAGGAACTGAGTTACTTAAATTTATTTGCAACACCTTAGGGGTCCCATCAGATTTAGAGTTAAAGGATTCAGGCAATGACAACAAAAATATGTAAAATAATGTCTTAATTATCCTTAGAAAATGAGAGGTTCCAGAAAAGACATTATGCCAGTGACTTCAAAGCTCTGTAGATTTTACCCATTTCTATCAGATCAGATCAGATCAGATCAGTCGCTCAGTTGTGTCCGACTCTTCGCAACCCCATGAACCGCAGCACGCCAGGCCTCCCTGTCCATCACCAGCTCCCGGAGGTCACCCAGACTCACACCCATCAAGTCAGTGATGCCATCCAGCCATCTCATCCTCTGTCGTCCCCTTCTCCTCCTGCCCTCAATCCCTCCCAGCATCAGAGTCTTCTCCAATGAGTCAACTCTTCGCATGAGGTGGCCAAAATACTGGAGTTTCAGCTTTAGCATCATTCCTTCTAAAGAAATTCCAGGATTGATCTCCTTCAGAATGGACTGGTTGGATCTCCTTGCAGTGCAAGGGACTCTCAAGAGTCTTCTCCAACACCACAGTTCAAAAGCATCAATTCTTCGGCACTCAGCCTTCTTCACAGTCCAGCTCTCACATCCATACATGACCACAGGAAAGACCATAGCCTTGACTAGGCGAACCTTTGTTGGTAAAGTAATGTCTCTGCTTTTGAATATGCTATCTAGGCTGGTCATAACTTTCCTTCCAAGGAGTAAGTGTCTTTTAATTTCATGACTGCAGTCACCATCTTCAGTGATTTTGGAGCCCAGAAAAACAAAGTCTGACACTGTTTCCACTGTTTCCCCATCTATTTCCCATGCAGTGATGGGACCAGATGCCATGATCTTCATTTTCTGAATGTTGAGCTTTAAGCCAACCTTTTCACTCTCCACTTTCACTTTCATCAAGAGGCTTTTTAGCCCCTCTTCACTTTCTGCCATAAGAGTCGTGTCATCTGCATATCTGAGGTTATTGATATTTCTCCCAGCAATCTTGATTCCAACTTGTGTTTCTTCCAGTCCAGCATTTCTCATGATGTACTCTGCATAGAAGTTAAATAAACATGGTGACAATATACAGCCTTGGCGTACTCCTTTTCCTATTTGGAACCAGTCTGTTGTTCCATGACCAGTTCTAACTGTTGCTTCCTGACCTGCATACAGATTTCTCAAGAGGCAGGTCAGGTGGTCTGGTATTCCCATCTCTCTCAGAATTTTCCATAGTTTATTGTGATCTACACAGTCAAAGGCTTTGGCATAGTCAATAAAGCAGAAATAGATGTTTTTCAGGAACTCTCTTGCTTTTTCCATGATCCAGCGGATGTTGGCAATTTGATCTCTGGTTCCTCTGCCTTTTCTAAATCCAGCTTGAACATCAGAAAGTTCACGGTTCACGCGCGCCCCGCTGGCTGCGTCGCGCACTAAGAGCGCGGCCGAGAGGAGCTACCCCACAACCGAGGAAGGACGGCGGTGAGGGCCAGCGCACTAAGCACAGCCGGGAAGAGCTACCCCACGACCGAGGTCAGGAGGGGTGGCGGTGAGGAGAGACCCCTCGTCCAAGGTAAGGTGCAATGGCTGAGCTTCGCTGGCCGGGAGCAGCCGAGAGCAGCCGGGACGAGATACCCCACGCCCAAGGTAAGAGAAACCCAAGTAAGACGGTAGGTCTTGAAAGAGGGCATCAGAGGGCAAATACACTAAAACCATTCTCACAGAAAAGTAGTCAATCTAATCACACAAGGACCACACCCTTGTCTAACTCAATGAAATTAAGCCATGCCCGAGGGGCAACCTGGGATGGGTGGGTCATGGTGGAGAGAGATGACAGGGTGTGGTCCGCTGGAGAAGGGAATGGCAAACCACTTCAGTATTCTTGCCTTGAGAACCCCATGAACAGTATGAAAAGACAAAATGATAGGATACTGAAAAAGAAACTCCCCAGGTCAGTAGAGGCCCAATATGCTACTGGAGATCAGTGGAGAAATAGCTCCAGAAAGAATGAAGGGATGGAGCCAAAACAAAAAGAATACCCATTTCTATGGATCTCCCCAAAATGAATTTTCCACTACTTCTTTCTCTGACAAACACACTAGACAACATTTACATTATATAGGTGATTTGTCATTCTTCTGACTTTCCCCCACTCACTTAAGGTAAAATTTTGCTGTTGTTCAGTCACTAAGTCATGTTCAACTCTTCTGTGACCCTATGGACGGTAAACCACCAGCTTCTCTGTCGATGGGATTACCCAGGCAAAAACACTGGAGTGGGTTGCCATTTCATTCTCCAAGAGATTTTTCCCAAACCAGGGATCAAACTTGCATCTTCTGCATTGGCAGGCAGATTCTTTACCCCCGAGGGAATATTCTGAGTTAACGTCCCAATTCTGTTCCTTACCAGTCTTGAAGGAAAATGCATGCCTTATGCCCGATGCCTTAGCCTAGGAAACAAGTAATGTGTTTTTTGGGGGAACAAGTAATGTACCTCACGTACAGTTGTGAGCATTAAATGTGAAAGAACCTAATAACATATCTAGTTACTTTCCTTCCCCTCTATGGCT
The DNA here is from genome assembly GCA_935064755.1 of Tragelaphus eurycerus. NCBI lineage: Eukaryota > Metazoa > Chordata > Mammalia > Artiodactyla > Bovidae > Tragelaphus > Tragelaphus eurycerus. The sequence continues at coordinate 1,478,734 of CAKXYN010000215.1, read as the reverse complement.
GTTATTTTTTCCATTCTCACTATTGTACTTAATTTTTTAAGGTTGGTGCTTCTCATATTCTAAAGGTAAATAGAACAGAAAAATAAGCTTCTTATGAACTGTGTATTAAATGGAAGACTTGTAGTGAGAGTCCAAAGTGCAATGTTAGGGTTTGGGGTGTTCAGAGCTATTTCACACTTAATTGAGAGGATTGAGAGGATTGCTCAACTTCTGCTTAAGTGAAAATAGTGTCACAAAACTTTAAATTAAACCATAGAAAGTTACAGAAATGGGAATAATTGAATTCTCACAAATTTTTAATATAAAAAAATTTCACAAAACATATTTTTGGAAGTACTACCCATGACAATCAGAGAAGAAAAGAAATAAAAATAATCCAAAGGCAGGGGGGAGAAGTAAAACTCTCCCTGTTTGCAGATGACATGATAGTATACCTAGAAATGGGCTCCCTGGGTGGTACAAATGGTAAAGAACCTGCCGGCCGATGCAGGAGACGTAAGAGATGCTGTTTCAATCCTTGGGTTGGGAAGATCCTTGGAGGAGGGCATGGCAGCTCACTACAGTATTCTTGTCTAGAGAATCCCATGCACAGGGGAGCTGGCAGGCTACAGTCCATAGAGTCACAAAGAGTCAGACACTACTGAAATGACTTAGTGCGTGCGCACACACACACACACACACACACACACACACACACACAGCTACAGAGAAAAATCCTAAAGAGACCATCAAAAACTACTGCTGCTGCTGCTGCTAAGAAGTCGCTTCAGTCGTGTCCGACTCTGTGTGACCCCACAGACGGCAGCCCACCAGGCTCTCCCGTCCCTGGGATTCTCCACGCAAGAATACTGGAGTGGGTTGCCATTTCCTCCTCCAATGCATGAAAGTGAAAAGTGAAAGTGAAGTCGCTCAGTCGTGTCCGACTCTTAGCGACCCCATGGACTGCAGTTCATCAATAAATTCATGAAATTTGCAGAAGACAAAATTAATACAAAGAAATCTGTTGCACTTCTATAAACAATACCACATATTGTCCCATCAAAAACAATAAAATACCTAGGAATAAACATACCTAAAGGAGGAAAAAACCTGTACTGTGGAAACTATAAGATACTGACCACAGAAACTGATGATGAAATGAACAGATGAAGAGATATTCCACATTCTTGGATTGGGTTAATATTGACTGTACTTCTCAAGGCAAGCCAAAAATTGAATGAAATCCCTATTCAATTATCAGTGGAATTTTTTTGCAGATGTAAAACAAAAAATGTGGTGGATTCATTTTGATATATGGCAAAACCAATACAATATTGTAAAGTTAAGAAACAAATTAAATTAAAAAAATTTGTATGGAAACACAAAAGACCCTGAATAGCCAAAGCTATCTTGAGAAAGAAAAATGGAGCTGGAGGAGTCAGATCAGATGCCTCAACTTAAAACTATACTGTAAAGCTACAGTAATCAAAACAGTAAGGTCCTGGCACAAAAACAGAATTGTAGATAAATGGAACAGGATAGAAAGCCCTGAAATAAGCCCCCACACCTATGGTCAATTAATGTATGACAAAGGAGGCAAGAAAATACAATGGAGAAAAGACAGCCTCCTCAGTAAGTGGTTCTGAGAAAACTGGAGCTACATGTAAAGAATGAAATTACAATATTTTCTATCACCATACACACAAAAAAGTTAAAGGTAGATTGCAGATCTAATGTAAGACTGGATACTATAAAACTCCTAGAGGAAAACATAGGCAGAAGACTTTTTGACATAGATTGCAGCAAGATTTTTTTCGACCCACCTCCTAGAGCAATAAAAATAACAAAAATAAACAATGGGACATAATTAAATTTAAAAGCTCTTGCATACCAAAGGAAATCATAAACAAAACAAAAATATAACCCACAGAATGGGAGAAAATATTTGCAAATGATACATTGACAAGGCTTAAAAATTGTATGAAAACACAAAGACAGCGAATAGCCTAAATATACAAATGGCTTCTGCAGTTCAATTTAAAAAATAAACAACCCAATCAAAAAATGAGCAGAAGATCTAAACAGACATTTCTTGAGAAAGATGGCCAAAAGCCACGTGAAAAGATGCTCAACACTGCTAATTATTCAGTTCAGTTCAGTTCAGTCACTCAGTGATGTCTGAATCGTTGTGACCACATGAATCACAGCACACCAGGCCTCCCTGTCCATCACTCAAACTCATGTCCATCAAGTCGGTGATGCCATCCAGCCATCTCATCCTCTGTCGTCCCCTTTTCTTCCTGCCCCCAATCCCTCCCAGCATCAGTCTTTTCCAACGAGTCAACTCTTCACATGAGGTGGCCAAAGTACAGGAGTTTCAGCTTCAGCATCATTCCTTCCAAAGAAATCCCAGGGCTGATCTCCTTTAGATTGAACTGGTTGGATCTCCTTGCACTCCAAGGGACTCTCAAGAGTCTTCTCCAACACCACAGTTCAAAAGCATCAATTCTACAGCACTCAGCCTTCTTCACAGTCCAACTCTCACATCCATACATGACCACTGGAAAAACCATAGCCTTGACTAGATGGACCTTTGATGGCAAAGTAATGTCTCTGCTTTTGAATATGCTATCTTGGTTGGTCATAACTTTTCTTCCAAGGAGCAAAGTCTTTTAATTTAATGGCTGCAATTACAAACTGCAGTGATTTTGGAGCCCTCAAAACTATAGCCTGACGCTGTTTCCACTGTTTCCCCATCTATTTCCCATGAAGTGATGGGACCAAATGCCATGATCTTGATTTTCTGAATGTTGACCTTTAAGCCAACTTTTTCCATTCTGCTCTTTCATTTCATCAAGAGGCTTTTAGTTCCTCTTCACTTTCTGCCATAAGGGTGGTGTCATCTGCATATCTGAGGTGATTGATATTTCTCCCGGCAATCTGGATTCCAGCTTGTGCTTCTTCCAGCCCAGCGTTTCTCATGATGTACTCTGCATAGAAGTTAAATAAGCAGGGTTACAATATACAGCCTTGATATACTCCTTTTCCTATTTGTAACCAGTCTGTTGTTCCATGTCCAGTTCTATCTGTTGCTTCCTGACCTGCATAAAGGTTTCTCAAGAGGCAGATCAGGTGCTCTGGTATTCCCATCTCTCTCAGAATATTCCACATTTTATTGTGATCCACACAGTCAAAGGCTTTGGCATAGTCAATAAAGCAGAAATAGATGTTTTTCTGGAACTCTCTTGCTTTTTCCATGATCCAGCGGATGTTGGCAATTTGATCTCTGGTTCCTCTGCCTTGTTGAAAACCAGTTTGAACATCAGGAAGTTCACGGTTCACATATTTCTGAAGCCTGGCTTGGAGAATTTTGAACATTACTTAACTAGCATGTGAGATGAGTGCAATTGTTTGGTAGTTTGAGCATTTTTTGGCATTGCTTTTCTTTGGGATTGGGATGAAAACTGACCTTTTCCAGTCCTGTGGCCACTGCTGAATTTTCCAAATTTGCTGGCATATTGAGTGCAGCACTTTCACAGCATCATCTTTCAGAATTTGGAATAGCTCCACTGGAATTCCATCACCTCCACTAGCTTTGTTCGTAGTGATGCTTTCTAAGGCCCACTTGACTTCACATTCCAGGATGTCTGGCTCTAGGTCAGTGATCACACCATCATGATTATCTTGGTCATGAAGATCTTTTTTGTACAGTTCTTCTGTGTATTCTTGCCACCTCTTCTTAATATCGTCTGCTTCTGTTAGGTCGAATGGAGAAGGCAATGACACCCCACTCCAGTACTCTTGCCTGGAAAATCCCATTGACAGAGGAGCCTGATAGGCTGCAGTCCATGGGGTCATTAAGTCGAAGACTGAGCGACATCACTCTCACTTTTCACTTTCACGCATTGGAGAAGGAAATGGTAACCCACTCCATTGTTCTTGCCTGGAGACTCCCAGGGAAGGTGGAGCCTGATGGGCTGTCGTCTTTGGGGTTGCACAGAGTCAGACACGACTGAAGCGACTTACCTTACCTTACCTCTGTTAGGTCCATACCATTGAGATATCACTCTCACTGGTCACAGTGGACATTATCAAAACGTCTATAAAAAATAAATGCTGGAGAGGGTATGGAGAAAAAGGAACCCTCCTACAGTGTTGGTGGGAATGTAAATTGGTGAAACCACTATGAAGAGCAGTATGGAGTTTCTTTAAAAAACTAAAAATAGAGCTACTGTATGATCCAGCAATCCCACTCCTGGGCACATATCCAGAGAAAACCACAATTCAAAACATACATGCACCTCGATGTTCACTGCGGCACTATTTTCAATAGCCGAGACATGAAAGCAACCAACAGATGAATGGAAGAAATTGACAGATGACTAGATAAAGAAGATGTGGTCATATATACAAGGAAATATTATTCAGTCACAAAAATGAATGCCATTGCAGACCTAGAGAATGTCATACTAACTGAAGTAAATCAGACAGAGAAAGACTAATATATGATATCATTTATATGTGAAATCTAAAGAAGTGATATAAATGAATTTATTTAAAAAGAAAAATTGACTAACAAATACAGAAAACAAACTTATGGTTACCAAGAGATAAAGAGGGGAGAGAGAAATTCAGTGTTGGGGATTAACACATACATGCTACTATATATAAATAGATAATCAACAAGACATACTAAATAGCACAGGGAACACTACTCAATATTCGTAATAACCTATATGGGAAAAACGCTGAAAAGGAATAGATGTAAGTATATGTATAACTGAATAATTTTGTTGTACACCTGAAAATAATATAATGTTGTAAATCCACTATATTCCAATATAAAATAAAAAATTTAAAAAGAAACAAACAATAAACCACATAATATTCAGTTCAGTTCAGTCACTCAGTCATGTCCGACTCCTTGCAATCCCATGAATCACAGTATGCCAGGCATCCCTGTCCATCACCATTTCCCGGAGTTCACTCAGACTCACATCCATTGAGTCAGTGATGCCATCCAGCCATCTCATCCTCTGTCATCCCCTTCTCCTCTTGCCCTCAATCCCTCCCAGCATCAGAGTCTTTTCCAATGAGTCAACTCTTCACATGAGGTGGCCAAAGTACTGGAGTTTCAGCTTTAGCATCATTCCTTCCAAAGAAATCCCAGGGCTGATCTCCTTCAGAATGGACTGGTTGGATCTCCTTGCAGTCCAAGGGACTCTCAAGAGTCTTCTCCAACACCACAGTTCAAAAGCATCAGTTCTTCAGCACTCAGCCTTCTTCACAGTCCAACTCTCACATCCATACATGACCACTGGAAAAACCATAGCCTTGACTAGACGGACCTTTGTTGGCAAAGTAATGTCTCTGCTTTTGAATATGCTATCTATGTTGATAATATTAAATAATAATAATACATTTTTAGCCTTACATATGGTTTAGGGTGGGTTTCTGTAAATAAGGATGAGAGTGAAAGTGTTAGGCTCCTCTGTCCATGGCATTTCCCAGTCTAAAATACTGGAGTGGGTAACCATTCCCTTCTTCAGGGGATCTTCCCAATCCAGGGAAAGAATGTAGGTTTCCTGCATTGCAGGCAGAATCTTTACCATCTAAGTCATATTAATTGATAAAGCTTGAAATAGATACTTTAGGATTTTTTTTTCTCATCAGACTCTAACATAATCATTTCAGAGAAATCAAATTTATATTGTTCTTTTGAGATAAATTCTTTAGTAACAAGCAAGTCAATCGATACTTTTCACTAAATTTTAGGCTCTGTGCTTTAGTTTGCTGTGTTATTTTTATCCTTAGGCGAAATAAGAGAAAGGACAACATGGTGAGGAACAAAGGTGTAGAAACGAGGAATTATATTATTTCCTTTGGGCTCTGAAAAAAATAAAATACCATGTTTGTGGCAAACAAAATATAACAATTCTAGTAGATAACTGTATCACTGTATCACTATTCTAAAAATAACTGGCCCATACTTTCTCCTTGAGGGATAACAATGACAACAAAAACCCATTAGAGCATGGCCATTATCAGAGATTTGTGAAGCTCACACAGTATGCATTCACTCCTCTATAGCTCAGTTTTAGGACACTGACCCAAACGTTATCCCTCACACACAAATGTATTTCAAGAATTCTCTACCTCGGGCAGCATAAGAAGTACATGTTATGGGCAGTAATGACACCATTCAGTTTTCCTCATTGCTTAGGTCAAGACCTATCATAGGGGTGGTAGCGCCACAAGTAATGCATTTCAGCCTCCCCGCGTGCCTTTCATCCTTCAGTAAATGGGGACCTAGGAGACTAAGGTCTCAGAACTTTCAAGAGAACTCAAGAGGGTTTGCTCAATGGAGCTCAAATATCAAGCTAAGAGCAAGTTGCAGCTTTGATTTGAACCCTGTTTCCTACTAATGTCTCAACCCAGGTGTGACCTGCACTTGATAAAACATTAACTTTGTTCTTTGTGTAAATAAAATGGTGGTTCTCCAGGTGCACCTGCCGTATGGTATTACAGGCAAACAAAGTTATCAGAGGGTAACGTACAAAAAATAAACAGAACAAGTGTGCTAAGGGGCACATTTAGATTGCCGTTGTAGATTATGTATACAGTTACATCTTTCTGTCAAAGAAGTTTAACACAGTTACTGAATATAACGCATAGTCCACATGGAAGCTAATTTCTTCAAGGCTCCTCAATTTACGGGGACTATTTTTAAAACTCTCTTAGGTGAGAATGTGTTAAATTCTCTCAACAATTACACAACTGGATGGTATTGAAACGTACTGTGGAGAAAAGGGGGGAAAAAGTGTTACTAACAATTTGGAATAAGCTCTGCCTCCTTTTAATATCTTCTGTGACATGACAGAATGATATAGAGTAGTGGGCACATCTATTACTGACAGGTGTAATTTCACCCCTACTTGAGCATCCATGACTTTAAAAGGAGATGAAAGCTTCCAGCTGATGTATGAGGGACGAAAATTCTGACAGGAATAACATGACTGTCTCAAGGGAATTCAGTCATGTGGTCCTGCGGTTTACCATTCGGCCATGAAGTTACAAAGATTTACAGTGTGCTCTGAAGGGGTTTGGAACCCGTTTATTTGCATTTTCTTCTGGAGAACTGATAGACCAACTCAATGAACCTATACTAGCTCACCCTGCAGCTGAAAATGACATAATGGTTATAGGCTACCTGGAGCAACTGAACCACGACTGATGAAACCCTCCTGCCAGCAAGTTTCTGGGTTAATCACAAGATTTAAGATGTAAAAAGCCTTTATAATTATCATTGAACATGAACCATAGTTTTACATTTAGGAAGGATCTTATTTCACTTTTGTAGATTATATTGTATTGACAAGAACGTCTCAAAGGACTTTGTAGCTTAAGGTCCATTCTGATAAAAGATCTTTAAATTATATTGGTTAATTAAGCCAACATACATTCTTTACTATTATCATTAAGGAACTGGGCATAGCAACACTGAGTTTAAGAAAAATATTTAAAACATGAAGCAGAGAATATGTGAGTGCAAATTACTATAAGGAAGAATGTAATGAGTATCACCGGAAAGACAAGGGAGAGAATGGGAGAGAAAAAGCAAGTGGCTTTTTCTCTTTAGATATAATAATAGCATGTGTTTTGTTAGAATTTACACTTTGGGGGGAAAATAATTGCAAACCATACACCTGATAAATTCATATGCAAATTATATGAGGAGCTCATGCAATTAATTCAACAGCAAAAAAGAAATAATCTGGTTTAAAAAATGGGTAAATGATCTGAATAGACATTTTTACAAAGCAAACTTACAGATCAGATTAGATCAGATCAGTATATATATTATATATATAATTATATATATAATATATATAATTCAGCTATAAAATTATAATTGTGAAATAGTATTAAGGCATAGAAAGAAACCCTACTATCTGTAACAATATTGATGAACCTTGGGGACATTGCACTAAATAATATAAGCCAGACACAAAAAACAAGTTTCATATGATTTAACTTATATGTGGAATCTTAATTAAAATAGCCAGACTCAAAGAAGAAAAGAGTAGAATGGTGGCTGCTTGGGGCTGTGGAAAGGTAGGTAATAGGGAGATATTAGTCAAGGGTATAATAATAATTAAAAGATGAACAGATTCTGAGGATCTAATGTACAGCATGATCCAACTGTAGTTAATACTACTCTACAGTTAAGTTCAATTCAGTCGCTCAGTCGTGTCCGACTCTTTGCGACCCCATGAATCGCAGCACGTCAGGCCTCCCTGTCCATCACCAACTCCCGGAGGTCACTCAGACTCACGTCCATCGAGTCAGTGATGCCATCCAGCCATCTCATCCTCTGTCTTCCCCTTCTCCTCCTGCCCCCAATCCCTCCCAGCATCAGAGTCTTCTCCAATGAGTCAACTCTTTGCATGAGGTGGCCAAAGTACTAGAGTTTCAGCTTTAGCATCATTCCTTCCAAAGAAATCCCAGGGCTGATCTCCTTCAGAATGGACCGGTTGGATCTCCTTGCAGTCCAAGGGAATCTCAAGAGTCTTCTCCAACACCACACTTCAAAAGCATCAATTCTTTGACACTCAGCCTTCTTCACAGTCCAGCTCTCACATCCATACATGACCACAGGAAAAACCATAGCCTTGACTAGGTGAACCTTTGTTGGCAAAGTAATGTCTCTGCTTTTGAATATGCTATCTAGGTTGGTCATAACTTTCCTTCCAAGGAGTAAGTGTCTTTTAATTTCATGGCTGCAGTCACCATCTGCAGTGATTTTGGAGCCCAGAAAAATAAATTCTGACACTGTTTCCACTGTTTCCCCATCTATTTGGCATGAAGTGATGGGATCGGATGCCATGATCTTCGTTTTCTGAATGTTGAGCTTTAAGCCAACCTTTTCACTCTCCACTTTCACTTTCATCAAGAGGCTTTTGAGTTCCTCTTCACTTTCTGCCATAAGGGTGGTATCATCTGCATATCTGAGGTTATTGATATTTCTCCCGACAATCTTGATTCCAGCTTGTGCTTCTTCCAGCCCAGCGTTTCTTATGATGTACTCTGCATAGAAGTTATATAAACAGGGTGACAATATACAGCCTTAACGTACTCCTTTTCCTATTTGGAACCAGTCTGTTGTTCCATGTCCAGTTCTAACTATTGCTTCCTGACCTGCATACAGATTTCTCAAGAGGCAGATCAGGTGGTCTGGTATTCCCATCTCTTTCAGAATTTTCCACACTTTATTGTGATCCACACAGTCAAAGGCTTTGCCATAGTCAATAAAGCAGAAAGAGATGTTTTTCTGGAACTCTCTTGCTTTTTCCATGATCCAGCGGATGTGGGCAACTTGATCTCTGGTTCCTCTGTCTTTTCTAAAACCAGCTTGAACATCAGGAATTTCACAGTTCACATATTGCTGAAGCCTGGCTTGGAGAATTTTGAGCATTACTTGACTAACATGTGAGATGAGTGCAATTGTGCGGTAGTTTGAGCATTCTTTGGCATTGCCTTTCTTTGGGATTGGGATGAAAACTGACCTTTTCCAGTCCTGTGGCCACTGCTAAATTTTCCAAATCTGCTGGCATATTGAGTGCAGCACTTTCACAGCATCATCTTTCAGGATTTGGAATAGCTCCACTGGAATTCCATCACCTCCACTAGCTTTGTTCGTAGTGATGCTTTCTAAGGCCCACTTGACTTCACATTCCAGGATGTCTGGCTCTAGATGAGTAATTACAAATTATATAATTTATAAATTATAAACTATATATGAGTAAAAATCGTGATTATCTGGGTCGTGAAGATCTTTTTTGTACAGTTCTTCTGTGTATTCTTGCCACCACTTCTTAATATCTTCTGCTTCTGTTAGGTTTTATGATTTCTGTCCTTTATTGAGCCCATCTTTTCATGAAATGTTCCCTTGGTATCTCTAATTCTCTTGAATAGATATCTAGTTTTTCCCATTCTGTTGTTTTCCTCTATTTCTTTGCATTGATCTCTGAGGAAGGCTTTCTTATCTCTTCTTGCTATTCTTTGGAACTCTGCATTCAGATGTTTATATCTTTCCTTTTCTCCTTTGCTTTTCGCTTCTCTTCTTTTTGCAGCTATTTGCAAGGCCTCCCCAGACAGGCATTTTGCTTTTCTGCATTTCTTTTCCATGGGGATGGTCGTGATCCCTGTCTCCCATACAATGTTACGAACCTCATTCCATAGTTCATCAGGCACTCTATCTATCAGATCTAGGCCCTTAAATCTATTTCTCACTTCCACTGTATATCATAAGGGATTTGATTTAGGTCATACCTGAATGGTCTAGTGGTTTTCCATACTTTCTTCAATTTAAGTCTGAATTTGGCAATAATAATACTGTACAGTGTACTTGAAATTTGCTATGAGAATAGATCTGTGTTCTCACCAAGAAGAAAGTGCGTGAGATGATGAACATGTTAATTAGCTTGATTATGATAACGATTTCATAATATTTATATATATAAAATCATCATATTGTTCATTTAAATAGATAAGATTTTTATGTGTCAATTATATCTCAATAAAGTTGGGAAAAAATTGCTCTCCTTTTCTTAAGTGTGCATCTTCTTACTACTTCAGCGCTATGTCCAGTCAAGGTGGATTGGGGGGATTCAGGTGAGTCTAGGGTATTCACAACTTTGAAACCAGTGTAATGGTCTTCTGTGAACAGAGAGAAGACTCATTTCCCTCTGCATCTTGTTGATGTTATTTATTATTATTAGAACTTCTACTAACAAATTTTTAATATGATCAGAAAGGGGAACTGAAAAGGGGAATGAAATCTCTTCAAATAATAAATTACAACTTCATAAAATACAGACTAAATAAATATGTAAGTTACCTGAAAACCTATAGATATTAATGAATATTATTCTGCCTTAAAGTTTTAACAAACTTTCAGTTGGTAAAATATTGGTGAGATACAATTCAAAGGAGATAACTATGAGAATTCATTTGATTTGTTCAAACACCGTTTAGAATTTTTTACTTCTTTTCACTTTGTCATTTTGAGCATCATTTATAAAGTATTCAAACAAAATGATTATTTTTATTCACAAAAATCCACTAGTTGGCACAGATATATGGTCACAAAAAAATCACAGAAGGTATCATACAATCAGGTTAATATCTAGTGGTGAAAAGCTAACAAAACATACTATTACACATAAAATAGAAACTGTAAAAAATTCCATTAATGCCATATAAACAAAAAGTAGGGAAATTTTTAAATATTCAAAGCACTAGCAAAAAGTCATTGGAGAATTCCTTGATATTTACCCCAAGGAGTTGAATGATTATGCTTATGGAAAAACCTGAAAGTAGATGCTTAGAGCAGCTTTATTGTTAATTATTAAACCTTGGAAGCAACAAAAATGAATAAATAAATGAACCCTGGGATAATATTCAGTGCTAAAAAGAAATGAGCTACCAAATCATGAAAAGACACAGAAGAAATTTAAAGACATATTGCTAAGTGAAAAAAAAAAAATCCCACCTGAAAAAGGCTACATACTGTACAATACCAACTATATGACATTCTGAAAGAGGCGAAACTATGGAGACAGTATAAGATCAGTGGTTGCCAAAGGTTTGGGGGCCAGGCAGTGGAGAGTGATGAAAAGGCAAAGTACAAAGAATTTTCAGGGCATATGGGTACATGTCATTTTACATTTGTCCAAACCCACAGAATGAACATTACCAAGAGTCAACTATAATGTAAAGTAGGACACTGGGTGATCATGATGCATCAGTGTAGGTTCATCAGTTGTAATGAATTGATGAACCTACATCGCTCATTCCATTGATGTTGATAATAGGGGAGGCTATGTGTGTGTGGAGAAAGCAGACATACGGGAAAAAATTAACAACTATGAATATTATTCAGATTTCACTGTAAAGCTTTGCTAGTATACATAATTATACACAAGACAAAAGTCTTATTGATTTACAAAGTGACGTTGTTTAACAAAATGTAAGCTTTTTTTTCTCCTCTGAAACAGTCTTAAGTTTCTGAATATAGTAAGGTGCTTACAAAGAAAACAGTATAGTTATACAAAAAAACCCTTGGAAACTTTTCTGAGAAATTCATCCTTACATCTCCAGTAATGCTGAAGAAGCTGAAGTTGAATGGTTCTATGAAGACCTACAAGACCTTTTAGAACTAACACCCAAAAAAAGATGTCTTTTTCATTATAAGGGACTGGAATGCAAAAGTAGGAAGTCAAGAAACACCTGGAGTAACAGGTAAATTTGGCCTTGGAATACGGAATGAAGCAGGGCAAAGACTAATAGAGTTTTGCCAAGAAAATGCACTGGTCATAACAAACACCCTCTTCCAACAACACAAGAGAAGACTCTGTACATGGATATCACCAGATGGTCAACACTAAAATCAGATTGATTATATTCTTTGCAGCCAAAGATGGAGAAGCTCTATAGTCAGCAAAAACAAGACCAGGAGCTGACTGTGGCTCAGACCATGAACTCCTTATTGCCAAATTCAGACTGAAATTGAAGAAAGTAGGGAAAACCACTAGACCATTCAGGTATGACCTAAATCAAATCCCTTATGATTATACAGTGGAAGTGAGAAATAGATTTAAGGGCCTAGATCTGATAGATAGAGTGCCTGATGAACTATGGAAAGAGATTCGTGACATTGTACAGTAGAGTGGGACCAAGACCATCCCCATGGAAAAGAAATGCAAAAAAACAAAATGGCTGTTTGGAGAGGCCTTACAAATAGCTGTGAAAAGAAGAGAATTGAAAAGCAAAGGAGAAAAGGAAAGATATAAACATCTGAATGCAGAGTTCCAAAGAATAGCAAGAAGAGATAAGAAAGCGTTCTTCAGCGATCAATGCAAAGAAAGAGAGGAAAACAACAGAATGGGAAAGACTAGAGATCTCTTCAAGAAAATCAGAGATACCAAGGGAACATTTCATGAAAAGATCGGCTCCATAAAGGACAGAAATGGTATGGACCTAACAGAAGCAGAAGATATTAAGAGGAGATGGCAAGAATACACAGAAGAACTGTACAAAAAAGATCTTCACAACCCAGATAATGATGATGGTGTGATCACTGACCTAGAGCCAGACATCCTGGAATGTGAAGTCAAGTGGGCCTTAGAAAGCATCACTATGAACAAAGCCAGTGGAGGTGATGGAATTCCAGTCGAGCTATTCCAAATCCTGAAAGATGATGCTGTGAAAGTGCTGCACTCAATATGCCAGCAAATATGGAAAACTCAGCAGTGGCCACAGGACTGGAAAAGGTCATTTTCATTCCAATCCCAAAGAAAGGCAATGTCAAAGAATGCTCAAACTACTGCAAAATTGCCCTCATCTCACACGCTAGTAAAGTAATGCTCAAAATTCTCCAAGCCAGGCTTCAGCAATATGTGAACCGTGAACTTCCAGATGTTCAAGCTGGTTTTAGAAAAGGCAGAGGAACCAGAGATCAAATTGCCCACATCTGCTGGATCATGGAAAAAGCAAGAGAGTTCCAGAAAAACATCTCTTTCTGCTTTATTGACTATGGCAAAGCCTTTGACTGTGTGGATCACAATAAAGTGTGGAAAATTCTGAAAGAGATGGGAATACCAGACCACCTGATCTGCCTCTTGAGAAACCTTTATGCAGGTCAGAAAGCAACAGTTAGAACTGGATATGGAACAACAGACTGGTTCCAAATAGGAAAAGGAGTAAGTCAAGGCTGTATATTGTCACCATGTTTATTTAACTTCTATGCAGAGTACATCATGAGAAACGCTGGGCTGGAAGAAGCACAAGCTGGAATCCAGATTGTTGGGAGAAATATCAATAACCTCAGATATGCAGATGGTACCACCCTTATGGCACAAAGTGAAGAGGAACTCAAAAGCCTCTTGATGAAAGTGAAAGTGGAGAGTGAAAAAGCTGGCTTACAGCTCAACATTCAGAAGATGAATATTATGGCATCTGGTCCCATCACTTCATGCCAAATAGATGGGGAAACAGTGGAAACAGTGTCAGAATTTATTTTTCTGGGCTCCAAAATCACTGCAGATGGTGACTGCAGCCATGAAATTAAAAGACACTTACTCCTTGGAAGGAAAGTTATGACCAACCTAGATAGCATATTCAAAAGCAGAGACATTACTTTGCCAACACAGGTTCATCTAGTCGAGGCTATGGTTTTTCCTGTGGTCATCTATGGATGTGAGAGCTGGACTGTGAAGAAGGCTGAGCACCGAAGAATTGATGCTTTTGAAGTGTGGTGTTGGAGAAGACTCTTGAGAGTCCCTTGGACTGCAAGGAGATCCAACCAGTCCATTCTGAAGGAGATCAGCCCTGGATTTCTTTGGAAGGAATGATGCTAAAGCTGAAACTCTAGTACTTTGGCCACCTCATGCAAAGAGTTGACTCATTGGAAAAGACTCTGATGCTGGGAGGGATTGGGGGCAAGAGGAGAAGGGGACGACAGAGGATGAGATGGCTGGATGGCATCACCGACTCGATGGACGTGAGTCTGAGTGACCTCCGGGAGTTGGTGATGGACAGGGAGGCCTGGCGTGCTGCGATTCATGGGGTCGCAAAGAGTTGGACACAACTGAGCGACTGATCTGATCTGATCTGATCTCACATCTCTTTATATTGAATTATAATTTCTAATTAAAAGTCTCACACACTTAGCAAACTGAAAACAACTGAAATAAATTTAAATGTACTCAATGCTCTGTGCTGACCTAAATGGAAAGCAAATCCAAAAAAGAGGGGATATATTTATACATACAGGGTCTTCCCAGATGGCACAGTTGTAAAGGGTCTGCCTGCCAATGCAGGAGGCTCAAGAGATGCAGGTTCAGTCCCTGTGTCAGGGAAGATTCCATGGAGTAAGAAATGGCAATCCCCTCCAATATTCTTGCCTGGAAAATTCCATGGACAGAGGAGCCTGGTGGGCTATTGTGCATGGGGTCACAAAGAGTAGGACATGACTGAGCTACTGAGCACTCATTCATATATACATATAGCTGATTCTGTTTAAAGCAACTACAGTCCAGCAAAAACTAAAATAAATGGAAGGAATGAATGAATGAAAGTAATGCCAAATTATTTGGAGAATTGAATTTTAACATAGAATATTTTCATAAAACATTTCCTTATTTTCACCTCTGACTGATTCCAAATAGGAAAAGGACTACGTCAAAAGGCTGTATATTGTCACCCTGCTTACTTAACTTGTATGCAGAGAACATCATGAGAAACGTTAGGCTGGAAGAAGCACAAGCTGGAAGCAAGATTGCTGGGAGAAATATCAATAACCTCAGATATGCAGATGACACCACCCTTATGGCAGAAAGGGAAGAACAAAGGAGCCTCTTGATGAAAGTGAAAAAGGAGAGTGAAAAATTTGGCTTAAAGCTCAATATTCAGAAAACTATGACCATGGCATCCGGTCCCATCACTTCATGGGAAGTAGATGGGGAAACAGTGGAAACAGTGGCTGACTTTATTTTGGGGGGCTCCAAAATTACTGCAGATGGTGATTGCAGCCATGAAATTAAAAGACGCTTACTCCTTGGAAAGAAAATTATGACCAACCTAGATAGCATATTCAAAAGCAGAGACATTACTTTGTCAACAAAGGTCCATCTAGTCAAGGCTATGGTTTTTCCAGTGATCAGGTACGGATGTGAGAGTTGGACTATAAAGAAAGCTGAGTGCATAAGAATTGATGCTTTTGGACTGTGGTGTTGAAGACTCTTGAGAGTCCCTTGGACTGCAAGGAGATCCAACCAGTCCACTAAAGGAGATCAGTCCTGGGTGTTCATTGGAAGGACTGATGTTGAAGCTGAAACTCCAGTACTTTGGCCACCTGATGCGAAGAGCTGACTCATTTGAAAAGACCCTGATGCTGGGAAAGATTGAAGGTGGGAGAAGAAGGGGACGACAGAGGATGAGATGGTTGGATGGCATTGCTGACTTAATGGACGTGGATTTGAGTGTACTCCGGGAGATGGTGATGGACAGGGAGGCCTGGCGTGCTGCGGTTCATGGATCGCAGAGTCAGACACTGCTGCTACTGCTGCTAAGTCACTTCAGTCGTGTCCGACTCTATGTGATCCCATAGACAGGAGCCCACCAGGCACCTCTGTCCTGGGATTCTCCAGGCAAGAACACTGGAGTGGGTTGCCATGTCCTTCTCCAATGCATGAAAGTGAAAAGTGAAAATGAAATCACTCAGTCATGCCCGACTCTGTGCGACCCCATGTACTGCAGCCTACCAGGCTCCTCCATCCATAGGATTCTCCAGGCAAGAGTACTGGAGTGGGGTGCCATTGCCTTCTCCCAGAGTTAGACACAACTGAGCAACTGAACTGAACTGAACTTTCATCATCAGCTCTGTCTGAACCTCTCTCCACACATACCCACAAGTTTATACACACAAACACACACACCCACTCTCTTAGATTTACTCAGTTGTATATTAAAATTCTAAGCCATTTCTGACCCTTGACATGATGTTTCTGTGTGTGTATTAGTCGCTCAGTCATATCTGACTCTGCAACCCCATGGAGTATAGCCTGCCAGGCTCCTCTGTCCATGGAATTCTCCAGGCAAGAATACTGGAGTGGTTGCCATTTCCTTCTCCAGGGGATCTTCTCAACCCAGTAATTGAACCCATTGCAGGCAGATGTTTTACAATCTGAGATACTAGTGTGATGTTTCTATCTCTGTATTATTCTGCATTAAACCTCCTGGCTTCATCCCATCAGGTAACATCTGCTTTCTATCAATGCCAAGAAAGACAGGCTCTTTAAATAGACTTTCTTTAAAAAATAAGTAAAAATAAAAATCCAGGAGTTGTACAGATCCTTAAAAAGTAGAAATCTAGGTTCTTTTATTACATCTGAAATAAGCTTTTCTATATGAAAGCTCTCCATTTACCTCCAGAAAATTGTGGAAAATACCAACATCTGTGTATTGCAGTAAAAGCACTACTTGTAACTGCCATTCATCAAGTCAGTGAGTAATTCGGAAAACAGTAGCAACAGACCTTGGAGTGTAGTATATACGTAGGATGAAGCCAAAATGTTTTCCTAACTTGTAAAGGAAACTTTGCTATGAGTGCTACTTTCGGCCAGTTTCTTCTTAAAGGTATGAGCAGCATCAGCCTCCTGTTGATTTAACTGCAATAATTGCGAGGAAATCCAAATGAGGCATGTTCCATAGGTTAACAATTCACCCTATTAGAGTAAAATTTGAAGCCCACTCTCTGTTATTACTGGAATCAGCCATCAGTCAGGCATACTGATAAGTGAAATGAACAAAAATATGCAACCTGTTAATAATTAAATATATCATTTATTTTCCTTTCAAGAACCCACTTTTAAATGTTGGCGAAAACACACACAGCCCAAAAATGAAAGTGAAACAGAAAAAGCAAGAAGCTTATAAATTGAATAATTTACTTCTTACTGTTTTATGTTTAGCAACACTTGTGAATGGTATTGAATTTAAGATGGTTCATTTCTTTAGTGCGAATGTCTCTACATAGAATAATTGTCTCCTGCACTGTGGGCAGATTCTTTACCATTTGAGCCACCAGGGAAGACCAGGTATATACAGACATAGAGAAATATTAAGATGAAGAGTTATATAATTATGATGTACTAGATTCAAAAAGAAATTTCAGCTAGGAAATGTTTTATAAATGTCTCTACTATATTACACTCTAATCTAAAATAAAAATAAGCAAAACCACCTCAGAGAACCTTCATGCTATTAAATTACATAAGCTTCGAGTCCAGTGCAATTTCCAAACAGCCCCTCTATGATGGATTCAGGATTGGAATTATATTCATATTTTCCTAGCATTTATAGTAGAAAGCATGCATTCATCTTTACAGTGATACCTTTCCTAGTTCTCTCTGTATCACTGAAATGGAAAAACAAGTCCTACAAACAATCCTTCTTACTCTAGACCTTCCAACACTCACAGCTTTCACTCTGCAGTCAGAAACTAAGCTACGGTCAACTCCTCTGGTTTTCAGGAAAATGACCCAATGTTTCCCAATTCTAAAGTCAGAAAATACTGAGATTCATATACCTGTGAGTTTTTTTCTTTCTTACCATTGACTTTTCACCTTGTTATTGTTCAGTCATTCCGTCATGTCTTACTCTGTGACCCAATGTACTGCAGCACGCCAGGATTCCCTGTCCTTCACTCTCTCCCAGAGCTTGCTCAAACTCATGTCCATTGAGTCGGTGATGCCATCCAACAATCTCATCCTCTGTTGCCCGCTTCTCCTCCTGCTCTCAATCTTCCCCAGCATCAGAGTCTTTTCAAATGAGTTGGCTCTTTGCATCAGGTGACCAAAATATTGGAGCTTGAGCTTCAGCATCTGTCCTTCCAATGAATATTCAGGATTGATTTCTTTTAGGATTGACTACTTTGATCTCCTTGCTGCCCAAGGAACTCTTAAGAGTCTTCTCTGGAGCACAATTCGAGAGCATCAATTCTTTGGTGTTCAGCCTTCTTTATGGTCCAACTGTCACATCCATACATACTGGATAAACCATAGCTTTGACTATACTGGCCTTTGTCAGCAAAGTGATGTCTCTGCTTTTATATCCGCTGTCTATTTTTGTCATAGCTTTTCTTCTAAGCAGCAAGTGTCTTTTAATTTCACGGTTGCAGTCACTGTCTGCAGTGGTTTTCACCGATTTCCCCCATATTTACAGCTCTAACTCCTGGCATCATCACCCTGCTCATTTCCTTCCTCTTCTCCCGCCCTCCCTCCCTTCCTTTCTATTTCTCTCTCTCTGTGTCCATTTCTCTCTATCTCTCTGTGTCTCTCTAATTCTCTCCTCCCCACCTTTTTGCTTTTAACAAATGCTGAACACCTAAACATCCTTATTTAGAGAATACACTGAAAAGACAGACATGGTCTCATTCCTTATGGTGCTTTTTGCCTCTGGTCTATCTAAGGAGACAGATATTGAAAGAAAATTCAGGTGTGATGAAAAAGTTAAGGGCATGACAAGACCATACGATAAAAATATTTAACATTCTATTTTTTATATTCCTCCTAACGAAGAGTCAAGTTTGTCTCTGAAAGATATAAAAATTACACAACATAAAAGTACATAAATTTTAAAATATAAAGCATAATAGAAAACTGTTAAATAAAAACAATCATAATCTTGTTTGAAAGGTACATCTTCACTTAGGTAAAGAAAACTGTCCCCAAGAGACTAGCCTTCACTACTTCTTTTGCTCCCTGTCTACCTCTTTTCCTCCCTTCCCTCTTTCTGTAAATATTTTCTGAATGCATAATATTTTCCAAACACAAGAAATATCAATCATTATCAAAATTATCTAAAAATTGTTATCACAATTTAAATCCCTGCTATAAATTTATTTTATAGAAACTCTCAGGTAAGCTAAGGATATTTATTAGTTTTATAACAGAAAAAAAGTAAAAAAAATAAATAAATGCTTATCATTTGTGGTATAGATTTGGCATATACACCCAATGAAATACTATGCAGTTTTTAAAAAAGATTGAGACAAATCTATATGACCAGCTTCACAAACAAATTCAGATTTATTGCCACATGGAAACAGCAAGCTGCAGAAAAGCATACACAACATAATCCCATTAGAGTATATATGGAAAATTATTTCTAAATCTATATCTGTAATTCCATTTACAAAGGTATTTATACCTCTTCATGTGTCTACAACTATGTATCTGTTGCTATAGTAATAGCCATATATCTTTGTACATCCATGGAATGTTTCTGGAAAGATTTACAAGATACTGTTAGTTTCAGAAGCAGTAATGAAATTGGAAAATGGGACTTTAACTTTTAAACTCTATACCTATTCTTGGGAGCTTCACTGACTTCCGTCAACAAGTGGAGAGGCCTCCCAAAGGATTACAAAAGAAAGGTAATTTGATTCCCACTGCCCTAAGAGGACTTACATGGACTGGGCAGAGCTCACCATCCCTGGAAACAGGAATGTTGCCCATCAAACCCACAAAACAAAGCAGCATGACTAGCTTTTAGTATTCAACATACTAAAATTTTGACAAGTGTCATTAAAAATAATAGCTAACAATAGGTGAATCTGGGTAAAAGGTATACAGATATTGTATTATTCTTGTGTCTTTTCAATAGTTTAAAATTATTTCTAAAGGAAAAGATTCAAAAACAAAAAAACAACGGCTGGCATAATGAAATGTTACAGAGTAGGTGAGAAAACAAACTGGTTTTGATTTTCTGTAAAAACAAATGTCCTCTTCATTTCATTTGTAGGTTATGTTTAGAGCCAGCAGGAAATACCACAAGCAAAAAGCTCATTTTGAAAGCATATTCCTGACATTTGTTTCCATTTCTTTCATTTGAAAGGTGATGTAGTAAGTCAGTGGACTTTGCAGGTGGTGCAGTGGTAAAGAATCCACCTGCCAAAGCAGGAGAGACAAGAGAAGTGGGTTTGATCCCTGAGTTGGGAAGATCCCCTGGAGGAGGAAATGGCAACCTACTCCAGTATTTTTGCCTGGAAAATTCCATGGACAGAGAGACCTGGCAGGCTACAGTTTATGAGGTCACAAAGAGTTGGACATGACTAGCACATACAACACAATAGTAAATCAGTAGGAGGATTTTTTAATGTTATTTCCTGTTGGTGATACAATCTTTTTCAGTCTTTCAGCCTGTATCTGGAGTTAAATGTACTAGTATAACTTCTTTTATGTTTAAGGAAAGATGATGATTATGAAAACACAGTAGAAAAATCATTTTGATATTTTTCTTCTCCCATTAGTCCAATTTTTACCTTTGGAAAATAAAGTCAAAGACATGCTTAGTAAGCATTTGGTTGAAAAGTAAATACTGTTCCAAAGGAAATGTATTTGCACAGAAATATCTCTCCAAGAGAAATCATTTAACTCCTATTTTTAAAAATACAAATAATTTATCTTAACATGGCCACAACTAGAATACAAATAACAATTTCTCTTTTAATTGAGGTATGAATTTTTATAACTGAGTCATGAAAGATGGCACTTTAAAATTTTTTCTCTGTATCTGAACTTACCTTGAGATCCTTCATTTCAACTGGTGGCAAAATATGTGATCTTGCCAGTGCAAAATAAACCCAATTTCTTTCTTCCTCGTTTAACCACACTTTCTCTGAGGAAAATATTCCAATGGCTCAGAATTCTCTTCATCTTCTTAAGATTAAATTTCTCCTTCTAGTATCACACTGACCTCAGAGGACAGGTGTCCAATCCAAGTTCACTGACATCTACCCATTCTGCCTTTCTGATGCAATGTATCATTTGTGTGTGTGTGTGTTAGTTGCTCAGTCATGTCTGACTCTTTGTGACCCCATGGACTGTAGCCTGCCAGCCTCCACTGTCCATGACAAGAATACCGGAGTGGGTAGCCATTCTCTTCTCAAGATATTCCTGACCCAGAGATCAAACTCGGGTCTCCCACATTGCAGATGGATCCTTTACCATCTGAGCCACGCTATTCATACTTCTGGCTTTTGATGGTTGTCGCTGTGTTTACCTTGAAACATGAGTGTCCCTTTCTGCTTCTTAGTTGCTAGTCATGGGCACACACCACCACCATTTCACAGTGCAGACAGAACATGGGGGTTATCAAGAGAAAACTGAGAAGCAGAGAAGCAGTAGAACACACAGCATGCCCAGCCCTCAGTGCCCATCATGCACTGCTCAAATCCATGGGCACATGGCCAACATTCCAGGAGAGAAGAAACTGGCATCAGTAACACCCCATGTATGTGTAAGGCTAAGGGCCAAGGAAATCTCTGTGATCTGTAATCAGTGGAAACTTTCTTGTCAGAGGAGAGGCCCTGTTTGAAAGGGGTTGCCTTTGGACCCTAGTGACTAATCTTTTTTTTTAATATAAACTTATTTATTTTAATTGGAGGTTAATTACTTTACAATATTGTATTGGTTTTGCCATACATCAACATGAATCCGCCACAGGTATACATGTGTTCCCCATCCTGAACCCTCCTCCCCCTCCCTCCCCATACCATCCCTCTGGGTCATCTCAGTGCACCAGCCCCAAGCATCCTGGACTGCATTGAACCTGGAATGGTGATTCGTTTCATATATGATATTATACATGTTTCAGTGCCATTCTCCCAAATCATCCCACCCCCTCCCTCTCCCACAGAGTCCAAAAGACTGTTCTATACATCAGTGTCTCTTTTGCTGTCTCATATACAGGGTTATCATTACCATCTTTCTAAATTCCATAAATATGCGTTAGTATACTGTATTGGTGTTTTTCTTTCTGACTTACTTCACTCTGTATAACAGGCTCCAGTTTCATCCACCTCATTAGAACTGATTCAAATATATTCTTTTTAATGGCTGAATAATACTCCATTGTGTATATGTACCATTGCTTTCTTATCCATTCGTCTGCTGATGGACATCTAGGTTGCTTCCATGTCATGGCTATTATAAACAGTGCTGCGATGAACATTGGGGTACACGTGTCTCTTTCAAACCTGGTTTCCTTGGTGTGTATGCCCAGCAGTGGGATTGCTGGATCATAAGGCAGTACTATTCCCAGTTTTTTAAGGAATCTCCACACTGTTCTCCATAGAGGCTGTACTAGTTGGCATTCCCACCAACAGTGTAAGAGGGTTCTGTTTTCTCCACACCCTCTCCAGCATTTATTGCTTGTAGACTTTTGGATCGCAGCCATTCTGACTTGAGTGAAATGGTACCTCATTGTGGGCTTGATTTGCATTTTTCTGATAATGAGTCATGTTGAGCATCTTTTCATGTGTTTGTTAGCCATCTGTATGTCTTCTTTGGGGAAATGCCTATTTAGTTCTTTGGCCCATTTTTTGATTGGGTCATTTATTTTTCTGGAATTGAGCTGCAGGAGTTGCTTACATATTTTTGAGATTAGTTGTTTGTCAGTTGCTTCATTTGTTATTATCTTCTCCCATTCTGAAGGCTGTCTTTTCACCTTGCTTATAGTTTCCTTTGTTGTGCAGAAGCTTTTAAGTTTAATTAGGTCCCATTTGTTTATTTTTGCTTTTTTTCCCCAATATTCTGGGAGGTGGGTCATAGAGGATCCTGCTGTGATGTATGTCAGAGAGTGTTTTGCCTATGTTCTCCTCTAGGAGTTTTATAGTTTCTGGTCTTACGTTTAGATCTTTAATCCATTTTGAGTTTATTTTTGTGTATGGTGTTAGAAAGTGTTCTAGTTTCATTCTTTTCCAAGTGGTTGACCAGTTTTCCCAGCACCACTTGTTAAAGAGATTGTCTTTAATCCATTGTATATTCTTGCCTCCTTTGTCAAAGATAAGGTGTCCCTAGGTGCGTGGATTTATCTCTGGGCTTTCTATTTGTTCCATTGATCTATATTTCTGTCCTTGTGCCAGTACCATACTGTCTTGATGACTGTGGCTTTGTAGTAAAGCCTGAAGTCGGGCAGGTTGATTCCTCCAGTTCCATTCTTCTTTCTCAAGATTGCTTTGACTGTTCTTCTATAGAACTAACTCATACCTGGTGAGCCAGCTTCCTGCTAAGCAACCAAGGTAAGAAAAGAAGTTAGCCACCAGGCTGCTGAATTCCTTGGTGGTTCAGTGATAAAGAAATCTGCCTGCCAATGCAGAAGATGCTGGTTTGATCCTTGGGTCAGGAAGATCCTCTGGAGGAAGAAATGGCAACCCACTCCAGAATTCTTGATGGGGAAATTCCATGGACAGAGAGTAGTCTGGCAGGAGGGCTACGATCTTTCGGGTCTCAAAGAATAGGACATGACTGAGCAACTGAGCACACCCACACAACCTAAACCTAATGATTACTTTTTATATTTAAATTTTATACTGTAATGATCTGACAAAAAGCAAAGAACTGATATTTTGTCTTTTCACTTAGTAGTTTCAATAATTTTTCATTTAATTATCTTGAAATTTGAAAAAAAAAATGACATCATTGCCTGCTATTAGCCCTTTGAATTCTTCCCTCATGCAGGAGACCCCAATTTGATTTATGAGTCAGAAAGATCCACTGGAGAAGAGATAGGCTACCCACTCCAGTATTCTTGGGCTTCCCTTGTGACTCAGCTGGTAAAGAATCCACCTGCAGTGTGGGGGACCTGGGTTTGATCCCTGGGTTGGGAAGATGCCCTGGTAAAGGGAAAGGCTACCCATTTCAGTATTCTGGCCTGGATAATTCCATGGACTGTATAGGCCATGGATCGCAAAGACTCAGACATGACTGAGTAAACTTCACTTTCACTTTCCATGTTTATATGTACAAATGTATTTTATTTTGTTAGGTTATTTTTTAGGCTAGAGCATTTAGGATATTGATCATCTTACACAACTTCAGTGAATGCCAATGATCTTGCCAAGTAGTCCAGTTTTAACAGGTATGCATCTAGGGTTTCACTTCTGTATTTTCTTCTACACTTACTTAGAACCTCTTGATTTTTAAGAAAACAGCTTTGTTCTACCTCCTACTCCTCCCTATAGAATTGGACAAGTTGGTAATCCTTGTTTCTCTCAACTGGGTGGAGCTAATAAAACTGTAAGTGTGAAGTGGTATAGTGATCCTGTTGTTGATTAGTTGCTAAGTTGTATCTGACTCATTTGGGACCCCATGGACTGTAGCCTACCAGGTTCCTCTGCCCATGGGATTTCCCAGGCGAGAATACTGAAGTGGGTTGTCATTTCCTTATCCAGGGGATCTTCCTGACCCAGCAATTGAACCCATGACTCCTGTATTGACAAGCAGATTTTTTACCACTGAGCCACCAGAGTGATCTTAGATAAATTAAAGTCTACACTGTAGAGCAAAACATCCCCTTTTAGGCTGGTTGTTCCAAAACCTATCCTGGGAAAAATAGTAGCCATGGCAAGTGCATGTGCTTTCAGCCTAAGCATCAATTCAATAGAGATTTATTTATCTGTTTGAAGAACAACATCTTTTTCCATCTGACCTTAGGATATTCTCTCAATCAAATCCAAATTTAGGTGAAGAACAGAGAAAGGAGATATATATATAGCTATATCTATCTATCTATCTATCTACATATATATATATAGCCCTCAAACTCCAGTGGTATTTATTATTTATTTATTCATACACTTACATTTCAAAATGCACAAAATATGGCATATTTTCTATCAAGGAAAGTTCATCGAGTGAAAAATGTTAATTATCTTAATCAGATAAACTCAAAATGTAGGCAAAAGTTGAGTTATTGTTTCCTGGTGACTCAGCAGTAAGGAATCTGCCTGCCAAGCAGGAGGTGAGGGTTTCATCCCTGGGTCAGGAAGTTCCCCTGAATAAGGAAGTGGCAACTCACTCCAGTATTTTTGTCTGGGAAATCCCATAGACAGAAGAGCCTGGTGTTACAGTCAAGAGGGTTGCAAAGAGTTGGGTACAACTTAGTGACTTAAAACAACAACAACAAAGCACAAATTTCCACTTTAAATAACCCTGTATCACAGATAGAGAAAACAAATGTATGGATACCAAGAGGGAAAAGAGGAGTGGAAGGAGATGGGAGACTGAGACTGACATGTATACACTATTGATACTATATATAAAATAAATAGCTAATGAGAACATACTATACACCACAAGGAACTCTACTTAATGGGTGACCTGAATGAGAGGAAGTCCAAAACTGAGGGGATATATGCATATGTATGGGTGATTAATTGCACCATACAGTAGAAACTTATACAATATTGTAAAGCAACTATGTTGCTATTCAGTTGCCCAGTCATGTCCAACTCTTTACAACCCCATGGACTGCAGCACACCAGGTCTCTCTATCCCTCACCATCTCCTGAAGTTTTCCCAAGTTCATGTCCATTGCATTGGTGATATCAGACATCTCTTCCTCTGACACCCTCTTCTCCTTCTGCCTTCAATCTTTCCCATCATCAGGGACAAAGAGTTAGCTGTTTGCATCACATGACCAAAATACTGGAGTTTCAGTTTTAGCATTAGTCCTTCCAATGAGCATTCAGGGTTGATTTCCCTTAAGACTGACTGGTTTGATCTCCTTATTGTCCAGGGGACTCTCAGGAGTCTTCTCCAGCACCACAGTTCAAAGGCATCAATTCTTCGGCACTCTGCCTCCTCTACAGTCCAGCTCTCACAACTATACGTGACCACTGGGAAGACCAAAGCCTTGGCTATACAGGCCTTTGTCAGCAGAATAATGTCTCTGCTCTTCACCACACTGTCTAGGTTCACCATAGCTTTTCTGCCAAGAAGCAAACATCTCTGATTTCATGGCTGCATTCACAGTCCGCAGTGATCTTGGAGCCCAAGAAGAGGAAATCTGTCACTACTTTCACCTTTTCTCCTTCTATTTGCCATGAAGTAATGGGGCTGGATGCCATGGTCTTAGTTTTTTTTAATATATTTTTTTTAAACCACCTCTTTTACTCTCCTTCTTCACCTTCATCAAGAGACTCTTTAGTTCCTCTTCGCTTTCTGCCAATTAGAGTGGTATCCACATATCTGAGGTTGTTGATGTTTCCCCTGCCTATCTTGATTCCAGCTTGTAACTCATCCAGTCTGGCATTTCTTATGATATGCTCAGTGTATAGATTCAACAAACAGGGTGACAGCAGACAGCCATGTCATACTCCTTTCTCACTCTTGAACTGGTTCTAACTGTTGCTTCCTGAGCCGTATACAGGTTTCTCCAGAGACAGGTAAGATGTTCTGGTATTACCATTTTGGTAAGAGCTTTCCACAGTTTATTATGATCCACATAGTTGAAGGCTTTGGTGTAGTCAATGAAACAGGGGTAGATGTTTTTCTGGAATTCCCTAGCTTTCTCTATGATCCAGTGAATGTTACCAATTTGATCTCTGCTTCCCCTTCTTTTTCTAAATCCAACTTGGACACCTGGAAGGGTTTGATTCACATAATGCTGAAGTCCAGCATGCAAGATTTTAAGCATGACCTTATAGCATGGGAGATAAGTACAACTGTCCCATGGTTAGCACATAGTATAGCAATTATACTCCAATAAAAATTAATTTTATATATTAAACAAACAATCCTGTATGATAAAACAGCGAGATTAAAAGTTTAAACTCCTCAATTTACCTTGTTAGGTATTTAATATAGCTATAATAAACTGTTACTTCTGAGTCTCAATTTCAGAAGTGTTAGTCACTCAGTCATGTCCAACTCTTTGCAACCCCGTGGACTGAAGCCCACCAGGCTCCTCTGTCTACGGAATTCTCCAGGCAAGAATATTGGAGTGGGTAGCCATTCCCTTATCCAGGGCATCTTCTTGACCCAAGGATGGAGCCTGAGTTTCCTGTACTGCAAGTGGATTCTTTACCATCAGAACCACCAGGGAAGCCCACTAAAAGTAACTGAAACTTCTTAATTTTTCCTACTAGTTCCTTTCTTCAACCCTCTGGGAAGATCACTACTTTATATAATACTCTTCTTGTAAATTTTAGTAATAACTAGTATTTACTGAGCACTCACTAAGAACGTTACACACTCTATCTCATTTAAAGTGTTGCATAATTGAATAACTAAAAGCCAGTTTTCACCTTGAATCCATAGCTGAGAAAACTGAGGTACAGAAAAGGCATATCATTTTCCCAAAGAGCTCAAACAAGTAAACATCACAGCTTAATTATAAATCTAAAACTTTGACTCAGACACCTAGTATTTGCTCCCACAGAATTAAGTCTAAATCCATTTAATAAAAACTTCTTTACATTTCGGACACTCAGAACCATTTCTTTAGGAGCCATCCATTCCCATGGACTAACACTTTAAATTTTCAACAATCAAAAGAAAATAAATGACTACAGTATTTAATAGCTGCCATACATGGTGCCAGTGGTAAGGAACCCGCCTGCCAACCCAGGAGACGCAGGTTCGATCCCTGGGTCAAGGAGATACCCTGGAGGAGGGCATGGCAACCCACTCCAGTATTCTTGCCTGGAGAATCTCATGGACAGAGGAGCCTGTTGGGCAACAGTTCACAGGGTCACAAAGAGTTGAACACGATGGAAGTGACTTAGCACACACACACATGAAACCTAGAGTACAGACTTGATAAAACACTTTTAATTTTTCTACTTTTTACAGCTATAAAACACTTTAAGACAAAAGCTTATTGTTTGTTTCAAACCTTATAACAATACAGAGAGTCCAATCTGTATTTTCATACATTTGCATTTGGAAAATAAATTTATACCATCAAAGGAGAAAATTGACTTAAACAGAAGCTGATTAAATACTTGAAAATAATTCAAGTCACTATACCATTGAAGTGATTCCAAAAAGTGACATGGATGTAATATAAGATCCTGAACTACATCACAACTCCAGGATTTAGCAAAAGGGTAAGAGGGGAGTTCATTCATATAGAGGAAGAGAAAATTTTCTTTGGACAAGTTATATCAGATAATATATTTGTTTAAGGAAAAATAAACAGGTGGGAAAAAGTTCTGCATGCCTAACATGGAAGGAAAGCGTAGTTGTGCCTAATATATTGCAGAAACTGTTTTAGTACAGCTCATTCTTTCAAAAATACTGCCTCCATACAGAGGCCAAGGTCAGTTTGAATTTAGGTAATCTGCTATACATAAGTGTGGATCATATATGTTAAACTGATCTCAGAGGTATTCTGACATCCTACCTTTTAAAAATATTTTTCCTGTTTATTATTCATGGATTACTAATTTTTTCCTTTGCGATCTTGAGCTGTCTGTTTTGTTTTGTATCCTGATTTCAAGTATATAACATCCAAGTTTCCTACTGATAATCAACCACCATCCCTTCACTGCTAAAGGCACATATTATGATTTGGTCACATGCCTTATAAAAATACTACTGCAAATATTTCAAGAATAAATGATCCCTTGTAACCAAGACACAAGTTTCAGACCTCAAATATTTCCTGGGAGTGTAATAGTAGCCTGCTCCTAAGATCAGGAGCAGCAGTATCTCATTTTACATGGCATTCATAACAATCATAAGGTACAGTTAAGAGAGTTTTGAGTCCGTATTCACGGTTACTAGGGGTCCTTAAATTCAATGCCTCTGCAATTTTGAAGTCACAGTTTGTGGACTAGGAAAAAAAAAAACAAAAACAGAACTGGAGATGAAGGCATTTATTTTCTAGACCCTGCTGGCCAGAAACTATATGGTTTAACCTCTAAAAGACTCAGTGTTCTTATTTTTTCTTATTTCTCATTACAAACTCTGTATGACAGTATAGAAGAAAAGGTGGTTCACAGGATATGAATACTAAGCATGTGGATGTAAAGAGTCAAATACTGTCACTGCTAGAAAGAACTTAGAAAAGTGCCTTGTAACAACTTATAGGGGTGTCTTAAAGAAGCCTGGAAATCACAGGCAATGACTGGAGAACAAATTATGCGAAAAATGAGTAAAATTATAGAGTTGTGGGCTCAACAGCAATGTAAGTGACAGACCTCTAGATCAGATAGACAGTGTGATGGCAGGGAACTATAATTCATATTATACTCCTCATAGCATCTAAAGCAGCACATTGCATAAAACAGGCACTTTATAAATGTTGCAACTGAAATGCCTTCATGCTAAGGGACTTTTTCTTTTTGCATTTGGCTGAATAAAAGTTACTCTGCACAATTTTTACTTTCACATTGCTGGAGGTGGCTGGAGGCCAACTGTGACATTTGAGCACATGTCATACCGTCTTTTGGATATTCCTTTTGGCAGAAGTGAGATAAATTGACATTGGAAGTGATTTACACTGTCAAGAATGGGGATGAGACTCCAGCATTAGGTGACATAAAGTGAGAATTCAAAGAAAGATGGGTTCTCTCGTGAAAAGCTGAGAGAAAGGTTCTAGGAAGGTTCTTCAGGAGAACCTTCCTAGAAGAGTCAAGGGAATATGACCAGGATGACAATAAGTTACATACAGTTGAACAGCTTTGCTCAAACAAGCTTTGGGAACAATGACAGCTAGAAGAGGAAGGTTTCTAGTGTATCAGTCAAAGATTTCAAGATATGACCTTACAGTATCCAATAATCCCTATTAATCCCTTACTTATCAAACCTGAAAGTGTTTAATGTCTGGATGTATGAGACATAGCTAACATGTTGGATTCATTATTTAGAATCCCAAAATATCCTGATAGGTTGAGACAAATAACTCAAGGAACATGAAAAGCTCATAAAATGCTCAAGAAAAAAATATACAAATCATTGGTTTTGTATGCCAACTAGTTAACTCCATTAGGACAGAATGAAACATTTGGCTTAATAACAACTTATATTTTAAAATATGACATTCTAGCTTACCGTAACATTGAACTAAGTTTATATTCTGACTTGAATGTGGCATAAGCCAACATGGTCATGGGATACGTTACTGAAGGTGATATCCAGACAGTCAGAATTATGGGGTACACACTACCCTATGTTAGTACACTGTCCTCCACATTAGCACCCAGCAGAGTCCTGAGTGCAGATTCAGGTGACATGCGAGTGTCCCTGGACTCTGTCCTCAGGTTTCTTTTCAACCTATGCTCACTTCTCTAGTAACAGCAATCTCATAACTGGGCATTTGCACACTAAACACTTCCAGAACTTTAACTTCAATGTAGACCTCTACTTGGAAATCCAAATTTTTATATCTGTGCCTGCCTGACATCTTTGCTAGGATGTATTGATATAACAGGCATCTCATTAGAACCTGACCTCTACTTCATACTATTTGAAAAAGTAAATGCAGGCAAAATACACATCTAATATAAACATCAAACAATAAACTACTATAAGATAACAGGAGTGTATATTTATGATCTTGGGATAGCATAGATATATAAGACAGGATAAAACTAAAGCTCTGGTCATAAAAGAAGAAATTAATGAATTGAACTATTACATCAAAATTGGGGGCTTTCATTGAGAGAAAAAGTCAAGGTACAGAGTGAGAGAAGATATTTCCAGCACACACAATCAACAGATACTTTTTATCCTGAACATATAGAAAATACATTCAATCAATTATGAAAAGGCCAAAATTACAGTAGACAAATGGAAGAATCTTGAACAGACACTTCTCAAAAAGGACATCCAAATGACTAATGAACGTACGGAAGACCTCATCAATAATCAGAGAAATGCAAATTTAAATCACAGTGAGATAACATCACAAACTTATGAGAATTTCTAAGATCAAAATTTTAAATAAATGAATGTTAATGGGACTGGGGCCATGACTCCTATGTATGATTGCTGGGAATGTACATTGTCTCAATTGCTTTACAAAGTGTTTGGCATTATCTACTAAAGCTAAATACGTGTGCATGCTAAGTCACTTCAGTTGTGTCTGACTCTATGCAATCCTATGGACTATAGCCCGCCAGGCTTCTCTGTCCATGAGATTCTCCAAGCAAGAATACTGGAGTGGGTTGCCATGTCCTTCTCCAGGGGATCTTTTCAACCCAGGAATCAAATCCACATCTCTTATGTTTCCTGCATAGTCAGGCAGGTTCTTTACCACTAGTGCCACCTGAGAAGCTCAAATTAAACATATATATAAATAACTTATAATCTGACAATTTTATTTATAAGTATATATGTACACAAAGACATGTACAAGGATGTTCACAGCACCTTCATAGCAGCCCCAAACTGTAAACAATCCACTGTGCATAACAGTAAAACAAAAATAAACTGTGTTATCATATAGTGGAAAAACCACATAAATGAATTAGTATATACTACAACTACACACAACATGGATGACTCTTGTAAACAAAACTGTGAGACATTCAGACAATCTGGTTCTAATTTTATAAAACATGTCAAAAATGACAAAACTGTTCAATGGTGTTAGAAATTAGAATATGATTATATTTGGGAGTATGGGAATAGTGAATAAATGGGCACAGAGGGGGTTTATTTGATATCTGTAACATTATTTTGTAACATTATTTTTCTTACTCAGGGTACTGATCAAATTTTGGTAATTTATGGAGCTGCACATTTACAACTTGTGTACCTTTATATCTAGGTTATAATTCAATCTTAATAAGCTTGTAAAGTGAAGTGAAAGTCGCTCAGTCGTGTCCAACTTGTTGCAACCCCATGGACTATACAGTCCATGGAATTCTCCAAGCCAGAATACTAGAGTGGGTAGCTGTTCCCGTCTCCAGGGGATCTTCCCAACCCAGGGATCAAACCCAGGTCTCCCACATTGCAGACAGATTCTTTACCAGCTGAGCCACAAGGAAGCCCAAGAATACTGGAGTGGGTAACCTATCCCATCTCCAGGGGATCTTCCCAACCCAGGAATCAAACTGGGGTCTCCTGCATTGCAGGTGGACTCTTTACCAACTGAGCTATGAGGGAATCCCGATAAGCTTGTAAAGGGATACTGAAAATTAGGGAGTACCAATAAAAAAATCAGTCAAAACACTGAATGTTTAAGTAAAGAGTGATTGAAGGAAATAAGAAATTTAACTTAAAAAGGCCAGGATATGTAAAAGAAAAAACTGAAATCCATCTTCATAAAGCAGAGTGGCAGTACCATTATTTTATGTTGTTCCAGAAGACAAGTAACCGAGGCAATAGATTTTTCCCAGCTCTGTTAGATCTGAAATATATTAATACATGACAGCTTACAGAGAACTGAGCTACCTACTAATGCAAGTATTTAAACCATTCTGTTAAAGAAGCTGGAAAGGTTGATTCATATTGGAAAGGGGGCTGAATAAGATGCACTCTGCTTTTCTGAGATTCTATGATTCATGATAACATTGGTGTCAAATGGATCTGTCTTTCTCTCCTCCCTCCCTCCCTTCCCCTTGCCTTCCTCCCACAGTGTCTCTGTCCCTCAGATTCCAAATAGACAACAACAGAAAATCAGACCTTTTGTTTTCCTAAATCTGTTTCCTCTCAGTGAGCCACACACAGCCTGGTGACTGTGATGGGAACCCTCATCAAGGGCCGGATATGGAGCGCTACATAGTTCATTCCCGGCCAACTTCCCCCAAAGGAGAAACTATTATGGAACTGGATGTTTTCCCTGCCCAAATATTACTCCAAGATCTTGAGGAACTCCACTACCTTGGAAAACATACAAGAAAATATGTGCCTAAGAAATTACAAACTTGACTACAGATACCAAAGTGTTATACAGCATCGTCTCATTGACACCTCGTCACTTAGGTTTTCAGAACAATAGCATTTTGTGGAATTTTATATACATTTCGGCACATTAGTTCTCAAATAATTGAGATGTCATTTTATTTGATTACCTTTAACCTGGTGAAAGCATTTAATTAAAAAATCAATTTAGTTCTAGCCTATCAAATAGCATCTATTACAAAGCAACAACATATATACAAAGTGTTGAACAAGCCCCTGCAACATAATTCCCAAAGAGTTTCTGCATCATTTTTTACATGTATTATATTTCCTATATTCCTAGAAATCTCTAAAATATGGGAAAATCTTCTTTATAATAAATTACATTAATAAATGAACAGCATCTTTTCTTATATAATTTATAAATTATACACATATATGAGAACACAGGCTTCCCAGATAGCACTAGTGGCAAAGAATTCACCTGCCAGTGCAGGAGAAATAAGAGACGCAGGGTTGGCCCTTGGGTCAAGGAGATCGCCTGGAGTAGGAAATGGCAATCCGCTCCAGTATTCTTGCCTAGAAAATGCCATGGACAGAGGAGCCTGGCGGGCTATAGTCCATGGGGCCACAAAGTGTTGGATATGACTGAGCAACTGAGAGCACATACACATGAGCACACTATGCTCCTATCAAATGATTCCTGGTAGTAAGGATACAATGGCATAATTCTGTTTTAAAAAATAAAGCTCTGTAACAATCAAGGATTAAAATATACCTATTAATATTAATAATAATAAGAGAGAATCAGATATAACTTGACCTATTCACAAAGGAAGAAAGGAAGAATGACTGGCAGGAAGGCGTATGGAGAGAACTGAATCTAAGAAGAAAACCAGTTTTATTAGCTGAACCCTGGAGAAGCTCAGAGCTCAGAGGTTCCAGTTACATAATATCAAACAATGAAAAGTGACCTATAAATAAGAAAGCCAATCAAAATATACTCCACCTGCACGAACAGAATTATCAGTAGCTAGACAATTATGCCCCTCAAAAACCCAGACAAAGAACTGAAGAATAATATCTAAAGAAAGTGCACAAAATCCCTGAGGAGAATCAGAACATGCACTTGTTGCCCCAGAACTAAGTGAAGTCACTCAGTCATGTCTGACTCTTTGCGACCCCATGGACTGTAGCCTACCAGGCTCCTCCCTCCATGGAATTTTCCAGGCAAGAGTACTGGAGTGGGTTGCCATTTCCTTCTCCAGGGACTAAGTCTTCCACAATTAAGAGAGCTTCTGCCTAATGGCAGGCTCCCTGACCAATCGTAGGTTGATGCAAAACCCATTAGAGCTCATAGTCAGCATTTAGATTGCCTCTTTCTTAAATATGAATAAAGAACAAAAGATTACTAAAAGTTTGGGGGGAAAATATTGCAACAGATAGACAAAAATAAATACAAAATGATTCACCCCAGAGGATATCGAAGTAATTTAGGCAACAGAGAAAATAAGCAAAACAAAAACCTCCAGTCTCCTCAAGGATCACAATCCTATGATGAAAGGATTACATTAGTGACTCACCCGTTCAGCCTGTTGATCTCAGATGATAAAACTGGGACAGTAAAGGAAAAAGAGGCATAAAGTAATCAAATTTAATACATCAATCTTACACCCTGGGACCAGCTTTGGTTCAGTTCAGTTCAGTCACTCAGTCATGTCCGACTCTTTGCGACCCCATGAATCACAGCACACCAGGCCTCCCTGTCCATCACTCCAGGAGTTCACCTAAACTCATGTCCATCAAGTCAGTGATGCCATCCAGCCATCTCATCCTCTGTCGTCCCCTTCTCCTCCTGCACGAAATCCTTCCCAGCATCAGAGTCTTTTCCAATGAGTCAACTCTTTGCCATGAGGTGGCCAAAGTATTGGAGTTTCAGCTTTAGCATCAGTCCTTCCAAAGAACACCCAGGGCTGATCTCCTTTAGAATGGACTGGTTGCACCTCCTTGCAGTCCAAGGGACTCTCAAGAATCTTCTCCAAAACCACAGTTTGAAAGCATCAATTCTTTGGCGCTCAGCTTTCTTCACAGTCCAACTTTCACATCCATTCATGACCACTAGAAAAACCATAGCCTTGACTAGACGGACCTTTGTTGGCAAAGTAATGTCTCTGCTTTTCAATATGCTATCTGGGTTGGTCATAACTTTCCTTCCAAGGAGTAAGCATCTTTTTATTTCATGGCTGCAATCACCATCTGCAGTGATTTTGGAGCCCGAAAAGATAAAGTCTGACACTGTTTCCTCATCTATTTGCCATGAAGTGATGGGACCAGATGCCATGATCTTCGTTTTCTGAATGTTGAGCAGTAAGCCAACTTTTTCCCTCTCCTCTTTCACTTTTATCAAGAGGCTTTTTAGTTCTTCTTCACTTTCTGCCATAAGGGTGGTGTCATCTGCATATCTGAGGTTATTGATATTTCTCCCAGCAATCTTGATTCCAGCTTGTGTTTCTTCCAGTCCAGCATTTCTCATGATGTACTCTGCATATGAATTAAATAAACAGGGTGACACTATACAGCCTTGACATACTCCTTTTCCTATTTGGAACCAGTCTGTTGTTCCATGTCCAGTTCTGACTGTTGCTTCCTGACCTGCACACAGACTTCTCAAGAGGCAGATCAGGTGGTCTGGTATTCCCATCTCTTTCAGAATTTTCCACAGTTTATTGTGATCTACACAGTCAAAGGCTTTGGCATAGTCAATAAAGCAGAAATAGATGCTTTTCTGGAACTCTCTTGCTTTTTCCATGGTCCAGCGGATGTTGGCAATTTGATCTCTGGTTCCTCTGCCTTTTCTAAAACCAGCTTGAACATCTGAAGTTCACGGTTCATGTATTGCTGAAACTGGCTTGGAGAATTTTGAGCATTACTTTACTAGTGTGTGAGATGAGTGCAATTGTGTGGTAGTTTGAGCATTTTTTGGCATTGCCTTTCTTTGGGACTGGAATGAAAACTGACCTTTTCCAATCCTGTGGCCAATGCTGAGTTTTCCAAATTTGCTGGCACATTGGAAGCTGGAAAATTCCCAGATATTTGGAAACTAGATAATAGCTTTTAGATAACCCATGTGTTAAAAAGAAATCCAAAGGAAAATCAGAAAGTAATTTGTACTGCATATCAAATGAATTTTTGAAAATTTAACATGACCTATCAAAATACCTGCTGAAGATAAACCAGTGCTTAGAGGATAATTTATAGCACTAAAATACCTATATGATAAAAAAAAAAACTTCACATCAATGACTACACTCTCATCTTAAGAAGAAACACACACACACACACACACACACACACACACACACACAAAGTAAACCCAAAGTACACAGGAGAAATAAAATCATAAAGGGCAGACATCAAAGGCATAAACAATACAAAATTAATAAGAAAATCAATGAAGCAAATAACTGGTTCTATAAGAAGACCAATAATATTGATAAACTTCAGGCTAGACATCTCAGTAAAACAGAGAAGACAGAAATCAGCAGTATCAGGAATGAGAGTGGATATCACTACAGATTTTACAAATGGTAAAATGATGAAGGAGCATTGTGAATCAGCTTATGCTAATAAATTTGACAAATTACAAGAGCCAACAAAAAGTGAATAGTCAATAGAAGACAATTATCTTAAATATAACTGTAATTTTAAAATAGTAAATATGAAGAGGAACAAAGCTATATTAAAAAAAAAAAAAAGAGAGTAACAGATAAACTGACCCTTTTGAGAGTTTTCCTCCAACACTCAAGAATTAAAGTTGAGTAAAAATGCATTATATTTGAGCTCCCCCATAACCCATGCCAAAGGAAGCAGGTATTTTTGGTATCTTGGCTTTAATGAAGACATTGGTTCATATCTTGTCCCTCTCCTTGAAACTCTTTCCCTAGGATTAGTAAATATAGAGACCAGCACTGATCAGACATGTAAAATGTCCAAAGAAGAGCACCAGATAACACTGCACTTTTTCTTCATCTAAAGAAACATAACTTTGTCCTGTGTGTGCAGCTATAACCCTTCCCTGCTCTAGAGAAAGTGAAAAAAAGGAGACCACTTAATTCACCACATACTGGAGTTAAGGAGGAAAACAGAAATTAGCATGATTGTTAAATTTGTTTGTGATCCAAGTCTTGCTGGGAGCCTATCTACTAACCTCTTAAAGTGCTAAATTATATTCTGTTGAAAAATCAAAAGAAAAAATGTTTTGAATATGATATCATTTTCTTCTGATAGCACAAACATTAAATTGCAACTTTCAAATTCACCATCACGTTTTGCAAACTAGGTTGACAAAAATGTTAATAAATTTTAAAGAGTAATCTTTGTTGTATCACTTTTATTGTTTTGAAGAAGCTCTATTATTTAATATACTACAGACAACTTCTTTCCTGACAGCTGATTTTCAGTAGAAACTTCTTTATGAGATCTTCTGTTAATTTCAGGAAGTGAAACCATCTGTTGACAGAAGCCCTAGTTAATCCATTCATATATAATAGCATATATTATGTAACAAAAAATCCTCTTTTCCCATTGTTTTGTATCACTCATGTTATGAAAATCATCCTGTTTGTTAATTTTAACAATTTTTTCCTTAAAATTTATGGATTTGAAGAAAGAACTATTACTGTATGTTGAATCAATTGTCAAATAGCCTTATGAATATACTTGGCCTCCCAAATACAAAACAATATGTAAACATTTTCTCATTACACAGAGTAACAGATTTATAACTTCAACAATATGTAAACATTTTCTCATTACATAGAGTAACAGATTTATAATTTCATTCAGTTCAGTTAGTCACTCAATCATGTCTGACTCTGCAACCCCATGGACTGTGGCACGCCAGGCTTCCCTGTCCATCACCAACTCCCAGAGCTTGCTCAAACTCATGTCCATCAGTCCGTGATGTCATCCAACCATCTAATCCTCTGTTATGTTAATAGTTTCATTAACATAAATGTTTATGTTAATAATTTCATTAAAAGTCTATGTTAATTTCAGTAACATAAAACATTAAAAAAATAAAAGCTCTTAGGTATATCATCACAATCGGCACATCCATTAGTT
The DNA here is from genome assembly GCA_935064755.1 of Tragelaphus eurycerus. NCBI lineage: Eukaryota > Metazoa > Chordata > Mammalia > Artiodactyla > Bovidae > Tragelaphus > Tragelaphus eurycerus. The sequence goes on along the minus strand of CAKXYN010000215.1, from coordinate 1,440,428 downwards.
TTACATTTTGCTACACATTTTGCAATGCATATCTGAAAAAATTTGTAGCAATTTACCTTTGAATTGCTGTGTGACAAATTAAGTACACAGAATTGAATTTAGAGGAAGTAATAGCTTTATTGAGGCTCCTCTGGTGGCTCATATGGTAAAGAATCTGCCTGCAATGCAGGAGACCCAGGTTTGATCCCTGGATTGGGAAGATCTCCTGGAAAAGGAAATGGCTATTCACTCCAGTATTCTTGCCTGGAGAATTCCATGGGCAGAGAGCCTGGAGGGCTAAAGTACATGGGGTCACAAAGAGTTGGACAGAGTATGAATCCATAGATTTGGACTCTGAAGATGCTTCTGGAAGTCTCTGGATGAAACTGGAAATAATCTATGCCTACAGAAGGATTCTGCTAAGTGATTACCCTCTCTGTATCAGAGATAAACTACTAATTTTAAGATTGTAGATTTCTTTGCTCTGAGCCAAGAATTGAACTCTAAGCAAAATGGAGGTTTTGTTGGATGTTCCTGCGATATCTCTTAGATTCAAAGGCAGGATTGAATGTTCAAAACACAACAGTATTGGCGGATTCATTTTGATGTATGGGAAAACCAATACAATATTGTAAAGTTAAACAAAATTTAAAAAAAAGAAAAAAAAAAACCACAACAGTAGATCCATAGGCAACTCCAAGAACTCAGCATTTGGAGTTGGACTGTCTCTTTTAGCTTTAATGTCTGCTAGAGTCGGAAACGACTGAGCGACTTGACTTTCACTTTTCACTCTCATGTATTGGAGAAGGAAATGGCAACCCACTCCAGTGTTCTTGCCTGGAGAATCCCAGGGATGGAGGATCCTGGTGGGCTGCCGTCTATGGGGTCACACAGAGTCGGACACGACTGAAGCGACTTAGCAGCAGCAGCAGCCTGTGTATCTTCTTGAATATTGCTTCACACCAGAATACAATTACTGACCCAACATGAATCAATCATCTGGGATAGACAGGAAAAAGTAGGACCCCTGTGGCCTCTGAGGGCCCTCTTCTGGATCTGGGCTCCCTTCCCAGAGGAAAAGGAATTGTTGTGAGCTGCCACCCAAAGTTTGTCCTTTATGTTTGACCTCTTGGCTGCATTTTTTGTTTATTTCCCTATAAAAATTTTACTAGAATAATAATTTAATTTTTTTTCTAAAAATATCACAATCTTGTTTTGCTTACATTTATAACTATGAAATATTTTAAGCATAAAAAATTGCAAAGAGATAAACATAAATAATGTTTATTAATATAACTACCATAACTAATACCCCTTAGCCAACATCCAGTTAAGCTTAAATCTTTACATTCACCCACATTGGCATCATAAATTTTAAAGAAATAAAGCATTACATAAAAGCCTACTCTCTAATTCTATTATTCTCCCCTCTTTCCAACCTTCTCTTACCTTGCACAATTTACAAAATTTGTGTACACTGTCGCCATGCAGTTTTGCTTATGTTCAGTTCAGTTCAGTCATTCAGTCGTGTCCGACTCTTTGTGACCCCATGAACCGCAGCACATGAGGCTTCCCTGTTCATCACCAACTCTCGGAGTTCACTGAAACTCACGTCCATCAAGTCGGTGATGCCATCCAGCCATCTCATCCTCTTTCGTCCCCTCCTTCTCCTGCCCCTAATCCCTCCCAGCATCAGAGTCTTTTCCAATGAGTCAACTTTTCCCATGAGGTGGCCAAAGTACTGGAGTTTCAGCTTTAGCATCAGTCCTTCCAAAGAACATTCAGGACTGATCTCCTTTAGAAAGTACTGGTTGGATCTCCTTGCAGTCCAAGGGACTCTCAAGAGTCTCCTCCAACACCACAGTTCAAAAGCATCAGTTCATCAGCGCTCAGCTTTCTTCACAGTCCAACTCTCACATCCATACATGACTCCTGGAAAAACCATAGCCTTGACTAGACAGACCTTTGTTCGCAAAGTAATGTCTCTTCTTTTGAATATGCTATCTAGGTTGGTCATAACTTTCCTTCCAAGGAGTAAGCGTCTTTTAGTTTCATGGCTGCAATCACCATCTGCAGTGATTAGTTCCTTTAATTCTCACACCCATTCTACTAACCTGATACTGTTATTAGTTCAATAGGCAGATAAGGAAACTAAGACAAAGAAAGGAACAGAGCTTGTTAATGACTGAGGGAAGGTCATCTTACACATGTCACTCTGAAACATACCTTTCTTCTTTTAACTTAACATGACGTTTTTAAGATGATTCCATGTTGATATACAGAATACACCTAGTTTTTCACACTTATGATGTACATTATCCCATTCCATAAAGAGACCACAAGTTTATTATCAAGTTTAAGAACATTTAGGTTATTTTGCTATTCTAAGCAATGCTTTAATGCACTTGCAAGTAATGATCTTCATATATATTAGTATATATTTACAATTGACAGTTTCTCTTAGATATATATCTACTAGTTTAAAGCTTGTACTCATCTTTATTCCTACCAGATATTGCCAAATTTCTCTCTGAAGTGCATGTAACAATGTACTCGCCTGCTGTCTCAGAACTTCATGGATTTTAGGTTGGTAGCTAAGGGATTGTGGACTTGGAAATTCACATAATCTTTCACATCAGGGCACTTGCTGTTAGAATATTGGTGCTCCCACACACACACCTTTTTTTTTTTTTTTTTTTTATCCATTTTTAACTCTATTTTCATTTGTGGAGAAAAGTGATGCAATCTTAGGATATTCAGACCTCTGTTACTGTCTAAACAATCCTACTGCATTTCACCATTAGACAAAGAACCAAAGTAACTTGTTTGCATAGAATATTGGGGCTAGAATAGCTCCATAATATGGCAAATAGATTAATTTTCAAATTTTGGTGACTTTGTATAAACTTTACGTTTTTTCATATTCCACAAACAACCAAAAGCATCCAAAAAATGTTGTACTAGATCTGAAAATGGGTAGTGTTTAAAAAGTAATAAACTGTATCTTCATTCTTTATGATGACTTTTCTTATACTCACAAACCTGTCTTGTGTGAATACCCTCAAACATGATGCTGGTTGCCCATTCTTATGTAGTCACTGGCTTATGTCAATCCAAACAAAATAGTCCCTGTTCTATATGGGAATAGGTGCTAGGACAAATAAGATTTAAATGGGAAAGTTTATAATATACACAACATTTCTGGATCTCAAAACTGTGTTTGGACTTTTGATTATTTGTAAGTGAAGAGACTTATGCAGCATAATACATGGAAAGAGGATATTAGACTGAGCAACTGAGAACACACAAAGATATAATTAAATTTTCATATAAAAATAAGTGATGAATTTAACTATTTAAAAAATATTTTTGCCTATATAAGATTACAGTATTGAAAAGAGGGCATTCTTTTCTTTCAAATATGGCTGAAACTAAAAACTTTTGCATCTTAAGAACATGTTAGTGGGGTGCCTCCTAGATTCCTTTCATAGGCTAGTACACCCAGCTGCAGATGCTGCATGTGTTAATGGCTAATGGTTCACATCTGCATTCCCTTCAAAAAGGACTGCCCTTAGATGACTTGAGCCACTTTCCCTCTCCCCCAACTCCTGTGACAGCTGAGGATTAACGGATGGAGACAGGAGAGGGGACAGAGTATACATATAAGCACATTCCCATTATCTCAGGCAGAACAGATCTCATACAATTCATGCTCCCGAGATCCCTGCCTGATCAGACTGAGGCTAGGTTTCCAAAGAAACCACATTTCTGCCTTCTTTTTCCTCTATACAATCATGCCTCCCTCATTCCCTTAGTAGGTTTCACACGAGAGACCTTTCTCACTAAATCACATACCCCAAAATCTGCATCTTAGACTCTGCTTCTAGAGCAGGGGTCCTCAACCTTCAGATCTAATGCCTGATGATCTGAGGTGAAGCTGATGTAATTATGGAGCTGATTTAATAACAAAAAAATAAAGTGTACAAAAATATAATGTGCTTAAATCATCCTGAAGCCATCTACCCCTTCACAACCCTGGTCCATGGAATATTTGTCCTTTGTGCCAAAAAGGTTGGGAACTGTTGTCTAGAGGACATGAACCAACAACACATATTATTTCACTTCAGTTCAGTCACTCAGTCGTGTCTGACTCTTTGCGACCTCATGGACTGCAGCAGGCCAGGCTTTCCTGTTCATCACCAACTCCCACAGCCTACTCAAACTCATGTCCATCACAACGGTGATGCCATCCAACCATCTCATTCTCTATTGTCCCCTTCTCCTCCTGCCTTCATTCTTTCTCACCATCAGGGTTCTTTTCTAATAAGCCAGTTCTTTGCATCAGGTGGCCAAAGTACTGGAGTTTCAGCATCAGTCCTTCCAATGAACATCCAGCACTGATCTCCTTTATGATGGACTAGTTGGATCTCCTTGCAGTCCAAGCGACTCTCAAGAGTCTTCTCCAACACCAAAGTTCAAAAGCATCAATTCTTCAGTGTTCAGCTTTCTTTATAGTCCAACTCTAACATCCATACATGACTACTGGAAAAACCATAGCATTGACTAGATGGACCTTTGATGGCAAAATAATGTCTCTGCTTTTTAATATGCTGTCCAGGTTGGTCACAGCTTTTCTTCCAAGGAGCAAGCATCTTTTAAATTCATGCCTTCAGTCACCATCTGCAATGATTTGGGAGTCAAAAAAAAAAAAATTTGTCACTGTTTCCCCATCTATTTCCAATGAAGTGATGGGACCAGATGCCATGATCTTTGTTTTCTGAATGTTGAGCTTTAAGTCAACTTTTTCACTCTCCTCTTTCACTTTCATCAAGAGGCTCTGTAGTTCTTCTTTGCTTTCTGCCATAAGGGTGTTGTCATCTGTGTATCTGAGGTTACTGATATTTCTCCTGGCAATCTTTATTCAAGCTTGTGCTTCATTCAGCCTGGGATTTCTCATGATGTACTCTGTATATAAGTTAAAAGAGCAGGGTGACAATATATAGTCTTGACTTACCCTTTTCTTGATTTGGAACCAGTCTGTTGTTCCATGTCCAGTTCTAACTGTTGCTTCCTGACCTGCATACAGATTTCTCAGGAGACAGGTCAGGTGGTCTGGTATTCCCATCTCTTTAATAATTTTCCAGTTTGTTGTGATCCACCTGGCTTCCCAGATGGCACTAATGGTAAAGAACTTGCCTGTCAATGTAGGAGAAACAAGAGACGTGGGCTCAATCCTTGCTTCAGGAAGATTCCCCTGGAGTAGGAAATGGCAACCTGCTCCCAGTATTCTTGCCTGGAATATTCCATGGACAGAGCAACCTGACGGGCTACAGTCCATGGGATCACAGATTTGGACATGAGTATTGACGGCACACACACACACACAAAAAAACATATGTACTAAAGATTAGAACATGGTATAATTTTATTCTAGAAGTATCTCAGTTATATGAAAATTATGATCCCTATAGGGTGGGTGGGTAAACTCAGATTGTAAAGTTGAAGAACTTAGTGTATAATAAGTAGGAAATCCCAGAATCAAATTCAGATGAATATGGCTCCATAATCTCTACCCTTTAGAATTTCTCACTGCCTCCATATCATACTTTTATCCAGGAAATGAAAAATTAAAGATCTATTTGACTATACATTTTTTATTGACATGGAAGTTGATGTGCATTCTGTTTTCCAAACATTGATGTAATTTGTTTAAGATGAAGGTAAGACTGTATGAGTCATATAATTTCCATAGGGTTTATTAGTGGACAAGCATGGATTCAATTAAAAAGGAAATAAACATCTGTATAATACCTTCATTTTCCTGAAAGGGAACATTTTATAGAAGTTGGAAAACAGCAAGGAGGGAAAAGATCATGTCAGCACAATGTTACTGGTCATATACAACGCAATCTTATGTTTCATAGAGATTTCAACACAGGAAATGGGTATATTAGGAACTGCCTAATTCATAGGTTTTCCTGAGCCGCGTACAGTAGTTTCTTTGAATGACTCTGAAGGAAAATCTGTAAGTAGTGCTTTTATACCAGCTTCAATAATGCATATTTCAAAGCCCAAACGGGTCAGCCATGTAACTGTTTACACAGTCAACATTCAGTGGGAAAATAAGTGTCAACAGGTTCCACTTCCCCAACCCAGAACAGCATGTGACCCTCCATTTCAATCCTCATCAGTCTCTGATTAGGAAAGGACTATTTTAGTGGAATCAATAAATGCTGGAGTCTTAGTTTACTACCATCTCAAAAAATAACAACTCCTGTCAGCCACCCCCACCCTGCCATGTCACTACTTAAAAGAGTTACGTAATCCTATTACATTAGAAACCCTGCAGGGACAGCCTGTCCTTTTTGTCTTTGGAAATAGCAAATATTATGCAAGTAGCAAAGTGGTTTGCACACAACAGAAAACTAATGAAATGGACTGTGGTTTCCTATAACATTAAAAAATCTATAATATAAAGCCTTTTAGAAAATATTCTGACTGCTATAATATCTTGCCAATGACTGACAATCTTTAGATTTCTAATAAAATCTGCAAGTATCTATGATCTCAAGGAACCCTCTCTACAATATTTTCTAAAGAAAGATTCAAAACTATTCAATACTTACCTTAGAAACTTAACAAAAGTATTTCATACTTTCTACAATTTCTATTTTATTTACAATTTTAGCTCTAGCAATGTTATAATTTACCAAAGAAATCACATTATTTACTAAATTATTATTATGTATCATGCAGTGTAGACTTCTCTGGTGGCTCAGATGATAAAGCATCTGCCTACAATGTGGAAGACCCAGGTTCAATTCCTGGATTGGGAAGATCTCCTGGAGAAGGAAATGGCAACTCACTCCAGTATAGTTGCCTGGAAAATCCCACGGCCAGAAAAGCCTGGTAGGCTACAGTCCACGGGGTCGCAGAGTCAGACACGACTGAGTGACTTCACTTCACTTTATCATTCAGTGTGCCAAATGTTTAACCTATGTTTTCTTTTCAGTGCTCAATCAATATTAGGATGCGTGCTAAGTCACTCCAGTTGCATCCGACTCTGTGTGACCCTAAGGACTGAAGCCCACCAGGCTCCTCTGTCCATGGGATTCCCCAGGCAATGCTAGTGGAGTTTTGGATTGCCATTTCCTTCTCCAGGGGATCTTCCCAACCCAGGGATCTTCCCAACCCAGAGATCGAACCTGAGTCTCTTACGTCCCCTGCATTGGCAGGAGGGGTGTTTACCACTAGCACCACCTGGGAGGCCCCGGTATTAAGATGAGGGTACTCTTAATAGTCCTTTTGCAAATGTTAATACTAGGTAAGTGGTAAACTGGGAACTTTAGACCTCTAAAGCCAGGATCACACTCCTCTTCCCATTAATAAAATTATCATCAGCTGCTTATATATGCCATCACATTCTCCAAAGATAAATGCATGAATAGTATTCAAAACTCCCTCTCACCATTTCCTTACCAAAACAAAGTTATCTCATGAATTACTCAAATCCATCTTTTTCTCATTTTCTTATTTCTTTATTCTAGTCTTTTACTGTCTATCTGTAATGTCACAATGACCTCCCCATCCTATCCCTACAGACATATACTTATCTTACGTACTGCCCCTGCTGTACCCTTAAAGTACACATCTGATCACACAGACCATTTGTGACTAAATTCTTTCAGGGATATCCATCACCTTCAGGACATTATCCTCACTACTGAGCACAGCACAACGGAGTCCTCAGACCTCTTTGGCTTTCTTGCCATCTCCCCCACATTTATCTGAGACATATACACAAGGTAGAGTTGACCAGGTTTGGTCACCAACTGGATGTGATACCTGGGGAATGGAAGAGGAACAGAAATTTGGTTTAGTAGCAGATTAAATGAAGTATTTTGAGGTATAGCAAAATGTGGAGATAAACATTGGAAAAGAGTCCAAGAATTCTTCTTCTCCAGCTCTCTACTTAACGCCTGAACAATGTCTTTCATCAAAGATGTATGTCCAAAATCAGATCCATGATCTCTGTACTCCATTCACAATCTTAGAGTGTCCCATGTCCCAAAGAGTAGTAGCACCTTCTGTCCAGCTGTGAAGGCCAGTATCCATGGCCACTCCTTTTGTCTGAGTCCCCTCCTTAGCAATATCCTGTTACCAATTTCTGCGCAGTTTACCTCCTAAATAACTCTCAAATCTTCTTTATCTTCCCTGTCATCTTCCTGGTCCAGGCTACCATCTCATCTTCTCTTATTTGCTCTTGAAATGCATTTATCGTATTGCAAAAATTAAAGCAACTGCTTTATGCTTTCTATCATTTATTCTCTATATTGAAAGCACACTGATCTTTTTTGTTTGAAAATCTGATCATATTATTTCTCAACCCACTTAAACGCAATCAGAACTTTTTGTGTTTTTCATTCATATCAATAGCACTTATCACACTTGCAATTTTGCTTTATCTGTATGTTTACTGGATCATACACTTTATTTTTCAAGCAGCTCTAAACTCCTTAAGGCACTTGCCATCCACTGCCTCCCCCAGAAGCTGATACAAGGTCTTCTACAGAACCAGTTGTCACCATTTAATAAATAATTGAATAAATTAATAAGTAGATAGGAAGCAAACAGAGGTAAGCCTCTTTTTAGGTAGCAAGAAGCATAGAGTAGTGAGTTCATGGGTCTGGGTGATTCACCAAGGGGAAACGTGTATAGTGAAAAAGATGGATCTCAAATGGAGATATAAAGTAGTCAGTCCAAGAAAGAGACTGAGATCAAAAATCAGAAGACAGTTGGGAAACTACACAATAATCATTTCATAGACATCAAGATAGGAGAGAAAAAAGACTTATCAACTACATAAATACTTCAGAGCGATTTAGGAAGAAATTATCATCTCAGCATAATCCGTTTTACCTCTTCACTCTGTTGTTTATCTAGTCTTTTCTTTACTGTGCTTGTTGTTTAGTTGCTAACTCATGATCGACTCTTTGCAACTCATGGACTGTAGCCCGCTAGGCTCCTCTGTCTATTGGATTTCCCAGGCAAGAAAACTGGAGTGTGTTGCCCTTTCCTTCTCCAGGGGATCTTCCCAACCCAGGGACTGAATCCATGCCTCCTGTGTTGCAAGTAGATTCTTTACTGCTGAGCCACAAGGGAAGCCCAGTCTTTTCTTTGTAAAATCATCAAATCTTGACCTCAAGTATTTTTATTAGTCTCTATCATGGACATGAAATGCTCTCAAGATGTTACATCTTCATTCAAGTATCTTCTGTAAAAATTCAACCATTTGATTATGATATTTCTGGAAATTGCAAAAAATCAAATAAAATATCTTTAATCTCATTCTCATTAAAATATTTAATTATTTAATATTTCCACTGATTTTTCTCAGAAAATGCATTTTGCTCTATCTCATATGTTCACTAATCAATCCTAAAGGAAATCAATCCTGAATCTTCATTAGAAGGACTGATGCTGAAACTCCAATATTTTGGCCACCTGATGTGAAGAGCCAGCTTATTAGAAAAGACCCTGTTGCTGGGAAAGATTGAGTGCAGGAGGAGAAGGGGACTACAGAGTATGAGATGGTTGGATGGCATCACCGACTAAATGGACATGAGTTTGAGCAAGCTCCAGGAGATGGTAAAAGACAGGGAAGCCTGGCATGCTACAGTTCATGGGGTCGCAAATGGTCAGACACAGCTGAGCAACTGAACAAGAACAACAACATACATTTACACAATGTGTTCAGCTTTCTGAGAACTTTTTATGTCCACCAGCATCACTATGATTTGCTTCTGATCTGAGTTTCAGGACATCTAGAACCAGACCTGTTTAATGTGTTTTTCTAAGCACTTGTTATACTCTTAATAAATGCCTCATTGTGGGGACAGTGTTAAACACTTCATAGATGGAGCAATCAGAAAATTACACCTTCTCAGGAAACAATAAATCTGCTTACAAATGAGAAGAAAATGGTTAGCTATTTTAGTCTTCAAAGAAGGTTTAAATCTGAAATTTATGAGGCATGAGGTAGAAATGTTTTCTTATATGAATAGCTCGCATTTAAAATATAATTAAATACTCTGTTACTAGAAAAAAATACTCACGATACCTGTCATTTGAAGTACTACAAAATTATTTCAAACATTTTTTGTACATGAATTACACATAAGGCTCAATGTTTTGTCTAAACAACATGCAGCATCATAGTAATTTAAAATGGAGTATTTTGGAAAAGATGTAAAATAATGTATGCTTCTGCATATATATATGTGTATATATATGTGAGGAAGGCTGAACGCCAAAGAATTGATGCTTTTGAACTGTGGTGTTGGAGAAGACTCTTGAGAGTCCCTTGGACTGCAAGAAGATCCAACCAGTCCATTCTGAGGGAGATCAATCCTGGAATTTCTTTAGAAGGAATGATGCTAAAGCTGAAACTCCAGTATTTTGGCCACCTCATGCGAAGAGTTGACTCATTGGAGAAGACTCTGATGCTGGGAGGGATTGAGGGCAGGAGGAGAAGGGGACGACAGAGGATGAGATGGCTGGATGGCATCACTGACTCGATGGATGCGAGTCTGAGTGACCTCCGGGAGCTGGTGATGGACAGGGAGGCCTGGCGTGCTGCAGTTCATGGGGTCGCAAAGAGTCGGACACGACTGAGCGACTGATCTGATCTGATCTGATATATATATATACACTTATACATGGTTTTTTTATATGTATATATACTAAAGCTGAAACTCCAGTACTTTGGCCACTCATGCAAAGAGTTGACTCATTGTAAAAGACTCTGATGTTGGGAGGGATTGGGGGCCAGAGGAGAAGGGGACGCCAGAGGATGAGATGGCTGGATGGCATCACTGACTCGATGGACATGAGTCTGAGTGAACTCCAGGAGTTGGTGATGGACAGGGAGGCCTGGCGTGCTGCAATTCATGGGGGAGCAAAAAGTTGGACACGACTGAGCGACTGAACTGAACTGATATATATATATATACATATTCAGATACTATATATACATAGTATTTTCCAAGCATTATATACAACATTCAGAGGTAACTATGAAATAATACTAATTCTTGAAGTCAACTGAGTTACCTCTGGCTTATCACATTTCATTTGGAGAAGGCAATGGCACCCCACTCCAGTACTCTTGCCTGGAAAATCCCATGGACGGAGGAGCCTGGTAGGCTGCAGTCCATGGGGTCTCGAAGAGTCGGGACAGGACTGAGCGACTTGACTTTCACCTTTCACTTTCATGCATTGGAGAAGGAAATGGCAACCCACTCCAGTGTTCTTGCCTGGAGAATCCCAGGGACGGGGGAGCCTGGTGGGCTGCTGTCTATGGGGTCGCACAGAGTTGGACATGACTCTATCACATTTTTTTTAAAAGGAACTTATAGAAATAATATCTATATGTAAAACATCTGAACCACTGAAACCTTTAAAGGAAGTACATTTTCAAGAAATTTTAGTCTTTAAATAGCAGCTCTATAAACTTTTAATTTTCGTAAAACCATATTCTCTCCCAGGGTATAGCCCAAGACTACATCCCCAGGCAGCAGCTTTGTGGGGATTGTATAAATGTGTATAATAAGCAAATAACCTTATAACTTACATACTGAAAATATTAGGTGGGGGCTCCTGGGGATGAGGGACTGAGAGGAGGCCTGCTTTTCTAAATTCCAGGCTCTACAGCAGTGTCAACTCAAAGCATAAAAAAACCCACAAAAACTAATAAATCACATTTGCAATTAGTTGACCAGAGGGAGAAAGAGGACACTCAGAAAAATATCCAATTACACTAAATAGCATTTGAAACCTGGGATCACCAAACTTAAAAATATACTCAAAAGTTATGAGTGTGGGAAAGTAAATCCCATCTTCTTCTAATTTCCTAGCTACATTTAAAGAAAATTACCTGGGAAAATTGCTGCAAAATTAGAGCTTCAAACCATGCAGGTCAAGTATGCCAGTTCTAAAACTATATCATAACTTTTTTACTATTTACTTTCAATAAGATGAGACAAAAAGAGTAGCAAATGTGCCCCTGAAATGTTCTCCATGTATTTTGTATCTATGCATTATGCAGAGAAATCTCAATGCTCAAGAAATAGTCATTTCCCTCGGAGAGTTCAGACCTCATAAAATTCACATTTAATTTCTGCTGACAGCAAATTAATATAGATTCAAATCTCATGAATATTGTATATTTCATAGGATTACTTTTTAAAAGCATATCCATTTAGTAAATGGCTTTTAAGTAAGCTTATGATTCTAATATTGATAATTAGATCTTTCTAAAACATGCTGTATTCTGTTGTAAATAGTTTGCTCTAAAACAATTTGGAGTCTTCATTAAGACAAGACTAGATACAGAAAATTAAGACTTAAATGCTGCCCTTGATACAATGATATGCATTCTGCTGATTATAATAGTATCACAAATTCAAAGGTCCAAATAAGTGACCATATGTTATTTTCAGAGTCAGCAACGAGTCTAAAAAAGATGCTAGTTTCCAAATCAATGACAGCCTACCAAACATTAAATGACTCAAAAAAGTTAAATTTAGGATGTTTTTCTAAAGGGGAAAAAAAAAAAAAAACCTATACTGATGTAATTAAAGGTCATTTAGCAGCAATGTCAAAAAAATAGATAAACTCCCAGAAGAGTTATCTCATTTTCCCAAATCCAAATTCACCAGTCTACCTAGTAGATAGACCTATAGATTCCTTTTTCCCTCCTGTGAGTGGCCTTTTCCCCTCTCAAAGGCAAGCCCTTTCCTTGTGTTCTGCATCCCATTCCTCCAGCAAAGATCCCCTCTGTTCTCTACAGCACCAACACTCCTCTCTCTACGGGTCATTCCCATTGACATAAACTTGGTTAATAAACACTTTGGCTACCTGATGTGAAGAGCTGGCTCGTTGGAAAAGACCCGATGCTGGGAAATATTGAAGGCAAAAGGACAAGGGGACAACAGAGGATGAGATGATTGGATGGCATCACCGACCCAATGGACATGAGTTTGAGCAATCTCTGGCAGATGGTGAAGGACGGGGAAGCCTGGTGTGCTGCAATCCATGGGGCCACAAAGAGTCAGGTACAACTTAGTGACTGAACAACAACAATGATCCATCTTAAAGCATAATTAAACAAATTTCCTGGACTCTTGACCCTGTACCAGTTATCAATCAATATCTAAGGGATACTTCACTGCAGAAATCCTCAAAAACAGTTGATCTTCCTTATCTTCACCTATATACCTTTTTCTTTACTTACTCCCAGGAGACACTTAACCACAGTCTTCCACTGAAACTGCCCTTGCCAGTACAATCCATGATATTTACCTACCCCAAAATAACAGCAAACATTTTATCTGTTGAATTGATTGGGTTTTTCATGGATTGAATTTTGTCCCCCTCGAAATATATGTTAAGATCTTAACCTCTAGTACCTGTGAGGACAACCTTATTTAGAAATAGGTTTTTTGTAGACATAATGGAATTAATATTAAGTCATATTCAGGGTAGGGGGTTGCTAATCCCATATGACTGGTGCCTCTATGAGAACAGAAAACCCAAACACAGGTACACAAGGAGAAATGTCTTGTGATGACGGTAGCAGAGATCAAAGTGATGTCTCTACAAACCAAACCAAAGTATACCAGTGATCGTCAGCAACACAAACTGAGAAAGGAATGGAACAGATTTTCCCCTAGACCCTTCAGAATGTTTCTGCCGACACTGTGATTTTGGACTTCTAACCTTCAGAACTGTGAGAGAACAAATTTCTGTTGTTTTAAGCCACTTGGGTTATGGTAATTTCCTATGGCAGCCCTGGGAAATTGATACATCCTCTTATGAAGCCTCTCAGCAGCAATTGCCATGGTGAGCATCCTTTCCTTGGAGTTTTTTTTTTTTAATTTTTCTTTTCACAGCATGGCTCTCACCTGATTTTTCTCCTACGTGCTATTTCTCAGCTTCCTTAGCTACTTCTTTGACACATTTCAGATCTCTATATGTTGGAGTGTCTTAAAAATCTGTCATAGAACCTCACTCTTTTTACTTATACTCTCTTCCTGGTTAACTTTTGCAAGTTCATGATTTTACATACCATTTAGATGTAAAGAATCTGCCTGCAATGTGGGAGACCTGGGTTGGATCCCTGCATTGGGAACATCCCCTGGAGAAGAAAATGACAACCCACTCCAGTATTCTAGCCTGGGAAATCTCATGAACAGAGGAGGCTGGCAGGTCACAGTCAATGGGGTCTCAAAGAGTCAGACACGACTGAGTGACTAATACTAGATGTTGATAACTTTCAGATTTATATGCAAGCCAAGACTTCTCACAATTTCCAAACCAATATATGTAAATGACCAATCCACTTCTCTACTTGGGCATCTAATAGGTATCACAAAATTAATGTACCCAAAATAGAACTATTTCATTATTGATTCCTGAAATAAGTTCCCCAGCCACAAAAAATGCCACCATCATCCCCACCTGTTCAAATGATACACCCAGAAGGCATCCTAATTTCCTCTTTCTTTAAGATTTCACATCCAATCCATCACTGAGTCCTGTCTGCTTTCCCTCTAAAACATGGACATGATTCAGTTGAGATGAACTTCCCTCCATCTCAACTACAACCATGCTGTTTTAAGAGCTTCTTCTTTTGCTGATTGACTAGAAGAGCTCCCTAACTTATCTGCTTGCTTCTGCTTAACTTCTTCCCCATATTATCCTACTGTACACAGCAGTGGTGAAGTCAATCTAAAGTGGAAGCCAGGTCATGTCACTTCTCTACTTAAGATCATCCATCCATCGACTTATGACAGTAATAAAAGAATAAATATAAACATTAAAAAAGAATAAAATAGAAATTCCTTATAACCTGTATGGTCCAGCTTTGGAGCTTCTCTCTGACCTCATCTGTCTTTATAATCTCCTTCAATAACTGCCTTCCAGTCATTTCAGTTTTCTTATCATCTCTTGATTATGCCATGATTGCTGTTATCTCGAGAGATATTAATACACGTTCCTTCTTAATGGGATATATTGCACCCTCTCAAATATTTATCTCTTTGGGATGTCTTACTCTTCACATTCCATGACTATCTTCCTCATTTCATTCCAGTCTCAACAGATGTAACCTCCTTAAAATGATTTTCATGTACACAGTAGCTAAAGCATCCAACCACTGTCTATTCAATCTCTTTATCTGATATTCTAATTCTGTGCTCTTCATAGCACCCATCCAAAGTTGAAATTAACTGTTCCGTTTTTGTTTTGTTCACCTATTCTCTATCTGTGCTCTAAAATACAAATGCTTTAAGGTCACAGAATCTTCAGTGACCCAGTGTTCCAGAGACTAAAACAGTTCCAGGCTTGAGCAGGTGCATAAGAAGCATGAGAGTGGAAAATGGATCAGAGTTGTCCAAGAAAATGATAACAGGTGTTATGAGAAGGAAATGGCAACCCACTCCAGTGTTCTTGCCTGGAGATCCAATGGACAGAGTAGCCTGGTGGGCTCGTCCTGGGGTCCGTGACTAGCAGCAGCAGTTATCATTTAAGAGGCTGTTATAGTAATATATTTAAGATGTGATGGTGGTTTGAATCTAGATAAACGCTATTTGAGATGGTGAAAAGTGATATAATTTGACATATTTAGAAGAACTTAGTAGCTCATTCAACATGGCTGAGAAAGAATTAAGAGTTTATTATAACTGACGTACTTCTGATTGAGTAAATAAGTGAATGATGCTGTTATTCATTGTTACAGGAAATACCAATGGGATCAGATCAGATCAGTCGCTCAGTTGTGTCCGACTCTTTGCGACTCCATGAATCGCAGCACGCCAGGCCTCCCTGTCCATCACCAACTCTCGGAGTTCACCCAGACTCACGTCCATCGAGTCAGTGATGCCATCCAGCCATCTCATCCTCTGTTGTCCCCTTCTCCTCCTGCCCCCAATCCCTCCCAGCATCAGTCTTTTCCAATGAGTCAACTCTTCGCATGAGGTGGCCAAAGTACTGGAGTTTCAGCTTTAGCATCATTTCTCCCAAAGAAATCCCAGGGCTGATCTCCTTCAGAATGCACTGGTTGGATCTCCTTGCAGTCCAAGGGACTCTCAAGAGTCTTCTCCAACACCACAGTTCAAAAGCATCAGTTCTTCAGTGCTCAGCCTTCTTCACAGTCCAGCTCTCACATCCATACATAACCACAGGAAAAACCACAGCCTTGACTAGATGGACCTGTGTTAGCAAAGTAATGTCTCTGCTTTTGAATATGCTATTTAGGTTGGTCATAACTTTCCTTCCAAGGAGTAAGCATCTTAATTTCATGGCTGCAGTCACCATCTGCAGTGATTTTGGAGCCCAGAAAAATAAAGTCTGACACTGTTTCTCCATCTATTTCCCATGAAGTGATGGGACCGGATACCGTAATCTTTGTTTTCTGAATGTTGAGCTTTTAAGCCAACTTTTTCACTCTCCTCTTTCACTTTCATCAAGAGGCTTTTTAGCCCCTCTTCACTTTCTGCCATAAGAGTGGTGTCATCTGCATATCTGAGGTTACTGATATTTCTCCCGGCATTCTTGATTCCAACTTGTGTTTCTTCTAGTCCAGCATTTCTCATGATGTACTCTGCATAGAAGTTAAATAAACAGGGTGACAACATACAGCCTTGACGAATTCCTTTTCCTATTTGGAACCAGTCTGTTGTTCCATGTCCAGTTCTAACTGTTGCTTCCTGACCTGCATACAAATTTCTCAAGAGGCAGGTCAGGTGGTCTGGTATTCCCATCTCTTTCAAGAATGTTCCACAGTTTATTGTGATCCACACAGTCAAAGGCTTTGGCATAGTCAATAAAGCAGAAATAGATGTTTTTCTGGAAGGCATTTTTGAGAGGCATTAGACCATTTCAGAGCAAAACACGGGCCTCGAGTCTCTAAAGCTGTTTGTGATTTTTTGGTGCTACTACCTAACCACAGGCCATTTCTCAACCCTGAGAAACCTGACTTTTATCCTTACTATGGATGGAATTTGTTCTTGTCAAGTATTTTTTAAAGTGAATGTATACCTGTGGCAGATTCATTTTGATGTATGGCAAAACCAATACAATACTGTAAAGTTAAGTAAAATAAAATTTAAAAAATAAATAAAGTGAATGTTCCCAAACACAACAGATCCTTTTCCAGACCTTATCCTGCTTGATCACTGATGATCATTTGCTTTTTCTTGAAGGTCCTTACCATGGATTACTATGACACCACATATTCTACCTGTCTTCCTCCTTTCTAGCTGCTCTTTCCAAAAAGGGTCAGATAAATTCCAACTTTTCTGTTGTAATTTACAAAGTCCTCCAAGTCTGGTGTCCACCCATATTTCCAAACTCACCTTTTTTAAATTTCACTCAGCCCACTTCCACCAAGAAACTTTCCCTGATTTCAAGTCCAGGATCATTCTATACAATTACCTAACCAAAGAGTGATGTCTTTCTGAGGTACATTGAGGATTTTATCTGCATGAGACATCTTCAAGCGACATGATAAAAAAATACAATTTTTTTAATTGAGAAAACTTTGGTAAAAATAGACACTCTTATAACATATTTTCCTGTTGCTCTAAAATTTGCATCCTGCTACTTCTGATTCTTTTCCTGTAAATCACTCATTAGAGTTTCAACATGAATATTTGTCTATTTTTACATACAGAAGACTGTTATCAGCAGCATTATATCAGTAAAGCATGAAAGTAAATATTCCAAATAATATTAGCAATTTTAAATATCTGACTTAGCACAAGTTTTAATAAAGCAAAAGCATATCCTCCTTGGATGACTCAAAATCATCTCTCTCTGTTATGTGGTTTCTAGCACACCTCCCAACGTAGGACTATAGCGAAGACTCTATCTTCTAGAGACAGCATAAAATCAGGTATGCAGTGGGAAAACCTTCAGGATGAGTGTTAAGAGATGGGGCTGAAAAGAAGCAGTAAGTTTCAACAAAGCAGCAGCACAAAGTTGGAGATGACAACCAGTCTGCCACATATAGGCATTTTCTCCACAACAAATAGGCAGAATGATACTAATGTTTTTCACCATGTAGCTACTTCTACAGATATAAACTGACATCATTTTTCCACATATATTCCTATAATATATTCCAATAATAAAGAGCTCTATTATATTCCTCATGAACTACCTTTCAGAGACAGTATTTAAAATTATATTATTAACTAACTAGATATTATATACTAATGTGCCTTTAAGGTATACGTTTTTAATCTCTGAATGAAATGTACTCACGCTCACTTTTCCACTGCGATTGTCTTCTTCTCTCACTGCCAGAGCCTTCAGAAAATTATCATGTAGGTCCTTACCAGCACTTGTTAGTGTCCTAAAAAAAAAAAAAGCAGATCTCCAGTTATAATATATTAGCTAAACAAATATATTGAAAATAATCTGGGTACAAAAAAACAGCCTTCTTTATAACAAGTGACAATTCCTTCAACATGAAAACTACATATAAACAGAATACACAATTCACAATCATTATAAATAATACATAATTATAATAAGCTATCAGATTCTTAAATTTAATTTCATACAGTTATAGAGTCTTTATTTTAAAATAATTGGAATCAAGATTATAAATAATATCAATACTCATGCCAGATACAGTTAATTGCACTTACATGTCCATTTTATTCTTTTTATCATGTCATGGAATTTGAAACTATGTACTCTCCTCACTACCCACAATAATTTAAAATGGACTGTAATTTAAGCACAATTATTTAATATAATAAAAGTAAAATATTAGCCCAATTAGCCCAATTCAGTTACTGGAATAGAACACTATTTTAGCTCTATGAGTGGAGATACTCAAGGCAAGCCAGGAAACTAGGTTATCTTTGTCAAATAAAAGAAAGTATTAAGAATTCAAGAGAGAAATGACCTTCTCTGGAAATAAATGTTAAAGGAAATTTATCACAATGATCTTGATCAAGCAACACTGAACCACAAAATACAGAGTGAGTTCAAAAGTGATTACAAAATAATAATCCTTTCTTTATTTGGCAATATTCTATATATTCAACAAACATTTCTACTGTGTGTCTATTATGAACCAGGAACTATACTAAGGACAAATTAATGAGATATGATTCCTGCTCTCAAGTTGCCTGTGGTCTCATAGAAGTCAGTAGATACAGAAACATTATAATATTATACTGTATGATAAGTATAATAATAGAGATACGGATGGATTTTGAGTTCATAAGAGAAATATCTTAGGTATTTGAAGAACAGTCAACTTAGTCTTAAGCTTTAAAGCTACCATTGAACTAAACATTAAAAGATGAGACAGCATTAGCCAATTTGAGGGTGGGGGTAGTGGAAGAGGGAAAGAGTTATGAGGAATTACAAAGGAATTCAAGAACAGAGATGAAAACTTGCCAGGTACCCTTGAAAGTGGAAGTTAGTCACTCAGTCATGTCTGACTCTTTGTGACCGTGTGGACTGCAGCCTCCCAGGCTACTCTGTCCACAGAATTCTCCAGGCAAGAATACTGGAGTGGGTTACCATTTACTTCTCCAAGGGATCTTCCCAACCCAGGGATCGAACCCAGATCTCCCACATTGCAGGTACACTCTTTACTGTCTGAGCCACCAGGAAAGCATTGAGTAATTATTAAAAAATTAATTGGGTTAGGGTTAGGAAGCAACAATTAGAACTGGACATGGAACAACAGACTGTTCCAAATAGGAAAAGGAGTTCATCAAGGCTGTATGTTGTCACCCTGTTTATTTAACTTATATGTAGGGTACATCATGAGAAACACTGGACTGGAAGAAACACAAGTTGGAATCAAGATTGCTGGGAGAAATATCAATAACCTCAGATATGCAGATAACAGCACCCTTATGGCAGAAAGTGAAGAGGAACTAAAAAGCCTCTTGATGAAAGTGAAAGAGGAGAGTGAAAAAGTTGGCTTAAAAGCTCAACATTCAGAAAACGAAGATCATGGCATCTGGTCCCATCACTTCATGGGAAATAGATGGGGAAACAGTGGAAACAGTGTCAGATTTTATTTTTCTGGGCTCCAAAATCACTACAGATGGTGACTACAGCCATGAACTTAAAAGACACTTACTCTTTGGAAGGAAACTTATGACCAACCTAGATAGCATATTCAAAAGCAGAGACATTACTTTGCCAACACAGGTTTGTCTAGTCAAGGCTATGGTTTTTCCTGTGGTCATGTATGGATGTGAAAGTTGGACTGTGAAGAAGGCTGAGCGTCGAAGAATTGATGCTTTTGAACTGTGGTGTTGGAGAAGACTCTTGAGAGTCCCTTGGACTGCAAGGAGATCCAACCAGTGCATTCTGAAGGAGATCAGCCCTGGGATTTCTTTGGAAGGACTGATGCTAAAGCTGAAACTCCAGTACTTTGGCCACCTCATGCGAAGTGTTGACTCATTGGAGAAGACTCTGATGCTGGGAGGGATAGGGGGCAAGAGGAGAAGGGGAGGACAGAGGATGAGATGGCTGGATGGCATCACTGACTCGATGGACGTGAGTCTGAGTGAACTCCGGGAGTTGGTGATGGACAGGGAGGCCTGGCATGCTGCGATTCATGGGGTCGCAAAGAGTTGGACACGACTGAGCGACTGATCTGATCTACCCTTGGGTAATTATTAAAAAAATCAGAGAGTAAGTACAGGAAGTGAGGGAGAAACCATATAAAATTAACAAAAGCTAACATTTTTATAGACATACTGTTGTAAATATTTAGTAAAATTCACTCAGCTAATTTAGAGCAGATCTATTTTCAAACCCAGGAAGTGTGGTTCTAAAATTCATTCTCATAACCAACAGGCCATGCCGCCTTTCCAGGAAGCCCTTATATGCTACATTAAAGAGCCTGAACCTTGTCTTCTAGGACATGTTGAACCACAGGGTCATATGCAAGGAAATACGATGCTCAATGTTGTATTTTAGTTATAGCATCCAGTGGTTGTGATAAACAGAACCTGGAGGAGAAGCACACTGGAAATATCAATTAGAGAGCTTTGGTAAGAGATAATGAAGACGTGACTGTAAGCAGTGATGGTAAGAATAAGAAAAGGTAGATTTGGGAAATACTTAATAGGGAAATAGACCTGGGATTTCTTTTTCTAAAAAGTTAAAGAGAGATTATTACCAGGTTTATTTAAATCAATATGGGCATATACAGCATGTAACCTAATGATTATTTTGTTGAACAATACATGCAACTTATTAAACTAATCATAACTTGTCGGCATCTTCTTTACTAGTTTTGTATGCCTTGGCTTATAGTATCAATGGACTTCCCAGGTGATGTTAGTGGTAAAGATCTCTCCTGCCAATGCAGGATATGTAAGACAGGAGGGTTTGATCCCTGGGTTGGGAAAATCCCCTGGAGGAGAGCATGGCAATCCACTCCAATATTCTTGCTTGGAGAATCCCATGAATAAAGGAGCCTGGTGGGCTGTAGTGCATGGGGTCACAGTCAGACACAAATGAAGTGACTTAGGATGCACATACGCATATTATCAATATCAACTAATAATCAAAACACCTGTGTGTGTGCATGCTCAGTTGCTCAGTTGTGTCTAATGCTTTGCAACCCAATGGACTATACCTCACCAGGCTTCTCTGTCCATGGAATTTTCCAGGCAAGAATACTTTAGTGGGTTGCCGTTTTCTATTCCAGAGGATCTTCCCAACCCAGTGATCAAATCCATGTCTCCTAAATCTCCTGCATTAGCAGGTAAATTCTTTACCACTGGGCCACTGGACATCTAACTATACATAAAAATAACTACTAATTGGTACTAATGGAGAGAATCATGTGTTTGAGAAATTTCTCAATCTGTTGTTCTATTTAAAAGTAAGTCTTCCATATTATAATACACCTATGTACTTCTGCCATTAAATCTCCAAAATATCAAATTTATTTTGTCAGAAGCTTGCCCAGAGAGAAGTATTGCTTCTCCAATGCTCACAAAATAATCTTCTCTTCACTTCATCACTCTCCACCTAATTTCCTACTTATGATAGAAAATATTTAAAACCACAATGAGTTAGAAATTATCTGTGAAGTCTGAACAGAGAATTAGTTTTACAAGTGTTTCAGTCAGGACTGGTTAGCTTATACTATGGTAACAAATACCCCAAATCTCTGTGGTTTAAAATTACAAATGATTGTTTCTCAAAAAGCTGTGCATCCACAGCACGTTGATTGTGGCTCTTCACCTTGGAGGGATGTACTGGGAGGCTCCTGAAAATAACCTCCATTTGAAACATCTTTGTTACTGTGCAGAGGGAACACCATCACTTGCTGGCTCTTAGAACATCTGCTTGTAAGAGACTCATGTCACTTCCACTCTATTTTACTGGAGACAGCAAGTGCCATGCCTGAAATCAACAGAATGGAAAAGGATAATCCTGCCTACAGAAAAGTAGTAAATATTTATAAACCGTATCCCATGTACCCATTGCCTTCAACAGCATAGCCAAAGATGAGTACATAGCTCAGTAAACAAGAGCAATAAAAAAAACAATTTCTGAACAAAATTTAAAGGTACAGAAAATGTGTTCATGCAGTTGATTGCATTTTAACCAAATAAAGACACTTTTAAACAGTATGATGACTAAACTTAGCTCCACTGAAGAATATCTTTCTGCAGACCCAGAGAACATCTAAAAACTATGGTTGAAGAAATGAGATAGACTTCGGTCTGTGTTCTTCTGTAATAGCTATAGACACTTATTGGTTTTGCCTTCCTGACAACCTTCACATTTTTTGAAAACAGAACCCTAATTTTTATTTGGAGGGCTTCCCAGGTGTCACTAGT
Source organism: Tragelaphus eurycerus (assembly GCA_935064755.1). Taxonomy (NCBI): domain Eukaryota; kingdom Metazoa; phylum Chordata; class Mammalia; order Artiodactyla; family Bovidae; genus Tragelaphus; species Tragelaphus eurycerus. Next base: position 1,417,545 of record CAKXYN010000215.1, on the reverse strand, counting down.
GGTAAAAGAATCTGCCTGCCAATGTTGGAGATGTAAGAGACGTGGGTTTGCTTCCTGGATCGAGTCCCCTGGAGAAGGGAGTGGCGCTCTACTGAGCATTTTTGCCTGGAAAATTCCACAAGCAGAGGAGCCTGGCGGGCTACTGTCCATGAGTCACAAAGAGTCAAGACACGACTAAGCGGCTGAGCACACATACACTTTTTATTTGGAAAATGGTCCCTGTCACATTCTTTGCTCTGGTGACACAGTCAATGGTACCCACTCACTCACAACTCGTACCTCCCAAAGCTCAGCTGATGAATATGCCTCAGACTTACCCAATGTCACGTCACCTCATGGGAATGCATATCATAAAGAGAGAGATCCAAAGTTGTGAAGAAACTGGAGTTGTATTAAGCTGAATTAAGCTGTCCTTAATTCCCACTAGATAGCCTCCTCATTCAAGTTTTTCCTCAAATCTACAATAATCAGTGTCCCTCCAGTAACCCCCCTTTTGGATTTTAGTCCATTGGAATTGTTTTCTATTGTTCACAAACAAAACCTATAATTGATACAATGGTTATCCAGTTAAGATACTGCAGAGCAACAAATATTGTTTGATTCCACTTGTACAAGATACCTAGAATAGTCAAGTTAATAGAATCCGAAAGTGCAATAGTAGATGACGGGGTCAAGGGGTCAGAGGGGAGGGAAGGGGAATGGGGAGTTAGTGTTTAATGGGGACAGAGTTTCAGTTTAGCAAGGTGAAAAATTGGGGAAACAATGAGTGGTGAGAGCTACCCAGCAATTGGAATGCACATAGTGCCACTGAACCGTACAGTTAAATATAGTCAAAATAGGATGTTTCATATTATGTGAATTTTACCACAATAAAAAAAAATTTTTAAGTTACTTTAGGGGACGGTCCAAAGATGGTGCAGGAATAGGATGGGGAGACCACTTTCTCCCCCGCAAATTCATCAAGAGATTGTTTGAATGCTGAGCAACCGCCACAAAACAACTTCTGAACACTGGTGCAGGACACCAGGCACCCAGAAAGGCAGCCCATTCTCTTCGAAAGGAGGTAGGACAAAATGTAAAAGACAAAAAGGGAGACAAAGAGTTAGGGACAGAGACCCATGCTGAGGAGGGAGTCCTGAAGGAGGAGAAGTTTCCAAACAGCAGGACTCCCTCTCACTGGCAGGTCTGTGGGGAGTTTTGGAATCTCAGAGGGCAACATAACCGGAAGGAAAAAAAAAAATACTGCAGCAGTCCTAAAGATTTCCGTATAGTAAGTCTACTCCACACTTTTCCTATCCCCAAACACACCTTATTTTGTTGTAAATCCTTAGAACATACAGATAAAGTCCAATCAGATTACCAGTCTCTACCCTAAACATCCAAAGTAACCATCATTATCATTTTGCACACAGCCTTCAGTTATTTTCAGTTGTTTATGCATATACTTATGTACCCATAAAAGTATATAATTGTATCAATATCATTTTCTGAGTCGTTCATTTTATTACATATTTTGCAACTTACTGTTTTACTGAATTGTTATTGTTCCTAGGAATAGATGTTTATGCAAGTGTCAAGGGAGATCAAATTTATTCCCAGGTTTGCTGCTGCTAAGTCACTTCAGTCATGTCCGACTCTGTGCGACCCCATAGACAGCAGCCCACCAGGCTCCCCCGTCCCTGGGATTCTCCAGGCAAGAACACTGGAGTGGGTTGCCATTTCCTTCTCCAGTGCATGAAAGTGAAAAGTGAAAGTGAAGTCACTCAGTCGTGTCAACTCTGTGCGACCCCATGGACTGCAGCCTACCAGTCTCCTCTGTCCATGGGATTTTCCAGGCAAGAGTACTGGAGTGGGATGCCATTGCCTTCTCCGAGTCCCAGGTTTATCAGACATGAAAAATCTCTGGAATATAAGACTAAATAAAAGAGTTTTTAATTGGTTTCAGTCACTGTCACTTTAGGGTTTTCAATTATTTTTAACTAAGTGTTAACTTCTCAGTCATGTCCAGCTCTTTGTGACCCCATGGACTATAGCCCTCCAAAGTTCTTTTGTCCATGAAGTTCTCCAGGCAAGAATAGTGGGGTGGGTAGCCATTTCCTTCTCCAGGGGATCTTCCTGACATAAGTCTCCTGCATTGCAGGTAGATTCTTTACCATCTAAGCCACCAGGGAACCCCCCTTTCTAACTAAACTAAGTCTCAACTGATACTTTCACCATATGAAATGCTCACTCTTTCAACAAAGATGTTGTTGTGGGATTGGCTTGATGATCAAATTAGACTTTAACCTAATCTGTAATATACTGAAGATATCCCAGGAGACTGCACAATTTATCTAATTAAAGTGAATTGCGGGGAAGGCAATGGCACCCCACCCCAGTACTTTTGCCTGGAAAATCCCATGGACGGAGGATCCTGGTGGGCTCCAGTCCATGGGGTCGCTAAGAGTCGGACACGACTGAGCGACTTCACTTTCACTTTTCATTTTCATGCATTGGGGAAGGAAATGGCAACCCACTCCAGTATTCTTGCCTGGAGAATCCCAGGGACGAGGGAACCCGGTGGGCTTCCGTCTCTGGGGTCGCACAGAGTCGGACACGACTGAAGCGACTTAGCAGCAGCAGCAGCTTTTTAAATAGTCAAAATGTTAAGTATTTAAAATGGAAACATGAGATAATGGAAATCAAAGTGAAATATAAGACAGGACATCAGTCTTTAATTCTTATTCACTTACCAACTGATTAGTCCAAGTCATCAAGTTTTTCTGAACCTGGGTTTCATGATGAGTTGAATAATCTCTAAGTAGCCTAGCAGCTGTGTGTGTTAGTTGCTCAGTTGTGTCCACCTCTTTGCAACCCCCATGGACTGTAGCCCATGAGATTCCTCTGTCCATGAGATTCTCCAGGCAAGAATACTAGCGTGGGTAGCCATTCCCTTCTCCAGGGCATCCTCCTGACCCAAGGATTAAACCCTGGTCTCCTACACTGCAGGCAGATTCGTTACCATCTGAGCCACCAGGGAAGCCTTAAACTTTTAATTTAAAATGATCATACTCCATCATCAAGCACCAAACATCATTTATTTATAATCAGTTTAAGAAATGTCACTGCCACACTGACAATACATGAAGACAATATTGTTCCTTTTTAATATTATTCAAGTCTTATATACACAGACTTAACATCATTTCTTATAACCTCTATGAAGAAGATAATAGTATTTTTGTTATATAAACTAGGAACAGAGAGGATACAGTCTAAAAGCCCTAAGCTATTTGCAGCAGGGTAAAAAAAAGTTATATAAATAATCAATTATTATAACATGCTACATCTGAGAACCTGAAACTTCTCAGCAAGAAGAAATACTGGGAAAGAAAGGTAATACAGAGTGTGTGGTAAGGAATTCTTAAATCTTTAACATGATTTACTCTTACTTAACTAGATTTATTTAACAGTCAGTGACCTGAGAAACCTTGCTTAAATAAATATTACAAAAGGAGTCACTTCCTTAAGAAGTGAAGTATTTCTGTTACAAAATCTGAGGGTTATAAGTTTTTAAAAGGCAAACACTCCATCTATGTTGTTTACACTCCACCACACTTTCAAAATAGGGTAAAAGTCATATGTATGAGTTAATTTTTACCAACCTTATTTAATCATTAGCTAAATGTATTTATATAATTCTACATGAATGACTCTAAATATATTCTTAATCCTCAAAAATTAAGCTACTGGTTTTATGATTTAATTATGTTGTTTAAATAACCCACATTCACATTTTATATTTCTAGAATTTATATTCAGCTCATTATTACTTGTTTGAAAATGTATTTTAATTTAACCTCTCTGTACCTCAGTTTGTTTAAAAGGATGTTTTTGTATATTCGGTTTGGAAACACTAAGTGCAGAGTAAAGTAAAAAATAGTAAATGGGTAAAATATTTATTATAAAAACTATAATATTATCTTCTTTAGACACAAGCACACTAATTTATGAAAGAGCAGTTTTTCATGGGTAGCTTAATTTCCCATGATAAGTTTACTGAGAAGATGATTTGTGAGTATGTGTATTTGTGGGGTCTCAAATAATATAACTTTGATTGATTTTTGAAAGGCCAAAATAGAAAAAAAAAGTTGTTGGCAAACTTGATAAAAAATATATAATTTCAATTAAAACAATGTGTGAATTTTTAGATAATTCATTTGAGTGTTTCAGTATGAAATGTTTTTATAATACTTTAACATAGTTTTTTACTTTGTCAGGGAGAGATGATTCTGTACTTTTCCAGGAAAACACGATACATTTTGCTTTAGTCCTTTGCATAAATTAGGAGAAGAAAAATCTTACTTTCCCCCAAATAAAGTGTTTTATAACTATCTTTTAATTGGTAAACGCTCACTTTCCTTTCCTCAATGTATCATTGTATATTTGCAGGGGATCTTCCCCACCCCGGGGTCGAACCCACATCTCCTGCATTACAGGCACATTCTTTACCATCTGAGCCACCAGGGAAGCCCAATAGTCAGCTCAGACTGCCATAACAAAACCATGGAATTTACCATACCATAGACTGGGTGGCTTCAATAACAGAAATTTTCAAGTTCTGTATATCAGAAGTCTGAAGTTGGGGTACCAGCACCTTCTGTACCTGGGGAGCACTTCTTTAACCTGAGCCTGGCTGCCTTCTCATTGGGTCCCCCCACAGCAGAGAGAGAACAGGAGCAAATGCTCTGGTGTCTCTTCTTATGTGAACACTAAACCAATCACGAATGCTCAGCCATCAGAATCTCCTCTAAACCTAATTACTTCTCAAAGGTCAGTCCCCACATACCATCCCACTGGGGGTTAGGGTTTCAACGTATGAATTGGTAGGGTCAAAGTGGGGTGGATGGGGTACACAATTCTATTTATAACATGTTTTTTTTCTCTCTTCAGAATTCATTTCCCACCTTTTTTCTTGCAATATTCTGTCTTGCTTGCCTTATCACTTCTTTGGTACAACTTGGAGCTATTTCAGATTTTCTTTTATCCTATGGAGAATGTTAGCAAGTTTTACCTCTTGAGAGAGCAACCCACGTCCAAGGAGCAGTGGCTGCGCGGGTGCACGAGGGCCAAGAGGAGCCACTCCATGTTCAAGGTCAGGAGGGGCGGTGGTGAGGAGATACCCCTCATCCAAGGTAAGAGAAACTCAAGTAAGACGGTAAGTGTTGCAAGAGGGCATGAGAGGGCAGACACACTGAAACCATAATCACAGAAAATTAGTCAATCTAATCACAGGGACCACAGCCTGGTAAACCAATGAAACTAAGCCATGACCTGTGGGGCCACCCAAGATGGGTGGGTCATGGTGGAGAGGTCTGACAGAATATGGTCCATGGAGAAGGGAATGGCAAACCACATCAGTATTTTTGCCTTGAGAATCCCATGAACAGTATGAAAAGGCAAAATGATAGGATACTGAAAGAGAAACTCCTCAGGTCTGTAGGGGCCCAATATGCTACTGGAGATCAGTGGAGAAATAATTCCAGAAAGAATGAAGGGATAGAGCCAAAGCAAAAACAATACCCAGTTGTGGATGTGACTGGTGATAAAAGCAAGGTCTAATGCTGTAAAGAGCAATATTGCATAGGAACCTGGAATGTTAGGTCCATGAATAAAGGCAAATTGGAAGTGGTCAAACAGGAGATGGCAAGAGTGAACGTTGACATTCTAGGAATCAGTGAATTAAAATGGACTGGAATGGGTGAATTTAACTCAGATGACCATTATATCTACTACTGTGGGCAGGAATCCCTCTGAAGAAATGGAGTAGCCATCACGGTCCACAAAAGAGTCCGAAATGCAGTACTTGGATACAATCTCAAAAACGAGAGAATGACCTCTGTTTGTTTCCAAGGCAAACCAATCAATATCACAGTAATCCAAATCTATGCCCCAACCAGTAATGCTGAAGAAGCTGAAGTTGAACGGTTCAATGAAGACTTATAAGAACTTGTAGAACTAACATCCAAAAAAGATGTCCTTTTCATTATAGGGGACCAGAATGCAAAAATAGGAAGTCAAGAAACACCTGGAGCAACAGGCAAATCTGGCCTTGGAATATGGAATGAAGGAGGGCAAAGGTTAATAGAATTTTGCCAAGAGAACAGGCTGGTCATAGCAAACACCCTCTTCCAAGAACACAAGAGAAGACTCTGTACACGGACATCACCAGATGGTCAACATTGAAATCAGATTGATTATATTCTTTGCAGCCAAAGATGGAGAAGCTCTATATACAATCAGCAAAAACAAGATTGGGAGCTGATTGGCTCAGATCATGAATTCCTTATTGCCAAATTCAGACTTAAATTGAAGAAAGCAGGGAAAAATCACTAGACCATTCAGGTATGGCCTAAATCAAATCCCTTGTGATTATATAGTGGAAGTGAGAAATAGATTTAAGGGCCTAGATCTGATAGATAGAGTGCTTGATTAACTATGGACAGAGGTTCCTGACATTGTACAGGAGACAGGGATCAAGACCATCCCCATGGAAAAGAAATGCAAAAAAGCAAAATGGCTGTCTGGGGAGGCCTTACAAATAGCTGTGAAAAGAAGAGAAGTGAAAAGCAAAGGAGAAAAGCAAAGATATAAGCATCTGAATGCAGAGTTCCAAAGAATAGCAAGAAGAGATAAGAAAGCCTTCCTCAGCAATCAGTGCAAAGAAATGAGGAAAACAACAGAATGGGAAGACCTAGAGATCTCTTCAAGAAAATTCGAGATACCAAGGGAACATTTCATGCAAAGATGGGCTTGATAAAGGACAAAAATAGTATGGACCAAAAGAAGCAGAAGATATTAAGAAGAGATGGCAAGAATACACAGAAGAACTGTTCAAAAAAGATGTTCATGACCAAGATAATCCCAATGGTGTGATCACTCACCTAGAGCCAGACATCCTGGAATGTGAAGTCAAGTCGGCCTTAGAAAGCATCAGTATGAACAAAGCTAGTGGAGGTGATGGAATTCCAGTTGAGCTATTCCAAATCCTGAATGATGATGCTGTGAAAGTGCTGCACCCAATATGCCAGCAAATTTGGAAAACTCAGCAGTGGCCACAGGACTGGAAAAGGTCAGTTTTCATTCCAGTCCCAAAGAAAGGCAATGCCAAAGAGTGCTCAAACTACCGCACAATTACACTCATCTCACACGCTAGGAAAGTAATGCTCAAAATTCTCCAAGCCAGACTTCAGCAATATGTGAACCGTGAACTTCCTGATGTTCAAGTTGGTTTTAGAAAAGGCAGAGGAACCAGAGATCAAATTGCCAACATCTGCTGGATCATGTAAAAAGCAAGAGAGTTCCAGAAAAACATCTATTTCTGCTTTATTGACTATGCCAAAGCCTTTGGCTGTGTGGATCACAATAAACTGGAACATTCTGAAAGAGATGGGAATACCAGACCACCTGATCTGCCTCTTGAGAAATCTATATGCAGGTCAGGAAGCAACAGTTAGAACTGGACATGGAACAACAGACTGGTTCCAAATAGGAAAAGGAGTACGTCAAGGCTGTATATTGTCACCCTGTTTATTTAACTTATATGCAGAGTACATCATGAGAAACGCTGGGCTGGAAGAAGCACAAGCTGGAATCAAGATTGCTGGGAGAAATATCAATAACCTCAGATATGCAGATGACACCACCCTTATGGCAGAAAGTGAAGAGGGGCTAAAAAGCCTCTTGATGAAAGTGAAAGTGGAGAGTGAAAAGGTTGGCTTAAAGCTCAACATTCAGAAAACGAAGATCATGGCATCTGGTCCCATCACTTCATGGGAAATAGATGGGAAAACAGTGGAAACAGTGTCAGACTTTATTTTTCTGGGGTCCAAAATCACCACATATGGTGACTGCAGCCATGAAATTAAAAGATGCTTACTCCTTGGAAGGAAAGTTATGACCAACCTAGACAGCATATTGAAAAGCAGAGACATTATTTTGCCAACAAAGGTCCATCTAGTCAAGGCTATGGTCTTTTCTGTGGTCATGTATGGATGTGAGAGCTGGACTGTGAAGAAGGCTGAGTGCCGAAGAATTGATGCTTTTGAACTGTAGTGTTGGAGAAGACTCTTGAGAGTCCCTTGGACTGCAAGGAGATCCAACCAGTGCATTCTGAAGGAGATCAGCCCTGGGATTTCTTTGGAAGGAATGATGCTCAAGCTGAAACTCCAGTACTTTGGCCACCTCATGTGAAGATTTGAGTCATTGGAGAAGACCCTGATGCTGGGAGGGATTGGGGGCCGGAGGAGAAGGGGACGACAGAGGATGAGATGGCTGGATGGCATCGCTGACTCGATGGACGTGAGTCTGGGTGAACTCCAGGAGCTGGTGATGGACAGGGAGGCCTGGCATGCTGCAGTTCATGGGTTCGCAAAGTCAGACACGAATGAGCAACTTAACAACTGAACTGAACTGAAGTGACTTCTTGAGATATGCTAGATTAAGTTACGGCAGACAATTATTTGTTCCTCTCCAGCTATCTTTAGCAAGGTGCAAGCAATTCCAAGTCATGTAACCACAAAAAATTTTAAAAAGCCCAAATGACAGACCATAGGAATTTGCCTCAAATAGCCTAGAGAAAAACTTTCTGTTTCTTATCTTGAATGTGAATTTAAACAATAATATACTCATTATAGGATATATGTGAAATATAACCAATGAACATAAAAACAGCATAAAACTTAAATATAGTGTTAATCAATTATTTCAAACCAACCCCTGTAACTTATCACCAAGAAAGTGACAACACTCTAGAACTCTGATTATTCCTTCCTGCTCACAACTCCATCTCCCATCACCACCATCACCAAAGGTAACCACTTTCTCACTCATGAAATCCTCTCCCTTGCTTTTGGCTTTTATGTCTTCAACTTTCATGATCACCATTTCCATTTATCACATAAGTATCACTGTACCCCCTAAACAATATAGTTTAATTTGTCTGTTTTTGAAGTTTCTACAAATGGTAACATGAAGTATATATTTTTCAAATTTTGTTTCTTTTCATTAACATGTTTGTATGTTCCACACATCTTCATGCTTGTGGTTGACTCTCATTTCCACTGAATTCTTTTATATTAACATACAACTATTCATTTATCATTTTTATTAACATAGACCTCAAAGTTGTTTCTCCTTTGGGTCTATTATAAAACAGAATTTCCTGTACATGTGTCCTGAGCAGAAATTTCTGTAAGAAATGTAGCTAGCAGTGGAATACCTGTGTTGTAAGATATTTGTAATTTTAACTTTACAAAACAATGCCAACTCCTTTCCAAAAGAGTTGAACCAACTGACACTATTATTACCAGAAAATGAGGGTTCTTTCTGATTCACATGAACATGAGAATTCCTTTTGATCCATATCACTCCCCAAATGCTGTATTTTAGGAGTTTTTATATTTTTTTATTTTAATTGGAGGCTAATTACTTTACAATATTGTATGGTTTTGCCATACATCAACATGTATCCACCACAGGTGTACATGTGTTAACCCCCCTCCCACCTCCCTCCCCATACCATCCCTCTGGGTCACCCAGTGCACCAGCCCCAAACATCCTGTCTCATGCATTGAATCTGGACTGGTGATTCATTTCACATATGATAATATACATGTTTCAATGCCATTCTCCCAAATCATCCCACCCTCGCCTTCTCCCACAGAGTCCAAAAGACTGTCCTATACACAGACACAGATGTCTGTGTCTCTTTTGCTGTCTCGCATACAAGGTTATCGTTACCATCTTTCTAAATTCCATATATATGTCTTATTATACTGGAGTTTTTCATATCAAATAATTTGGTGTGTTTGTACTGTCTTGTCATGCCTTTAATTTGCTTTCCCCTGATTACTTTTATGTTTCGTATGTACATACTTTTATGTCTGATCTACATGTCCTCTGAATAATAGAACGAATACCAGAAAATGTATAGAAGGGGAAAAAAGCAACCAGTGAACAATTTCAAGTCCTTTCCCTTGAGTATAAATTCAATAGGAGAATCTACCTTTAATACCAAGGGATAATTTTCTGAAGATTCAAAAGGAAAAAAACAGTGGAGCTAAATCCAGTGTGTGATTTTTGAGTCTCCTGTATTTTCTTGTAATCTATTCTTGGTGGCTTTTCTTACTTTCTTTTCTTCAAATGTAATTGAAACAATGTTCCTTAGGAGTCAGGTCAGTCAGGATTACATTTAGAGAGATTTATGAATGCAGAACTTTTACACTACATACTACGATTTCCATAGAATTTCCAGGAGGTCATCAATTTATATTCTAATAACTTTCAGAAAAGGAGTAGAATACTTGAGGAATGAGGTTCATTTATTGGTGAGAAGGAATGAGAATCAAATTTCCGTTAGGAAGATGAATGGCCCCACCTTCCCACACTTTTCTGTGTGAAAGAGTTTTTAAGTTATCCAACGTACAGTAAAGCTCTCAACATCTCTGGGAAAAACTTTAATTGTCAGAAGCACACAGACGAAAGACCAGAAGTGCTAACACGCACACTGGACAGCTGTTTCTTTTCATTTTCTATTTTGAGGAAAACCCAAGTGGGAGTCCTGAAATCTGTGGTATCTTACATCAAACTCCACTCCCCCTGGAGGAACACTTGTGCTTTTCTTTGAGGGGACAAAATGGTTTGGCTTCTGTGTGAGACAGTATCAATGGACTCTTCATTTCTTGGTATCTTTGGCAAATTTATCGAGTCAGTTCTTAAATATGGTAGGTTAAGATGTTCTCACACTTTGAGGGGAGAAAAAAGACAACTTAGAGAGGAAACAAAAGTTCTTAGTTTCTGAATGTGTTCACTTTTATTCTATAAACATTAAAATATAACTTCACTTTCACTCTCCTCTGAGAGGCAGCTAAATCTTTTATCTGGTTTGAAATATACTCCCTGATCTCCTGGTTATATTTATACAAGCCAATGAGAAAACAGAAAGCAAGGAAAATAACCCCGTGTTTGATATACTAGCCTCTAAACTCTCTTCCTGTGAGAATGGTTTTAGTGTATTTGCCCTCTGATGCCCTCTTTCAAGACCTACTGTCTTACTTGGGTTTCTCTTACCTTGGGCGTGGGGTATCTAGTCCCGGCTGCTCCCGGCCAGCGAAGCACAGCCATCTCACTTTACCTTGGACGAGGGGTCTCTCCTCACCGCCGCCCTTCCTGACCTCGGTCGTGGGGTAGCTCTTCTCGGCCGTGCTTAGTGCGCTGGCCCTCACCGCCGTCCTTCCTCGGTCGTGGGGTAGCTCCTCTGGTGAAGAAGGCTGAGCGCCGAAGAATTGGTGCTTTTGCACTGTGGTGTTGGAGAAGACTCTTGAGAGTCCCTTGGACTGCAAGGAGATCCAACCAGTCCATTCTGAAGGAGATCAATCCTGGAATTTCTTTAGAGGGAATGATGCTAAAGCTGAAACTCCAGTATTTTGGCCACCTCATGCAAAGAGTTGACTCATTGGAGAAGACTCTGATGCTGGGAGGGATTGAGGGCAGGAGGAGAAGGGGACGACAGAGGATGAGATGGCTGGATGGCATCACTGACTTGATGGGTGTGAGTCTGGGTGACCTCCGGGAGCTGGTGATGGACAGGGAGGCCTGGCGTGCTGCGGTTCATGGGGTCGCAAAGAGTCGGACACGACTGAGCGACTGATCTGATCTGATCTGATCTGAAACTCTCTTCAGGCATCCGTCTTACTGCTTTACATCATAAAAATATTATTTACATTTACAGTAGAACACTGAGGTCGATCATGCACACGAGGCTTTAGAAAGTTGAAGGTCTTGAGGCTCAACATCTTAATGCTATTTATAACTAGTCTGTATGTGTGTGTGTCTTGTTAATAATGTTTGAAAAATTCTATATAAGGAGGAAGAGAATCTGATACGATGAAATTCCAGGGGGCAACTACTTACCAGAGAAAAGCAGTCTAAGCAGAAAAGCCACGCTGCATTTCTCAACAACCATATGAGGCAGGTAGACTTTCAAGCATCAAGACAGTGGGTACTTAAAGCAGGAGAGTATACAGATGAGGGGGATGCAGCAGAATGGGGGATACAGAAGGAGAGGAGTATCCATGTGGGACCTCGGGGAGAAAGATACCTAAAGAAGGTTGTTAGGAAGCCTTGGTTCCTGTTGTTCCCCTATATGAACCTCTGTGGTAACCTTTCAATAAGAATTGCAGCACTGGGATGTAATTCTGACCTTTAGTGACAAAGAATAGTTTAGAAAAGATGGGACAGCATTAGAATAGGGAAGGAGGAGAGAGAGACAGAGAGAGTCAGAGCGAGAAATAAGTATCCTACAGTGCTATGCTAAGGAAGATTCGGCAAAGCTCTAAGTCCTTGAACCAAAGTTAGCCAATAAAGAGTTATGGCTCCCAGAAATGGATCCACCCTTAATATTCCTGCCACACTCAGTCACTGGGGGAAAGCAGCCTATGGCAGGAGTGGCATGGGTGTAAATGGTCAACAGGTTTCAAAGAGCATCTGACAGGGCCCCCAATGAATTACATTCCTTGTACAAGGGGCCTTGTTCTTACGATCAGTCTCCTTCCATCCAAAAGCAAACATCCTGAAGTTCAAAAACACCAACATAATAAATCATTTTTATTGTTGTTTAGTCACTAAGTTGTGTCCGACTCTTTGTGACCTCATGGACTGTAGCCTGCCAGGTTCCTTTATCCATGGGGTTTCCCAGACAAGAATACTGGAGTGGGTTGTCATTTTCTTCTCCAAGGGATCTTCCTGATGCAGGGATTGAACCTGTGTCTCTTGTATTGGCAGGTGGGTTCTTTATCACTGAACCACCAGGGAAAGAGCTAATAACTCATTTGCTTTATCATAAATAGAGTCCCAAATAAAACTTATTATTATAATTTTTATGATAATAAAACTTTTATGATAAGTTTTATGATAATTATCATAAGCCAATATTATCATCAACAATATGCTTTGAAAATACTTTAAGGTGCAAATGCAAATCTTTTTTTTTTTTTTTCCATTTAAGTTATATCCCACTAGGGACACATGACCAGATAACTGTGTTTTAAAGTCACCACACTTGGGAACTTCCCTGATGGTCCACTGGCTAAGACTTCACGGTTCCACTGCAGAAGGCGCAAGTTGGATCCCTGGTTAAAAAATTAGCATACTGCATGATACTCAGCATGAGTAAGAAATTTTAAAATTAACAAAAAAATAAAGTCACCACACTTGAAAAAGATACCTTTTTTGTAACGGTGATCCCAGTTACATATACAATTAGGTTCATTTATTAATTTTATTTACGTTTTTAAGATATATAAAATTTTTCCTTATGATTATAGAAAATATTCTTAGAATCCTAAAGTCAAATCTACAATGTAGAGATTTTAAAGAAGCCTAGCTTGCATCTTCCTTAGTTTTTTTCTATCCTGTTCTATTCCTTCCCTTCTATATAGATTCTCAATTTAAAGAAAAGGATTGACTTGATATTGCTTTTTTAATTGCTATTTTTCAAAGATAAGCATATCTATCTATTATCTTGCTGCTTTATATTTATTTTGTAAATAGTAGCATCTTATATCCATTTATCTCAACTTTTCTTTTTCACTTACATTACAGTCAGAAAATTATGACATAGTAGTTAAGAGACATTGTCACTCCTTTCTTAGTTGCATAGTACTCTACTATAATGATATATTCCAGTACAGTCACTTGGCTACTGATGGTCATTTGGGTTGTTCCCTCTTATTTACTAAGACAAATACAGCTTTCATGTATAGCTTTGGGCATCGGTAATTTATATTTTTGCCAGTATATCTTTAGGATAAATTCCTAGGTGTAGAATTCCTGGTTAAAGAATAAATGAGTATTTTATTTTGTTAAATATTATCAAACTCTCCTTCAATGGGTCGGCCATTTGGTAGTCCTTTCTGTCATTTATAAGAATATTATTTACAAGTTTCTGCATACTCTCATCAACAAAGTATATTCCAAAGCTTTTAGGTTTTTGCTGATTTCATAGGTAAGAAACTAACTCAGTACATTTTTTGTATTTATCTTATTATAAACAAAAGTGAACATATTTTCATATGCTTGCATTTCCTCATTTGATGAAGGATCAAAACAGGAAGAGACAGCTTGTGTAGTAAAGTTACATTTTGACATCTAAATTTTGAATCTCTTCATCTGTATCTCCGTATGCTCCAATCAAGATGTGTAGTTTTCCAACTACACTAATCATAAAGTATCTGTCTAGACCACTGTTTTTTAAAAGACTTATTGGACATTTTTCAAAATGGCAAAATAGCATCTTCTATCCTACATAATCATATGCTTTGTGCTTATGCCATCCTTCTCAACAGGAGTAGTCCTTTTTCTCCACCTCTTTGAACCTGATTATTCTGAACAATGGAATACAGGGAAGTAACATTGTACCAGTTCTAATTACCAGACGGTAATTGAACTGGCATCTTCTCCCCATATCTCTTGGAACATACTGTCTTAGAAGCCAACTACTATGTAAGCGAACTACACTTAAGACATCCATTCTGTGAAAAGCCCAAGTCACATGGAGAAAGCCTGAAGCAGGAGCTGCCACTGGAGAGAAGGAGAGAGACAGACAGACACTGGTAGACAGCATACTGAGGCATAAGCATATCAGTGAAGAGGCCATGTTGGAAGTGGACCCTCTAATTCCAGCCACCGCAGAGTCTATTGAGCAAGGACCAGATTTACAGACGAGCCCTTCCTGAAGTCCTGACTCACAAAACTGTGAGCAAAACAAAGCAGATATTTAAAGCTGTGGTGTGCTTTGCATAAAAAGAGATAATCATAATACATATTTACTTAGAAGATGTGGAATGAAATTTATTCCTATGGAAAAATATAAACCTTTATGTTTATGCTCCAAATAAATGATTCTTACATTCAGGGAATGGAAAGACAGATTTTATTTTCATTTACTTCTCATTTCATAAATTTGTCTACCATTCATAACTGGCTATTCATTCACACATACTCTAAGAATAAAGCTTCTGGATGTAGTAATAAACTCTTGTTCGAAATGTATATAAATTTTTGTAAAGTCAGCTTTCATGTTAGCAAAATATTTCCCTTTTTTTATAATTATTTTTCTCTCTAGAGCTTCCTTTGTAATATTCTAGACCATACAAATACTTAGGAGACATATTAGAAGACTTTAAAGTCTAGATAATAAAATAAACCACTCACTTCCAATAAAAAGCACTATGGCTCATGCTATTCTGGTTGGGACTTTCACCTGGCTGGCTCAGAGTTGGTGGCATAATTATATATTTTTTAGGAAAATATTTAACAGGTCAGGGCCAGGTAAAAGATATTTTTGTTTTTTTTATTTCCAACTGTAGGCACTGTCTACTTCATTGAAAGCAGAGTCTATTTGATTTGACCTACTTGCTGTCATGTCTTACAGACTGTATCCCACCTTTGTCCATGGGATTTTCTTGGCAAGAATACTGGAGTGGGTTGCCGTTTTCTCCTCCAGAAGATCTTCCTGACCCAGGGATTAAACCTACTCTCTTGCATTGCAGGAAGATATTTTACCACTCAGCCATTAGGGGAGTCCAGAATATATTTCCCCAATTATAAAAGTAATCAATTGTGGTAACCTGTGTTAACCAGTACCATAGTCCAATTTAAACAAGCAATATTTTAATACCTTTTTTTAACTAAAGTCTAATGTGTGTGCGTTCAGTCACTTCAGTCATGTCCAGCTCCTTGTAAGTCTATTGACTGTAGCCTGCCAGACTCCTCTGACCATGGGATTTTCCAGGCAAGAATACTGGAGTGGGTTTATATACCTTGCTCCAGGGAATCTTCCCAACCCAGGGACAGAACTCGTGTCTCCTGCAACTCCTGAATTGCAGGCAGGTTCTTCACCCACTGAGCCACCTTGGAAGCACATCAGTTATTTGTTAGGTTGCCCTGATAAGGAAAACAAATAGGAGTCCATTATTTGAACAACTATTTGTATTTAAATACTTCCTTGAAAGGCAAAGAATTGTATTATGTTTTTAAGTAAATTAAATAATTACAGTTTCTTTAAAAACATTAATAGATTAAAAAAAACATTGATATATAACTTAAAAGGCAAATCTTTTATACACAAAAATTTAAGTATTAGTCATGTGAGGAAGTCTTAGGTTTAGTATTAGAGGAATGTACACATAAATTTCCATGTATAAAACTAAAATCTATTCCAAGAGAAAAAAATTTAACACAAGATATTATTTATAGTACATTTAGCTGATACCTGGACTAAAAATATATATGAATTAGAAATAACAACGTATATGTTGTCAGAATAAACATTGGCCTATCTATCATGTATTTTATTTTTAAATTAAAGATACTTTAAAAATGTGCTTTCCTTTACAAGAAATAATTGGATTAGGAAGTCATTTTTTAAAGCATAGATTGTTAGTCATCTTGATATTTCTGGCATGTTGTCAGCTGAAAAATCTACTATAAAAATTTCATTGCTACTGACATAATCTAATGTACAGGAAATGTCTTTGTAAGGATCTTAATATCACATATTTTATTGTTTAATAAAATGAACAAGTAATTGTAAAAACTACACTTAGTATATGATATTTGAAACTCCACAGAGTAAATGATTTAAAAAATATTATTATTGCTCACATACTTCAATTGAACAGTTTCCATGGTTATGGGAATTTTGGCTTACACTGGGAAGTCGACACCTGACCAAATATTGGCACAAATGTTTCAAACAGTTAACAGAGCTACCAGTGGCATGTCTCATGTCACTTACCCAGCACTAACTATATATATACATTTACATATATATATATAAGTTTCTTTATCAACTTTCTGCTAAGTTTGTAAAATGCACCACTTCCAGAAAGGGGAAAAATTATAACTGAGAAGCTCTCCTTATATGGTTATAGCATAGACCAGTGTATGTGAAGAGGTAATTCTCTTCTTTAGATTTCATACTTAGAACACGTATCTGTGTGTGTGTGTGTGTGTGTGTGTAGTGATACTTTTAAAGGTTTAGAAAATAGCCTATGTTACATACATTGCTATACCCTGAATCGTATGGGATATTTAGTTAGGAACTATATTAATTTCAGAATAAGAATGATAGGGATTAAAAGAGGAGGGATCAGGGTCAAACTCTAACTTTATTTGCAAGTGAATAATTAATAATAGTATTGCAAGTGAATAATTAATAATAGTAAATAATAAAATAAACCTATTTAGAAGCCACTTAAGATGATGATCAGTTCAGTTCAGTTCAGTCAGTTGTGTCTGACTTTGCGACCCCATGAATTGCAGCATGCCAGGCCTCCCTATCCATCACCAACTCCTGGAGTTCACTCAAACTCACATCCAATAACACCCAAGAAAAAAATCTAAAGACATTTAAGCATTAAATTGAGACACGGCTAAGAAAAAGTAAAATTGGCCTATATCAAATCAGCCAAACCTATGCAGATAAAAGTGCGCTTAAATGTAAGAAAGAAAGAGTTGGATATGGTGACATAAGGTTCAGATGATTCATCTAAAATATAAGGTGTACATGCAGTTAATATCAATCAATAAATATTAATATTGGTTGAACGCTTATTAGACACAATTGTCATATCTTATTTATAATTTTATATGCAATATATGTCTAAGATAATATTTAGCTCAATAAATGATCATTGAACAGACAAAATCTACTTTGAAGGACTAATGTTATAGTGTGTAAAACTTCTTGTTGTTCTTTAGTTGCTATGTCACGTCCTACTTTTTGTGACCCATGAACTGCAGCATGCCAGGCTTCCCTGTCCTTCACTATTTCCCAGAGTGTAATCAAATTCATGAATATGAATTTGGGACATGAGTTGAGATAAATCCCCGAATTTATCTTATAAATACTCTCAGTAAGTTAAAAAATTATTAAAATTCAGAATTTAATATGAACAATTAAATAAATTTATATGAGAGTTCAGTTACTCTTTTAAGCAGCAAATCACAAAGCACATTCAGGAAAATACTACAAGAATTTCAACAAATACAAGAGTTTTTTGGTCACCCTGCTGACAATCTACACTGTACAACTGTATATTAAAGACACTGACATGTATAAAAAAAAAAAAAAACACTGAAAAGTTTTATAGTAATCTTTCTAACTTGCCCTAAACTGTGTTTCCAAAATTTATTTGACCATAGAATCAGTTTTGTCATTTCACAGAACATCTATTAATATAAGTGTAACAAGTAATAAGTGTAACAAGTATATTACTTGTTACACTTATATTACGGGCAGCCGGCGGGGCGCTCTTGGTGCGCCATGCAGCCGGCGGGGCGCTCTTGGTGCGCGATGCAGCCGGCGGGGCGCTCTTAGTGCCCACGACCGAGGTCAGGAAGGGCGGCGGTGAGGAGAGACTCCTCGTCCAAGGTAAGGTGCGATGGCTGTGCTTTGCTGGCCGGGAGCAGCCAGGAGCAGCCCGGATGAGATACCCCACGCCCAAGGTAAGAGAAACCGAAGTAAGACAGTAGGTCTTGAAAGAGGGCATCAGAGGGCAAATACACTAAAACCATTCTCACAGATAACTAGTCAATCTAATCACACAAGGACTACACCCTTGTCTAACTCAATGAGATTAAGCCATGCCCGACGGGCAACCTGGGATGGGCGGGTCATGGTGGAGAGATATGACAGGGTGTGGTCTGCTGGAGAAGGGAATGGCAAACCACTTCAGTATTCTTGCCTTGAGAACCCCATGAACAGTATGAAAAGACAAAATGATAGGATACTGAAAGAGAAACTCCCCAGGTCAGTAGGGGCCCAATATGCTACTGGAGATCAGTGGAGAAATAACTCCAGAAAGAATGAAAGGATGGAGCCAAAACAAAAAGAATACCCAGCTGTGGATCTGTCTGGTGATAGAAGCAAAGTCCGATGCTGTAAAGAGCAATATTGCATAGGAACCTGGAATGTCAGGTCCATGAATCAAGGCAAATTGGAAGTGGTCAAACAAGAGATGGCAAGAGTGAATGTTGAAATTCTAGGAATTAGCGAACTAAAATGGACTGGAATGGGTGAATTTAACTCGGATGACCATTATATCTACTACTGTGGGCAGGAATCCCTCAGAAGAAATGGAGTGGCCATCATGGTCAACAAAAAGAGTCTGAAATGCAGTACTTGGATGCAATCTCAAAAATGACAGAATGATTTCTGTTCGTTTCCAAGGCAAACCATTCAATGTCACAGTAATCCAAATCTATGCCCCAACCAGTAACGCTGAAGAAGCTGAAGTTAAAAGGTTCTATGAAGACCTACAAGACCTTTTAGAACTAACACCCAAAAAAGATGTCCTTTTCATTATAGGGGACTGGAATGCAAAAGTAGGAAGTCAAGAAACACCTGGAGTAACAGGCAAATTTGGCCTTGGAATGCGGAATGAAGCAGGGCAAAGACTAATAGAGTTTTGCCAAGAAAATGCACTGGTCATAGCAAATACCCTCTTCCAACAACACAAGAGAAGACTCTATACATGGACATCACCAGATGGTCAACACCGAAATCAGATCGATTATATTCTTTGCAGCCAAAGATGGAGAAGCTCTATACAATCAGCAAAAACAAGACCAGGAGCTGACTGTGGCTCGGACCATGAACTCCTTATTGCCAAATTCAGACTGAAATTGAAGAAAGTAGAGAAAATTACTAGACCATTCAGGTATGACCTAAATCAAATCCCTTATGATTATACAGTGGAAGTGAGAAATAGATTTAAGGGCCTAGATCTGATAGATAGAGTGCCTGATGAACTATGGACTGAGGTTCGTGACATTGTACAGGAGACAGGGATCAAGACCATCCCCATGGAAAAGAAATGCAAAAAAGCAAAATGGCTGTCTGGGGAGGCCTTACAAATAGCTGTGAAAAGAAGAGAAGCGAAAAGCAAAGGAGAAAAGGAAAGATATAAACATCTAAATGCAGAGTTCCAAAGAATAGCAAGAAGAGATAAGAAAGCCTTCTTCAGTGATCAATGCAAAGAAATAGAGGAAAACAACAGAATGGGAAAGACTAGGGATCTCTTCAAGAAAATCAGAGATACCAAAGGAACATTTCATGCAAAGATGGGCACGATAAAGGACAGAGATGGTGTGGACCTAACAGAAGCAAAAGATATTAAGAAGAGGTGGCAAGAATACACAGAACTGTACAAAAAAGAGCTTCAAGACCTAGATAATCATGATGATGTGATCACTGACCTAGAGCCAGACATCTTGGAATGTGAAGTCAAATGGGCCTTAGAAAGCATCACTACAAACAAAGCTAGTGGAGGTGATGGAATTCCAGTGGAGCTATTTCAAGTCCTGAATGATGATGCTGTGAAAGTGCTGCACTCAATATGCCAGCAAATTTGGAAAACTCAGCAGTGGCCACAAGATTGGAAAAGGTCAGTTTTCATCCCAATCCCAAAGAAAGGCAATGCCAAGGAGTGCTCAAACTACCGCACAATTGCACTCATCTCACACGCTAGTAAAGTAATGCTCAAAATTCTCCAAGCCAGGCTTCAGCAATATGTGAAACGTGAACTTCCTGATGTTCAAGCTGGTTTTAGAAAAGGCAGAGGAACCAGAGATCAAATTGCCAACATCCGCTGGATCATGGAAAAAGCAAGAGAGTTCCAGAAAAACATCTATTTCTGCTTTATTGACTATGCCAAAGCCTTTGACTGTGTGGATCACAATAAACTATGGAAAATTCTGAAAGAGATGGGAATACCAGACCACCTGATCTGCCTCTTGAGAAATCTGTATGCAGGTCAGGAAGCAACAGTTAGAACTGGTCATGGAACAACAGACTGGTTCCAAATAGGAAAAGGAGTATGTCAAGGCTGCATATTGTCACCCTGTTTATTTAACTTATATGCAGAGTACATCATGAGAAATGCTGGACTGGAAGAAACACAAGTTGGAATCAAGATTGCCGGGAGAAATATCAATAACCTCAGATATGCAGATGACACCACTCTTATGGCAGAAAGTGAAGAGGGGCTAAAAAGCCTCTTGATGAAAGTGAAAGTGGAGAGTGAAAAGGTTGGCTTAAAGCTCAACATTCAGAAAACGAAGATCATGGCATCTGGTCCCATCACTGCATGGGAAATAGATGGGGAAACAGTGGAAACAGTGTCAGACTTTGTTTTTCTGGGCTCCAAAATCACTGCAGATGGTGACTGCAGCCATGAAATTAAAAGACGCTTGCTCCTTGGAAGGAAAGTTATGACCAACCTAGATAGCATATTCAAAAGCAGAGACATTACTTTGCCAACAAAGGTTCGCCTAGTCAAGGCTATGGTCTTTCCTGTGGTCATGTATGGATGTGAGAGCTGGACTGTGAAGAAGGCTGAGCGCCAAAGAATTGATGCTTTTGAACTGTGGTGTTGGAGAAGACTCTTGAGAGTCCCTTGGACTGCAAGAAGATCCAACCAGTCCATTCTGAAGGAGATCAATCCTGGAATTTCTTTAGAAGGAATGATGCTAAAGCTGAAACTCCAGTATTTTGGCCACCTCATGCGAAGAGTTGACTCATTGGAGAAGACTCTGATGCTGGAAGGGATTGAGGGCAGGAGGAGAAGGGGACGACAGAGGATGAGATGGCTGGATGGCATCACTGACTCGATGGATGCGAGTCTGAGTGACCTCTGGGAGCTGGTGATGGACAGGGAGGCCTGGCGTGCTGCGGTTCATGGGGTCGCAAAGAGTCGGACACGACTGAGCGACTGATCTGATCTGATCTCTGAACAAGTATATACATAAACATACAAAAATTTTTTTTAGAAATGTTGTAAACATTTCAATAGTTTAATCTGGTAACGTCCTTCCCTCTCTCAGTTCAGTTCAGTCGCTCAGTTGTGTCCAACTCCTGCGACCCCAAGGACTGCAGCATGCCAGGCTTCCCTGTCCGTCACCAACTCCTGCAGCTTGCTCAAACTCATGTCCATCAAGTAAGTGATGCCATCCAACCATCTCATCCTCTGTTGCCCCCTTCTCCTCCTGCCTTCTATCTTTCCCAGCATCAGGGTCTTTTCCAATGAGGCAGTTCTTCACATCAGGTGGCCAAAGAATTGGAATTTCAGCTTTAACATCAGTCCTTTCAGAGCAAATTCAGGACTGATTTCCTTTAGGATGAACTGGTTTGATCTTGCAGTCCAAGGAACTCTCAGACTCTTCTCCAACACCAATTGCAAGAGCATCAATTCTTCAGTACTCAGCTTTCTTTATAGTCCAACTCTCACATCCATACATAGACCATAGCTTTAACTAAATGGACCTTTGTCGGCAAAGTAATGTCTCTGCTTTTTAATACACTGTCTAGGTTGGTCATGGCCCCCCACTCCAGTACTCTTGCCTGGAAAATCCCATGGACGGAGGAGCCTGGTAGGCTGCAGTCCATGAGGTTGCTAAGAGTCAGACACGACTGAGCGACTTCACTTTCACTTTTCACTTTCATTCATTGGAGAAGAAAATGGCAACCCACTCCAGTGTTCTTGCCTGGAGAATCCCAGGGACAGGGGAGCCTGGTGGGCTGCTGTCTATGGGGTAGCACAGAGTTGGACACGACTGAAGTGACTTAGCAGCAGGTTGGTCATAGCTTTTCTTCCAAGGAGCAAGCATCTTTTAATTTCATGGCTGCAGTCACATTTACCCCCATGGAAAATGTGAAAGTTGCTCAGTCATGTCCAGCTCTTTGCAACCCATGGACTGTAGCCTGCCAGGCTCCTCTGACCATGGAATTCTCAGGGCAAAAATACTGGAGTGGGTTATTCTCTAGGGGACCTTCCCCACCCAGGAATCGAACTCAGGTCTCCTGTGTTGCAGGCAGATTCTTTACCATCTGAATCAGGAGGAAGCCCATCACTCTTTACTGTCTTGCTAAGCCTCCATCTATAATATATCTAGAATCCATTCAACTTCCTCTACTTTGCCTCTACTTATCCTAAATCTAATACATCATCATAATTTAGTTTAATATCATATTTTAAAAAAGCCTCTTAGCTGGAATCTCTCAATTTATCTCCAGTTTTCCTCACTGAAGCCACAGTACCCTAAAAATGTATGTGTCTGCATGTGTATATATGTATGTGAGTTGCTTGCTTGCTTAAACCCTTCTAATTAATTGTTTCCTATAGAATTTAGAATAAAATATAAAGGTCAAAAACCTGATCTAAAAGCTTTGCAAGAGTCTTCTTGCCACTCTCTTCCTCGCACTAATTTGGTCATGCTGGTCAGTGTATAGTTCTTGACATTTGTGATGCTTTTTCCCACCTGAGATCTCCCCATAAGATATTTGCTGAAAATACCACCCAGAATTTTTTTGTCTAAACAGCTTAAATGTCACATCCTCAGAAAGCCCTTCCTGATCTCCTTTCTAATTTAGGCAATTACACAGCTTCAATGAAAGATAAGTATAGCACTTGAAAATACAACAGATTAAAACTAAAGTTTTATTACATAAGATAGTGAGCTAAGCAAACCATCACATCCTGATCAGAGTTTTAATTCACAAACAACAGATAAAATAGATTGGTATGGCCACAGTTCTCTTCATGGGGAAAAGACAAAACATGCTGCAGTCATATACAAACTGAATTTCTTATAATCTTAAAGTTTCCATGATTAAGTATGTAGCTGGATATTTCTAGAACCTCACTCTCATGACTTTTTATTATTTTCCTTGTGAATATGCCTTCTAACCTTGATTTGCTTGTCAATCCTTGGCCAGTGGCTCAGTAGTGACCTCGTACTATGATAAACAATTTAGAATTCCAACCACATTATTTAAGGTTTCCCATAAATTCACATAGAATTCTTTTCTTTTTTCGGCACCTATAACATTTATTTTGTGTTTAATTGTGAAATGTCTGTTATCCTCACTGGGCTGAATCTGATGAGACCATGAACCTTGTCTATCTTACTTAACTCTGCATACCCAAAGAGTAGCACAGTGCTTCCACAAATGTCTGTGAACTGAATCAGTTACTTTGGTAAAAACTAGAAGAAGAAATGTGATTATACATGCTTCCTTTAAAAAGTTACAAGTGAGGTACAATGAGTGCCAAATAAGCCTGTAGAAAAGGCATGTAGTACACATCAAAAATACCCTGTTTCTCTTAACTAATACAAAATGTTAAGAAGAAAAATACTCATAATATACATATGTAAATGTACATATTTAACACATTTATAGCTTTGATTTAACTAACCCAACTGTCTCTTTGAAGAATGTTTAATCCTTACAATGGTCAAAACTACCAACCACAATGAAGTAATATGGAAACAAGGAATTCAAATAAACGTAACCATGTTTATCTGGAATACACATAAACAGAGAAATTATATTTCTGCAATGTCTAAAGAAAGTTATAAAAAACAGCATGTATATTATTTCTCACAATTATCTTTCCTGTCATATGAAACATTTATTTTCTGTTCATATTATGCCTAAATCACATAAAACAAAATTTCCATCATGTTTCTTGGAAAATGTAAAATACATTACTAAATATCTTGGAGAAAGCAAATTTCTTTCTTTAAACAAGGTTTTCATTTGACCAGGACACAGAGATCAGAGCAAGAATTGAATCATCTTGTTCTCTGATCCTTCTCTGTGGTTAGCGGTTCGATAATTATCAAGAATAAAAATCCTCATCAAAGAAACATGTGAGAGTTTTGCAAGAGTTGAAAAAAGTCTGTTAGATAGCTCCCTACTAGTCACTACAAAATTTCTTATACGGCATAAGAAAAAATATTTGGGCCATTTGTGGAACATTAAGAACTCTTCATTATTTGTAAGTTTCAAGTGTATGTTTTTACTTTACATCATGGAAATAAAAGCTATATAGAGAAAATTTACACTTCATCATTCTTATTTGAACCGGAGGTTTTCAGCAATCCTGGAATTTCTTTAGAAGGAATGATGCTAAAGCTGAAACTCCAATATTTTGGCCACCTCATGCGAAGAGTTGACTCATTGGAGAAGACTCTGATGCTGGGAGGGATTGAGGGCAGGAGGAGAAGGGGACGACAGAGGATGAGATGGCTGGATGGCATCACTGACTCGATGGATGCGAGTCTGAGTGACCTCCGGGAGCTGGTGATGGACAGGGAGGCCTGGCGTGCTGCGGTTCATGGGGTCGCAAAGAGTCGGACACGACTGAGCGACTGATCTGATCTGATCTGATCCATGGATAAGGGTGTGCTGGATATTCTGATGTATGATCACCAGCTCTGTCTTTCTCTGTTCCACATAAACAGACTTTGTTTGGGTTTCTGGCTAAAGTTGCTCATCATAAAGAGTTGTTTTCCTTTAAATCTCTTTGTGCCATCAAAATAGTCAGAAAAATCTATATTTACAATTACAGTTGACAAGTTAATTGGCCTATTTTTGATTTCCTGTCCTTGTTTGGGGTATTGGAATTATAGAGTTTTGCAACATACTATTTGCTGACCCAAAGAAAGGCAATACCAAAGAGTGCTCAAACTACCGCACAATTGCACTCATCTCACACGCTAGTAAAGTAATGCTCAAAATTCTCCAAGCCAGGCTTCAGCAATATGTGAACCGTGAACTTCCTGATGTTCAAGCTGGTTTTAGAAAAGGCAGAGGAACCAGAGATCAAATTGCCAACATCCGCTGGATCATTGAAAAAGCAAGAGAGTTCCAGAAGAACATCTATTTCTGCTTTATTGACTATGCCAAAGCCTTTGACTGTGTAGATCACAATAAACTGTGGAAAATTCTGAGAGAGATGGGAATACCAGACCACTTGATCTGCCTCTTGAGAAATCTGTATGCAGGTCAGGAAGCAACAGTTAGAACTGGTCATGGAACAACAGACTGGTTCCAAATAGGAAAAGGAGTACGTCAAGGCTGTATATTGTCACCATGTTTATTTAACTTATATGCAGAGTACATCATGAGAAATGCTGGACTGGAGGAAACACGAGCTGGAATCAAGATTGCTGGGAGAAATATCAATAACCTCAGATATGCAGATGATACCACCCTTATGGCAGAAAGTGAAGAGGAACTCAAAAGCCTCTTGATGAAAGTGAAAGTGGAGAGTGAAAAGGTTGGCTTAAAGCTCAACATTCAGAAAACGAAGATCATGGCATCTGGTCTCATCACTACATGGGAAATAGATGGAGAAACAGTGGAAACAGTGTCAGACTTTATTTTTCTGGGCTCCAAAATCACTGCAGATGGTGACTGCAGCCATGAAATTAAAAGACGCTTACTCCTTGGAAGGAAAGTTATGACCAACCTAGATAGCATATTCAAAAGCAGAGACATCACTTTGCCAACAAAGGTTCACCTAGTCAAGGCTATGGTCTTTCCTGTGGTCATGTATGGATGTGAAAGCTGGACTGTGAAGAAGGCTGAGCGCCAAAGAATTGATGCTTTTGAAGTGTGGTGTTGGAGAAGACTCTTGAGAGTCCCTTGGACTGCAAGGAGATCCAACCGGTCCATTCTGAAGGAGATCAGCCCTGGGATTTCTTTGGAAGGAATGATGCTAAAGCTGAAACTCCAGTATTTTGGCCACCTCATGTGAAGAGTTGACTCATTGGAGAAGACTCTGATGCTGGGAGGGATTGGGGGCAGGAGGAGAAGGGGACGACAGAGGATGAGATGGCTGGATGGCATCACTGACTTGATGAATGTGAGTCTGAGTGACCTCCGAGAGATGGTGATGGATAGGGAGGCCTGGCGTGCTGCAGTTCATGGGGTCGCAAAGAGTTGGACACGACTGAGCGACTGATCTGATCTGATCTGATTTGCTGAACCTGCTTACAATTTCTCCATCTCCTCATACGGTAAAGTAGGTATTTATGTTTCAAAGTATAATTATTTTATTGATATTCATGTTTAATTAAAATAGGTAAAACATACTTTCAACTATTTATGCCTGGCTTCTCTATTTATTAAAAGAAAATTCAGGAAAATGTGAACTCTTAGAAAGTCACTGTATCTTTCAAGGTTCTTAATTGCAAATAACAGAATCCACTCTAGCAAGGTTAAGCAGAAATCAAATTTATCAAAGGATATTAGGGAGATCATATAACTTTGAAAAAGGTCAGAAATCCAGAAAAAGAAGATACTGAAAAATACTCAATTACATTGAATTGATAGCTTTAGCAAAGACATTATGGCCTCTGCACTTAACCAAGACATTGTGCTTTTATAGACTGCATGCTGCTGCTGCTGCTAAGTCGCTTCAGTCGTGTCCGACTCTGTGCGACCCCATGGACGGCAGCCCACCAGGATCCCCCGTCCCTGGGATTCTCCAGGCAAGAACACTGGAGTGGGTTGCCATTTCCTTCTCCAGTGCATGAAAGTGAAAAGTGAAAGTGAAGTCGCTCAGTCGTGTCCAACCCTCAGTGATCCCATGGACTGCAGCCTTCTAGACTCCTCTGTCCATGGGATTTTTCAGGCAAGAGTACTGGAGTGGGGTGCCATTGCCTTCTCCATATTGACTGCATAGCTCATATCAAAAATACTAAGACTAGATTCCAGAAGCTTCTCCACTGCAGGACTCCAAAACTAGATGCTTTACTTACCAAAAAAAGAGTATCCCCAATGCGCTTGATTCCCTCATCTTGGACACCTCCAAGTACAGATCTCTTGCAAATCAAGAGATTTGTAGGTTGAAGTCACATGTACGTGCTCTAGAAGCAAGAG
Organism: Tragelaphus eurycerus; assembly: GCA_935064755.1. Classification (NCBI taxonomy): domain Eukaryota; kingdom Metazoa; phylum Chordata; class Mammalia; order Artiodactyla; family Bovidae; genus Tragelaphus; species Tragelaphus eurycerus. The sequence goes on along the minus strand of CAKXYN010000215.1, from coordinate 1,389,770 downwards.
AAGCTAAGATAATGATCCTGACTTCTACTTTGAGGAAGAAGTCTCTTTTTTTTGTTAATTCTATATTTGTTTGCTATGCTATGCTAAGTCACTTAAGTCGTGTCCGACTCTGTGTGACCCCATAGACAGCAGCCCACCAGGCTTCCCCGTCCCTGGGATTCTCCAGGCAAGAACACTGGAGTGGGTTGCCATTTCCTTCTCCACTATATTTGTTTATTTGGTACCAAATAATCACAGAGATTGGGGAAGGCAATGGCACCCCACCCCAGTACTTTTGCCTGGAAAATCCCATGGACGGAGGAGCCTGGTAGGCTCCAGTCCATGGGGTCGCTAAGAGTCGGACACGACTGAGCGACTTCACTTTCACTTTTCACTTTCATGCATTGGAGAAGGAAATGGCAACCCACTCCAGTGTTCTTGCCTGGAGAATCCCAGGGACAGGGGAGCCTGGTGAGCTTCCGTCTATGGGGTCGCACAGAGTCGGACATGACTGAAGCGACTTAGCAGCAGCAGCAGCAGCAGCAATCACAGAGATAAATTAACAGCCAAACTTGTTTACATCTCCCTTGCATTCCAGCTTCTGCAGAGATATGAAAGTGATATAACAAACCCTCCAGCCAATCAAGACTCCATTCTCCCAACCATCTCTTTTACCTACCTCACACATATCAAGCCAACGTTCCTCTTGTACTAAATCATGCAGAGCCAGGTACCAAAGAACTAGAGACTGTACCCATTGCCCAGAGTGTTCTGAGATTATTCAATCTAGCCAGTCTTCACTGGTTTCCCTTGCCTGCCTTTCCCACAGAAAACACAATAAAGGCTCTCAGTCATGCTCTCCCCTTCACTCCTGCTTCTGCAACCTGGCAAAACCTGTTGCTTTCCATCTGGCCCTCTGTGACACGGCAGGCTCCTCCTCTTAGAAAATATAAGTAATAAATTCTTCTTTCAAAGGCAGATGCCCCCTTGTCTGCCACCTTCCCATACCTAATTAAAACAAAATCCAAGATACAAATCTTAGACCATAAGTCCAAGGCATATAATCTGAGGAACTATCCAAATATAGAACAGGTGTTTCAGATGTTGTAAGGCCACAAATATGATAAACAGCCAGCACATCTACTAAGTAAATGAGATCATTTTATTAGCAGAAACTTTTCCTGTTAATTAAATGTAGTGAGAGAAATTGTAGGCAAATTTCAGTTTAGGATACTTCCTTGGAAAACCACCAATACGCCCTTTAAACTTGTCCTTGATCTGAAGATGTCTTTAGAGCTATGAGGCAATTAAAAACCTACCAAGAAAGTCACAGTGCAGAAATGTGAACTCTATTGTTTATTCAAAACATGTCACAGTACCTTAATCTAACAGTTGTAGATGATGTAGCACTCTTTTATTAGATTTTGTTAATGAAATAGTATTTATCTAATGTATCTCAGCGGGGAAGGCAATGGTACCCCACCCCAGTACTCTTGCCTGGAAAATCCCATGGACGGAGGAGCCTGGGAGGCTCGTCCATGGGGTCACTAAGAGTCGGACACGACTGAGCGACTTCACTTTCACTTTTCACTTTCATGCATTGGAGAAGGAAATGGCAACCCACTCCAGTATTCTTGCCTGGAGAATCCCAGGAACAGAGGAGCCTAGTGGGCTGCCATCTATGGGGTCGCACAGAGTCGGACACGACTGAAGCAACTTAGCAGCAGCAGCAATGTATCTCAGAGTAGCATAATTACAACACCTTTAAATGATACAGGTATACCATGACTCAGTGTTATCTAGTGGAATAATTCTGCAGATTAGCTTATGTAGAAAAAAAAAAACTAGAGTCATTAAATTAGAGAATCTAAGGATTCCTAACCAGTGTAGGAATCCACTTAGTGACATCCTTGAAAGGCATTAATTTGGATTCTGCAGCAAGATTTTCAATGGCAGGAAATTTCTATAGGCAATTATCCCATAGTTGAACAGTTCTAAGAACTAGAAAATGGTTCCTGAGACAGCTGAAATTTTCCTGTGTGTAATTACTACCCAGTGCTTCTACTTTATTTTCCAAAGGTCCACTGTCATGTCCAACAATCAGTTATATTTTCAACCTTGAGTATAGCTTTTCTGTGACCACCATAAAAGTCATCTCTTTATGCTTAATATCACCAGTTCCTTAATAACTTCAATACACATGGTTCTAGAGCTCTCATTAGCTTGACGACTCTCCTCTTAATAATCTCCAATTTTAATTATTTTCTACAAAATAAAGTTCTCACAACTCAGAACTATACTCTGTAAGAACTAAGGGTACAATGACAAAACATTTGTGCTTGACACTTGTAAGCATGTACGTCATGCTGTTGACACATACTGATTTTAACAAACCTTAAAGTCACTTTTAACTAACTTCCCAAGGTATTCAGTCATACCCACTATAGCACAAGGCTAAAGGAATGACTATTAGGTTAGTAAATTTATCAAAACAGGAAAAGAACTTGTTAAAATTTCTATTGCTAAGAATCTTCTAGTGTTAATATTTCCCCTTTGCTAAGTGTCCACCAATCAACTGTGTATTATATATTCCAACATAGGATTGGGATTGACATGAAAGTCCTCAGTCTATAGTCTCTGAAACTCAACTCTTCCCTTTTGGAAAAATGAAGAAGGATCCCCGCTCAGGTCTCTCATTCTTAGAGATAACTCTGAAAACAAAATGACCATTCTATTCCACACCTAACATGTGAGCTGCGGGGGCTAAAAATAATGAGACTTAGTAAATATGCTTCATTCTTAACTTTTTATATTTTTATGATGTGTACTTTGCTGTACCCAGGTTGAAGATGATTCCTCTCAAATAAATAGGCATACTCACAACCTGGCTAGACTCTGAATCTTACTCCTCATGTACTTCTGTCCCATCATCTCATCCAGGACTGGCACAGATGGAATGAAAGTTCTCTTTTAATCCTTATTACTTTTACTGTTCAGAAATCAAGTTAAAAAACCCTGTTGAATCTAAAATTTTTAAAAGATTTCTTAATATTCTTAAAAATTCTTTGGTTATTCCTATCATCCAAAGGTTTCAATCATTCCTAAGTTTTTTAGAAAAGGAAAAAGAATCTGTGTTCAATTAAAAATACTGATGAATATAAGGCTATTTCTCCATTGCTGCCCCTGTAATTGACTTATGGACATGGGGAAAGGGGAGGAGAGGGTAAGATGTATGAATAGAGTAACATGGAAACTTACATTACCATATGTAAAATAGATAGCCAATGGGGATTTGCTGTAAGGCTCAGGAAATTCAAACAGGGGCTCTGTATCAATTTAGAGGTGGGAGATGGGAGGGAGGTTCAAAAGGGAGGGGATATATGTATATCTACGGCTTATTCATGTTGAGGTTTGACAGAAAACAACAAAATTCTGTAAAGCAATTATTCTTCAATAAAAAAAATAAATTAAAAAAATACTGATGACTAAGGAATTCCATTTACTTTCTTTAAATTGGCAGATGCCATTCATAAATTTCCTGGTGTGACTCTTAAAATATCTTTGTCCTATAAATATTTTAAAATAAAATGTCTTTATTTTAGTAACATGAGCCCATGATTCACTTTGTGAAACAAGAATTTTTATATTCCAGACATAAAACTATAAATTAAAATTTTTATTTTTTCATATTCAACTAATTACTACTGTTGAACTAGATAAGGCCCAAGATAGACTAAGGCATGCTAAGCCACATGTCACCAAATCGAAACTTAACTACGCTTCCATGCTTGACTCTCTCAGAAGAGGAAGAACTAAGTTAACCACTCAACATACGCCTATTCAGCACAAGTGACCTGACCTGCCTCCAAAACTTTGCTCCACCAAAAGGCAAGCTGGGCCTCCCTGGTGGCTCAGCTGTAAAGAACCCAATCAGCCTGCAATGCAGGAGATGTGGGTTCAATTTCTGGGTCAAGAAGATTCCCTGGAGAAGGAAACAGCAACCCACTCCATGGAGAATTTCATGGACAGAGAAGTCTAGTGGGCTACAGTCCACGGGGTCACAAAAGAGTCAGACGTGACTAGCAAATAAACAACAACACAAGAAAAGTAATCTTGCTCTAACCAATCAGCAAATGTCCAGTATAAATTCTTTATTCTTGCTCACTTTGGTCTATAAAACCCCCTCACCTTGTATAACTCTTTGAAACTCCCTTGTATTGATATTTTCTAGACTAGATCCTTCATGATTCACTAAATAAAAGCCAACTAAATCAGTAAATTGTCTATGGAAAATTTTATTTTAATACCACAATAAAGCATATCATTTCTGTAGATAAACAGAACAAAAGCAAACTTGTTAAACTCAAAGAAAATCATAAAAGACTTAAGACATGATTTTTAATTTCTAATTGTTAAGAATAATTGTGCATTGTATTTAAGTATATTTAACTACTAAGACCAGGCCAACATATATTGCCAATGGAATTACCTCCTATAAAAATGTCATAAAACTTATCTGAACCTTTTAAATCTTCACAAAAGTATATTAGAAAAACTTTGATTTCTTTCTGTTTTCTCTTTAATTCATGGATAATGTGCTTTTAAGGAAAGATCACTAAAAAAAATTTGTTGTTTTTTTTTTCAATGTAATAAAATAAAATAATTTCTCAAAGGTTTGAAAACAAGGAGTAACCAAAAGTAAAAAAAAAATTAAATCCCCTTTAATCTCCTCACCCTGAAGGGACCACGTTTACTGTTCGGGGCATGAATTTTAAATATATAATATTCGGATATTAGTATCCTTTTATTTACCCACGGCAGAGGTTCATAATAAATCTTAATATTCTTTCCTACTGAGGATATTATTTGCCCCGCAATTCTTCTGAGCACAGTACTGGATCTGATCAACAGTTATATGTATTCCTATTATTTGTATATAATGTATAATGTATCTTCCCTTGTATCTCAGTTAGTAAAGAATCTGCCTCCAATACAGGAGACTCAGGTTCAATTCCTGGGTCGGGAAGATCCCTGGAGAAGGAAATGGCAGTGAACTCCAGTATTATTGCCTGGAGAATCCCATGGACAGAGGAGCCTGGCAGGATACAGTCCATAGGGTCGCAAGAGTTGGACACAACTTAGCAACTAAACCACCACCATTTGTATATAATATTATGCAACATATTTGTTGTTTATATTTCTTATAGTTAACAATTTTTATATTTCTTATATTTGTTACTTAAGAAATTATGAACATATTCCCAGGTCATAGAACAGATTTTTTACACTATCACTTTAAAGACCACCTTAGGATTCAATTGTATGTAGCATCCACATTTTACTATGGAAAGTTTCCTAGGTTTTGTCTTATAAATAACTCTATGAAGAATGTCATTGGAGTATGTATGCATATGATGTAGAATTCACTGGCATATTAAAAAAGTTTCTGAGATATATTGCTTAATTGTTGTTAAAAAGGGGTTTTTTAAATTTTTATTGGAATATAATGGCTTTATGACATGTTATTTTCTGCTGTACAGCAAAGCTAATCTCCATATGCGTAGATATATCCCCTCTTTTTTTGGATTCCCTTCCCATTTACAACACCAAAGAACACAAAATATTTTGTCTTTGGTTTCAAACATTGGAAGACTGTGAGAAATGACTGGGTCTTACATATTTAGTCCATGGAATCGAGCCCCAATCCTTTTTTAAAGTTCCTCTGAGGGCGGAAACCCAGAAGCCTTGTTTTGCCAACAGTTATGCTCTTCTATAATTAAAATTGCAAAAGGCACCCACCCTGAAAGGAAAAAAGTATTTAGTGGCCAAAATTTCCTTTCTAGCTAGAAGAGTCTAAAATAAGGTTTAAAGAAGGGACTGCAACATTCCAGGAAAAGAATTTATAAATAGGAATCCTAGCATTCCACACCTGTGCATACTAATAAATGGTAACAACATTCATTCAAGTTTGTAAAGACTAAAAGGTAGACAGATTTAGGAACCCATGCTTGAATACAGTGTTTTTATCTTTTGTGTTTGGCCAGGTAACAACTGACAGCTTCAATTACCCAGCTACTATTATGCAAATGAAACTGAAGCCAGAATTCATGCACCTGTGCTTGCCTCTGGATTTAATATTTCTAATGAGTGCTTAAATCCTGGTCTGCAGACAAGCATGTGAGACTGCTCAACTCAGGTTACAGTAGAGCAGGTGAAAAGCTTTTCAAATGGAGACAATACTTTCAAGGAATTCAGTAAGACAGAGTATACACAAGGCTTAGACACTGTCAGATGGAAAGTAGACACAACAGGAGTATAATAAATTTTTAAGAAGTCTGTTAGTATTGAGATGCTTGGGCCGAGTGACATTAAAATAACGAGAAAAAAAAAAACGTAAAGAACAATACTTAGCTGTCCACTAGGTTTCTCATTGTAGGAGACCCTTTGTACTTGCTTAGCAGCTTTGGTACAACTGCATCAGATGTGTGGTCTCTCTGCTGCTGCTGCTGCTTAGTCACTTCAGCCGTGTCCGACTCTGTGCGACCCCATAGACGGCAGCCCTGGGGAGTTTTCTTTTTGCTTTATAACAATGTGCTCAACTTAAACTTACCTGCAAAACTTTTTACTGTGTTATTCAAATAACATATGGCTTTCTGAATATCAGTGAAATAGCAGCAGCAATAATAGTGTGTGTGCACTGTTCCTCAGTCATGTCCGACTCTTTGCAACTCCATGAACTTTAGCCCACCAGGCTCCTCTGTCCATGGAATTCTCCAGGCTAGAATACTAGAGTGATAGCCATTCCCTTCCCCAGGGACTCTTCCCAATCCAGGATTGAACAAGTGTCTCCTGCATTGCAGGAGGATTCTTTTTTATTTATTTATTTTATTTTATAACTTTACAATATTCTTTACCATCTGAGCCACCAGGGAAGCCCAAAGATAATAGCTGTTAACATTCAATTAGCTTTTACCTTGTGCAAGATATAGATTATAGGATTTCATGGGATTTACATAATTTGCCAATATTATGTCATTTAATCCTTACAAAAAAACTAATGAGAAAATAACTATTGACCTTATTTTACAAATGAGGGAACTGAGCCTTTGCCAACCCATAATGATTAAGAGACAGAGCAGGAGACAATTCTAACTCAGACTACAGAGAAAAGGGCAAGACAAATATGGCTTTCCAATCTTTTCCCAAATGTTGCAGAGAAATGAACAAAAAAGTCAAGGAGTTTATAATGAATTAATTACTATTTTTTTTACTATCATGTACCCTTCTGACAAACCCTTCCCAGCACTTAGCAATAAAATATCTAGAAAAGCGACACATTCTTCCGTATGCTAATTTCTCTTGTTTAAAAAGTAGACGTATTAAACTGTGATAAGATAGACCCCAAATATTCAGATGTCCAAGAGATTAAATATTCAGCTGAGATTTTAAGATGGCTCCAGTCTCAGCAGGAAGAAGAGGAGAAGGTAGTATGGCATAACACAATGTCATCTTCATCTCTGTAACTTAAAAAATCTTTCCGAGAGTCTTATCACCTGTGCTTGCTTATTACATTTGAATGGTCAGAAATGGGTCACCTAGCCACGTCTAGTTGAAAGGGAAGCTGAGAAAGTGATTATAATTAGTTGGGCACATTTCCATCTTGAAACAAATCAGATTTATGTTTAATGAAGAAAAGAATAAATATTCAATAGGTCACTATCAGTTGCTGCTAAGAGAATAAAATATAGCCTGTTGTTTTTTCTGTAGATTTTGAAAGATAATAAAAGACTATAGTTTAGTATTATAATGAGCATTTTAATTCTAAATTGGACAATTATATAAGCTGCAAATAGAGTAACATTTTTAAGTAAATCTTTGAACCACAAGTTGAAATAACAAAAAACTAGCAAAATTAGTAAGCACTTGATTTCACAATTTAAGAAATATTTAAAATTATATTCTGAACATTAAAAACTAATGTTTAAATTGAAATATAAAGATAATAAAACTGTAATTTGAAAAGATATATATTGCCTATGTTTATAGCTGGCTTCTCAGCCCCACCTGTAAGCAGAAAATTGGATTAAAGATTTATTGAGCAGGCCCTGCCTATCAGAGCAAGACCCAGCTTTCCCCACAGCCAATCCTTCCCATCAGGAAGCTTCCACAAGCCTTTAATCCTCATCCATCAGAGGACAGACAGAACGAAAAACACAGAAAACTAACCAAACTGATCATATAGATCACAGCCCTGTCTAACTCAATGAAACTGTAAGCCATGCAGTAGGGCCACCCAAGATGGAAGGGTCATGGTGGAGAGTTCTGACAAAATGTAGTCCACTGGAGAAGGGAATGGCAAACCACTTCGGCATTCTTGCCTTGAGAACCCCATGAACAGTATAAAAAGGCAAAAAGATATAACACTGAAAGGTGAACTCCCCAGGTTGGCAGGTGTCCAAATTGCTACTGGAGATGGGTGGAGAAATACCTCTAGAAGGAATGAAGAGGCTGAGCCAAAGTGGAAACAACAACCAGTTGTGGATGTGTCTGGTGGTGAAAGTAAAGTTCAATGCTACAAAGAACAGCATTGCATAGGAACTTGGACTGCTAGGTCCATGAATCAAGGTAAACTGGACGTGGTCAAACAGGAGATGGCAAGAGTGAGTATTGAAATTTTAGGAATCAGTGAAATAAAATGGACTGGAATGGGCAAATTTAATTCAGATGACCATTATATCTACTACTGTGGGCAAGAATCCATTAGAAGAAATGGAGTAGCCCTCATAGTCAACAAAAGAGCCCAAAATGCAGTATTTGGGTGCAATTTCAAAAATAACAGGATGTTCTTTTCATTCTGTTCATTTCCAAGGCAAGCCATTTAATATCACAGTAATACAAGTTTATGCCCCAAACACAAAGAAGCTGAAGCTGAATGGTTCTATGAAGACCTACAAGACTTTCAAGAACTAACGTCAAAAAAAAGATGTCCTTTTCATCATAGGGAACTGGAATACAAAAGTATGAAGTCAAGAGACACCTGGAGTAACAGGCAAATTTGGCCTTGGAATACAAAATGAAGCAGGGAAAAGGCTAACAAGTTTTGCCAAGAGAACGTGCTGGTCATAGCAAACATCCACTTCCAACAACACAATGGATGACTCTACACATGGACATCACCAGATGATCAATACTGAAATCAGAGTGATTATATTGTTTGTAGCTAAAGATGGAGAAGCTCTATCAGTTCAGTTTAGTCGTTCAGTCATGTCCGACTCTTTGCGATCCCATGAATCGCAGCACGCCAGGCCTCCCTGTCCATCACCAACTCCCGGAGTTCACTCAAACTCACCTCCATTAAGTCGGTGATGCCATCCAGCCATCTCATCCTGTCGTCCCCTTCTCCTCCTGCCCTCGATCCCTCCCAGCATCAGAGTCTTTTCCAATGAGTCAACTCTTCACATGAGGTGGCCAAAGTACTGGAGTTTCAGCTTTAGCATCATTCCTTCCAAAGAACACCCAGGGCTGATTTCCTTCAGAATGGACTGGTTGGATCTCCTTGCAGTCCAAGGGACTCTCAAGAGTCTTCTCCAACACCACAGTTCAAAAGCATCAATTCTTTGGCGCTCAGCCTTCTTCACAGTCCAGCTTTCACATCCATACATGACCACAGGAAAGACCATAGCCTTGACTAGGAGAACCTTTGTTGGCAAAGTGATGTCTCTGCTTTTGAATATGCTATCTAGGTTGGTCAACTTTCCTTCCAAGCAGTAAGTGTCTTTTAATTTCATGGCTGCAATCACCATCTGCAGTGATTTTGGGGCCCAAAAAGATAAAGTCTGACACTTTCCACTGTTTCCCCGTCTATTTCCCATGAAGTGATGGGACCAGATGCCCTGATGTTAGTTTTCTGAATATTGAGCTTTAAGCCAACTTTTTCACTCTCCTCTTTCACTTTCATCAAGAGGCTTTTTAGTTCCTCTTCACTTTCTGCCAAAGGGTGGTGTCATCTGCATATCTGCTGCTGCTGCTGCGTCGCTTCAGTCATGTCCGACTCTGTTCGACCCCATAGACGGTAGCCCACCAGGCTCCCCTGTCCCTGAGATTCTCCAGGCAAGAACACTGGCGTGGGTTGCCATTTCCTTCTCCAATGCATGAAAGTGAAGTCATTCAGTGGTGTTCGACTTTTAGCGACCTCATGGACTGCAGCCCACCAGCCTCCTCCATCCATGGGATTTTCCAGGCAAGAGTACTGGAGTGGGGTGCCATTGCCTTCTCCGCTGCTTATCTGAAGTTGTTGATATTTCTTCCGGCAATCTTGATTCCATCTTGTCTTTCTTCCAGCCCAGAGTTTTTCATGATGTACGCTGCATATAAGTTAAATAAGCAGGGTGACAATATACAGCCTTGACGTACTCCTTTTCCTATTTGGAACCAGATGGAAAAACTCTATACAGTAAGCAAAAACAAGACTTGGAGTTCAGATCATGAACTACTTATTGAAAAATTCAGACTGAAACTAGAGGGTAAGGAAAACCACAAGGGCATTCATGCATGATCTAAATCAAATTCCATACAATTATACAGTGGAAGTGACAAATAGATTCAAGAGTTTAGGTCTTATAGCCAGAGTGCTGAAAAACCACGGACAGAGGTTCATAACATTGTACAGGAGGCAGTGATCAAAACCATCCCCAAGGGGGAAAAAAATGCAAAAAGGCAAAATGGTTTGTCTGAGAAGGCCTTACAAATAGCTGAAAAGAAGAGAAGTGAAAGGCAAAGGAGAAAAGGAACGATATATCCATCTAAGCAGAGTTCCAAAGAATAGCAAGGAGAGATAAGAAAGTTTTCCTAAGTGATCAATGCAAAGAAACAGAGGAAAACAATAGGATGGGAAAGACTAGAGATCTCTTCTAGAAAATTAGAGATACCAAGGGAACATTTCATGCAAAGATGGGAACAAAAGAGGACAGAAATGGTATGGACCTAACAGAAGCAGAAGATATTAAGATGAGGTGGCAAAATACACATAAAATAAAAATGAAAGTCAGTCAGTCGTGTCCAACTCTTTGCAAACCCCTGGCAGCCTGCCAGATTCTTCTGTCCATGAAATTCTTCAGGCTAGAATACTGGAGTGGGTAGTCTTTCTCTTCTTCAGGGGATCTTCCCAACCTAGGGATTGAACCCAGGTCTCCCACATTGCAGGTGAATTCTTTACCATTTGAGTCACCAGGGAAACTCAAGAATACTGGAGTAGGTAACCTATCCCTTCTCCAGTGGATCTTCCCAACCTAGAACTATACAAAAAAGATCTTAATGACTCAGATAACCACCATGGTGTGATCACTCACCTAGAGACAGATATCCTGGAATAGGAAGTCAAGATCACTATGAACAAAGCTCATGGAGGTGATAGATTTCTAGCTGAGCTATTTCAAATCCTAAAAGATGATGATGGTGTCAAAAGTGCTGCACTCAATATGCCAGCAAATTTGGAAAACTCAGCAGTGGCCACAGGACTGGATTTCATTCCAATCCCAAAGAAAGGCAATGCCAAAGAATGTTCAAACTATTGCACAATTGCATTCATTCCACATGCTAACAAAGTAATGCTCAAAATTCTCCAAGGTAGGCTTCAATAGTACATGAACCTAGAACTTCCAGATGTTCAAGCCAGATTCAGAAAAGGCAGAGGAACCAGAGATCAAATTGCCAACATCTACTGGACCATTGAAAAAGCAAGTTAATTCTAGGAAAAAAATCTACTTATGCTTTATTGACTATGCCAGACCCTTTGACCATGTGGATCATAACAAATTATGGAAAATTCTTAAGGAGATGGGAAAACCTGACCACCTGAACTGCCTCCTGAGAAATGTGTATGCAAGTCAAGAAGCAAGGGTTAGGACATGGAAAAACAGGCTGTTTTTTAGGAAAGGAGTACATCAAGACTATATATTGTCACCCTGCTTATTTAACTTCTATGCAGAGTACATCATGAGAAACGCTGAACTGGATAAAGCAGAAGCTGGAATAAAGATTGCTGGGAGAAATATCAATAACCTCAGATATGCAGATGACACCACACTTACGGCAGAAAGTGAAGAGGAACTCAAAAGCCTCTTGATGAAAGTGAAAGAGGAGAGTGAAAAAGTTGGTTTAAAGCTCAACATTCAGAAAACAAAGATCATGGCATCTGGTCCCATCACTTCATGGCAAATAGATGGGGAAACTTTAGTGAAAACAGTGTCAGACTTTATTTTTGGGGGCTCCAAAATCACTGCAGATGGCAACTGTAGCCATGAAATTAAAAGACATTTGCTCCTTGGAAGAAAAGCTATGACAAACCTAGACAGTGTATTAAAAAGCAGAGACATTACTTTGCCAAGATAGTCCATATAGTCCGTATAGTCAAAGCTATGGTTTTACCAATAGTCATGTATGGATGTGAGAGTTGTACCATAAAGAAGGCTGAGTGCCAAAGAAGTGATGCTTTTGAACTGTGGTGTTCAAGGAAATTCTTGAGAGTTCCTTGGACTGCAGAAGATCAAACCAGTCAACCCTAAAGGAAATCAACCCTGAATATTCCTTGGAGGGACTGATGCTGAAGCTGAAGCTCCAATACTTTGGCAAAGAACTGAACCATTAGAAAAGACCCTGATGCTGGGAAAGAGTGAAGGCAGGAGGAGAAGGGGATGACAGAGGATAAGATGGCTGGATACCATCACCAACTCAATGGACATGGTTTGCACAAGCTCTGGGAGATGGTGAAGGACAGGGAAGCCTGGTGTGCTGCAGTCCATGGGGTTGCAAAGAGTCAGACATGACTGAGAGACTGAACAGCAGCAGATGGCCCTGATGGTAAAGAAGCTGCCTGCCAACACGGGAGATGTAAGAGACACGGATCCAGTTCCTGAGTCAGGAAGATCTCTTGGAGGAGGGCATGGCAACCCACTCCAGTATTCTTGCCTGTAAAATCCCATGGACAGAGAAGCCTGATGAGCTATAGTCCATAGCATCACAAAGAGTCAGACATGCACGAAGCGACTAAGTGTGCACAAGTCCATAGCAGCAGTATTTACAATAGCCATGACATGGAAGCAATCTAAGTGTCCATCAACAGATGAATGTAATATTATTCAGCCATCAAAAGTGATGAAATAATTCCATTTGCAGAAACATTGTTAGATCTAGAGATTATCAGTCTAAGTGAAGCACATCAGAAAGAGAAAAACAAATGTCATTATGACATATTTTATATGCGGAACCTAAAATATGATACCAAATGAACTTATTTATGAAACAAAAACAGATACAAAGAATAGACTTGTGATTTCCAAGCGGGAGGCAGATAGGGGAGGAAGGAATCGGATTAATTTGGGGATTAGCAGAGGCAAATTATTATATACAGGCTGGATAAACAGCAAGGTACTACTGTATAGAACAAGCAATTATATTTAATATCTTGTGACAAATCATAAAGGAAAGGAAGGTGACTGCAGCCATGAAATTAAAAGACGCTTACTCCTTGGAAGGAAAGTTATGACCAACCTAGATAGCATATTCAAAAGCAGAGACATTACTTTACCAACAAAGGTTCGCCTAGTCAAGGCTATGGTCTTTCCTGTGGTCATGTATGGATGTGAGAGCTGGACTGTGAAGAAGGCTGAGCGCCGAAGAATTGATGCTTTTGAACTGTGGTGTTGGAGAAGACTCTTGAGAGTCCCTTGGACTGCAAGAAGATCCAACCAGTCCATTCTGAAGGAGATCAATCCTGGAATTTCTTTAGAAGGAATGATGCTAAAGCTGAAACTCCAGTATTTTGGCCACCTCATGCGAAGAGTTGACTCATTGGAGAAGACTCTGATGCTGGGAGGGATTGAGGGCAGGAGGAGAAGGGGACGACAGAGGATGAGATGGCTGGATGGCATCACTGACTTGATGGGTGTGAGTCTGGGTGACCTCCGGGAGCTAGTGATGGACAGGGAGGCCTGGCGTGCGGTTCATGGGGTCGCGAAGAGTCGGACACGACTGAGCGATTGATCTGATCTGATCTGATCTGATGAAAAGAATATACAACTGTGCATATCTGAGTCACTTTACTGTACAGAAGAAATTAACACATTTTATATCAACTATGCTGGGGAAGGCAATGGCACCCCACCCCAGTACTTTTGCCTGGAAAATCCCATGGACGGAGGAGCCTGGTAGGCTCCAGTCCATGGGGTCGCTAAGAGTCGGACACGACTGAGCGACTTCACTTTCACTTTTCACTTTCATGCATTGGAGAAGGAAATGGCAACCCACTCCAGTGTTCTTGCCTGGAGAATCCCAGGGACGGGGGAGCCTGGTGAGCTTCTGTCTATGGGGTCGCACAGAGTCGGACACGACTAAAGCGACTTAGCAGCAGCAGCAGCATATCAACTATGCATAAAATTTTTAATGATAAAAAGAAATTCAAAGGTAAAAAATCTTAAATCATGATTTCTTTCTTTCATTCACATTTCACATATAATACTTTAACATTTAAATAATTACACATGGAAAAGGAAATGGCAACCCACTACAGTATTACTGCCTGGGATATACAATGGACAGAGGAGCCTGGTGGGTTTATGGCCCATAGAATTGCAAGGAGTTAGACAGTAATGATTAAGCATGCACATCAGGAAATCTTTTGAAAACTACCTTCAAAATATATCTGGAACTTGGCCATGGTTTCCTATTTCCACTCCCTTACCATCATGATCAAGCTATCCTCATCTCTTTCATAGATTATGAAACTAGACTTTTAATTGGTCTCCCCACCTCCTCCTTTGCCTGTCAACACAGCAGCCACAGTCATACTTCTAAAATGTAAATCATTTTTGTCTCTGCTTTTAACCATCTAAAAGATTCCAGTACTTTTCCAAAACAAAACTTTAAGTTTGCATATTGATTTACAAGGTCCCATGTGATCTTTGCCATCACCCAGCCCCACATCACAGATCTTGAATGTCATTTCCTACCGGCTCTATTACTTATGCCCTCTAGCCACTCCTGGAAGCACATGTCTGCCTCAAGCTCTTTGCACATGATTTCACTCTGCCTGGAACACTTTCTTCTCCAAAATTGCTTAGCTTTTCCTTCACTTTGTTTTTTTCCTATATTTATTTCGATTTATTTGGCTGTGCCCTTGGAATATTGATTAGGCACTGGCAGGGACGCTACGGAAAATGCCAGTCCAGCCCCTCTCCTCCAGCATTCTATATCCGACCTCTTCTGCTTTCTTTTCCTTCCCTACATTTATCATCCTTGTAACTTACAATGCTGTCTTCCTTGTTTATTGTCTCTCTTCCCTGCACAGAGTAACCTCTAACAAAGCAGGGACTTTGCTTTCTGTTAACTGGTTAATCCTTGCACCTGAACACCTTTGGCACATAGAAGATAATAAGCACTTGTTGAATCTCCTGATGAACATTATTATTTAATATAAAGAAGAAAAGCCTTAGATTTCAGAAAAAAAGTCTAGATTACAGCTTAATTAAATTACCTTCTTTTTGCATATGATTTCTACAAATGATATTCTCCAGAAAACATAATCTTAGTAGCAGGGTTATTTTAAAGTATCTTAAAAGCTTTTCATTGACTGTTTCGAGAAGTAGCTATATCTTACAAATAAAATCTCTACTATTTCTGAAAGAAATCACCAATATTGACATGATCTATTCCGCTATTCTTTCCATTTCAAATTTTGAAACACCATCATCACAGTTGCAGATATACTTTCAAATGTATCTGTGATGTCATTGCAATCACATTCCAAAGCAAACATCTGGAAGTCAAAACCCCTTGTGTATTTCACATCAATATCCTCACCACACTGGTGAACAGTGTGACCTGCTTTGCTAACTCACATGCATTTTAAAAACCGGTATTTACAGTCTGTAAGGAAAATATTTTGTCTTGGTGATTTAATACAATTTCTCCCCTCAGGTCACATTTCTTTTTCCCTCACTATTCAAATACTGCTCTCCAAACAAGACACGAGGTGTTTAAAAATTTTGTACTATATCAAAGAAAGGGCTTCCAAGGTGGAACTAGTGGAAAAAAACTTGCTTGCCAATGCAGGAGACATAAGAGACGCGGGTTCAATCCCTGGATCAGAAAGATGCCCTGGAGGAGGACATGGCAACCCACTCCAGTATTCATGCCTAGAGAATCTTGTGAACAGAAGACTCTGGTGGGACACTGTCCATACGGTCACAAAGGGTCGGACATGACTGTAGTGACTTAGCACTCAAGCAAAGAAAGGGAAATCGGGTATCTTCTAATGCAGTTAATTTATAAGTAATTCATTGTCCTTCCTTTGCATCCACAGGTCCCCTCACCTCATTGGGTTTTTCTTACAACCTACCTTGTTCATCAACAAAAGGAAGGCACTGTACCTTATCAGGGAATAAGCAGGTACCGGGGAGCAAAGAGTCCTTAGCCTCTCTCCACACACAAAGAAAAACAAAAACAAAAACTCAACACAGTAGTTACAAAATAGCTCTTTAAAATGTTTCTCTACAAAAATTCAAGATAAAAATGTGTTCATGTGAAACACATTTCCAGCAATAATTAAAGGGCCAACTAATTTTACTGTAAATGAATGAAACTATAAGCACAGATTGAGAGAAAATAATACAACACAGAGATACAACAGCATTGAGTAATTTATGAAAATTCAACTAGAAAATGAAAAAAAAATTCATGTAATATGACACCATATATACTAAAAATGAACCAGGGAAAGTTTCTTCAACTATTTAAATGACTAAACTGAGACCCAAAACACAAGTCACAACCTATTCCAAGAAAGGAACTGGAAGTGCTCCGATTAGCAGAGAACACAGCACATGCAAAGGGCTGGATGCAAGAGAATATGTGATGGTTTGGTCGCTCAGTCATGTCTGACTCTTGCGACCCCATGGGCTGTAGCCCGCCAGGTTCTTCTGTCTGTGGGATTTGCCAGGCAAGAATACTAAAGTGGGTCACCATTCCCTTCTGCAGGGGATATTCCCAACCCAGGGATTGAACCCAAGTCTCCTGCAATGCAGGCAGCTTCTTTACAGACTATGCTATGCTATGCTAAGTCACTTTAGTCGTGTCCGACTCTGTGTGACCCCATAGATGGCAGCCCACCAGGCTCCCCCGTCCCTGGGATTCTCCAGGCAAGAACACTGGAGTAGGTTGCCATTTCCTTCTCCAATGCATGAAAGTGAAAAGAGAAAGTGAAGTCGCTCAGTCGTGTCCGACTCTTAGCGACCCCATGGACTGCAGCCCACCAGGCTCCTCTGTCCATGGGATTTTCCAGGCAAGAGTACTGGAGTGGGGTGCCTAAGCCACCAGGAAAGCCCCATAAGAGAATATGGCACAGGCAATGGTACAAGGCACAGGGGCTTTAAGAATTCAGCAAGAGAGAAGACTGCTAGGTCAGAGAGTCTAGAAATCACTGAAATGTTTCACTGAGTTTGAGAAAGATTGTTCTGGCTACATGCAGAGAGATTGAAATGGAGACACTCTAAAGGGAGACATAGAAGCTTGTGGGAATAATCCAAACAGGTCATTTCATGGCCTGAAATAAGATAGTGGGTGAATAGAAGTGAATGTATTTGGTATCAGTAAGGCAGTAAAAGTGTCAGGATTTAGGAATTGTTTGGATAGACACAGAAAGGAGAAAAGGTGATCAGAATAAGAAAGAAATGTTGGGATGCTGAAATTTAAATACAGAAATGAAAGCTGGAGAGAATGAGTTTTATTTTGAATACACTGTCTTTAAAATCACTGTAGAATATTCAAGTCCAAAATCCAGGAAGAGCTCTTTTCTTTTCTCATCCAGTCCACGAGTAAAGCCTATTGGCTCTAACTTCAAAAATGTACCTATTAGAATCTGATCTGAGCACTTCTCACCATTTGCTCTGCTCTTATCCTAGTCCAAGACACCACCATCTTGCTCTGGGATTATTGCAACAGTCTCCTAATTGGCTTCCGTGTCCCTTTATAATTGATTTTCAGTATAGCAGCCAGAGTGATCCTTTTAAATTTAAGTCTGATTGTGTCATTGCTTCACTCAAACCCTCCAAAGACCTCCCATCTCACACAGAATAAAATCCAAAGGCATAGCATAGCATCCAAGGTCATGTTCCTCCCAACTCCTGCATCTCTGATCACGTCTCTAACTCCCTCCCCCAACCCACACCGTTCTCCTTGCCATTTCTCAAACAAGTCAAGCATGCTCCCGTCTCAAGGCTCTGTATGTGTGCCTCTTTCTGCCTGGAACACTCTGCACTCACATATCCACAGAGCTCACTGCTGTACTCAGTCACATAATTGAGAAGTCATCCCTGATGATGGAGAAGGCAAAGGCAACCCAGTCCAGTACTCTTGCCTGGAAAATCCCATGGATGGAGGCGCCTGGTAGGCTGTGGTCCATGGGGTTGCTAAGAGTAGGGCACGACTGAGGGACTTCACTTTCACTTTTCACTTTCATGCATTGGAGAAGGAAATGGCAATCCACTCCAGTGTTCTTGCCTGGAGAATCCTAGGGATGGCTGAGCCTGGTGGGCTGCTGTCTATGGGGTCACACGGAGTTGGACACGACTGAAGCAACTTAGCAGCAGCAGCAGCAGCATCCCTGATGAACCCATTGTGAGACTATTGAAAATACCACCCCCACCCTTTTCTGTTTAAACATTCTTATTTGTCTTCATGCCACAGTGTTCATCACTACCGGTATTATATTATTCCCTGACAGATAGCTCCTTTCTTTCTCACAAGCCAACAGTTAGGAAGCTTTAATGAATCTAGTACCTAAATTGTCTCTGGTTCTGTCTCTGCTCCTCAGTCTCCTGTGCCACTGCGTTCATTCATCTACTCATTCAAAAAACATTCTTGGAATCTCTCTAGTGGTCCAAAGGCTAAAACTCCAAGCTCCCAATGCAGGGGGGCCCGGATACAATCCCTGGTCAGGGAACTAGGTCCCACATGCCTCACCTAACAGTTTGTGTGCAACTAAAGATCCCATGCAACTAAGCATAGAGCTTCCCAGGTGGCACGAGTGGTAAAGAACCCACCTGCCGATGCAGGGTTCGATTCTTGGGTTGGGAAGATCCCCTGGAGAAGGGCTTGGCAACCCACTCCAGTATCCTTGCCTGGAGAATCCCATGAACACAGGAGTCTGGTGGGCTACAGTCCAGGGGGTCGCAAAGAGCCAGACACAACTAAAGTAATTAAGCACAGCATACAAAGATATCACAACTAAGACTTGGTGCAGCCAAATCAATAAATTTAAAGACAAAAAAGAAACTTCTTGATTAAAGAAAAATCATTAGCTATCTGTTACATGCCAGATATAATACTTTGTTGTTGCTCAGTCATGTCCAGCTCTTTGCCATCCCATGGACTGCAGAATGCCAGACTTCCCTGTGCTTCACCATCACCCAGAGCTTGCTCAAACTCATATCATTGAGTCAGTGATGTCATCCAACCATCTCATCCTCTGTCATTCCCGTATCCTCCTGCCTTCAATCTTTCCCAGCATCAGGATTTCTAACAAGTTGGCTCTTAGCATCAGTTGGCCAAAGTATTGGAGTTTCAGCTTCAGCATCAGTCCTTCCAATGAATATTCAGGATTGATTTCCTTTAGGATAGACTGGTTGGATCTCCTTGCAGTCCAAGGGACTCTCAAGAGTTTTCTCCAACACCACAGTTCAAAAGTATCAATTTTTCAGCACTCAGCTTTCTTTATTGTCCCATTCTCACATCCATACATGACCACTGGAAAAACCATAGTCTTGACTAGATGGACCTTTGTTGGCAAAGTAGTGTCTCTGCTTTTTACTATGCTATCTAGGTCTGTGAATGCCAAGAGAAATGAATCAATGAACATACAGTTTAGTGATGAAAACAGGACTGCAAATAATTATCATACAACGTGGGACACTGTGATTAAAAACACAGCATTGCCCAAGAGGTTGTAAAGTCACATTTTTGGTTGTGGGGTTGGCAGTGACTTGTGACCTGGGTCTGGAAGACGGTGAGAACAGCAAAGAATATGGGAGAGATATGGAATTTCTGAAGGGAAAACAAAGGGCAAGTTCAAAGACCAGGAGTGGAAGGTGAGGAACAACATCTTATGTTTCTGGAAGTACAAATAACCAGGTCTGGCTAGAGTAGAGGTCAGAGGGGAGTGAAGTGGCAGGAACAGCAGAACTTAGTAACCATGAGCTGAAAACAGGAAAGATTTTTTTTTTCTAAAAGAAGAATATTGTCAAGAATAGTAGGTTGACAGCTCCCTCGCTCCTTCTGTTCTGTGAAGACAAAGTGAGAGACAGTCTTCTGTGAACCAGGAAGCAGGTTTTCATCAGACTCAAATTGGCAGTCTTGCTTTTGGAGTTGCCATCATCCAGAACTGTGAAAAATAAATATCTGTTGTTAATAAGTCACCCAATCGATGGTATTTTTGTTATGGCAGCCTGAAGAGAGTAAGATAAGGACCTAGCCATCTCTCCATGCTGTCCACGGCAAATGGGGGCGTGGAGACAGACGGACACAGGAGTTTCCATAATCCATGACTCTAAAGACAAAGGGCTAGGAGGAGATGCAGGGAAGGGCTGCCTTTTTCTTTTCAAACCAAATGGTATAAGCATGTTGTAGGTAAAGATGCAATAAGTGGGATGAGGTTGCAAATACAGGTGAGTGGGTCTAATGGGCACAAAAGAGGACTAGAGAAATTCTACAGATTGGCATTAAATTCAAATATGGAAGGGCTTCCAGTAAGATAGAGTTTGCCTGGTGTCTCAGATGGTAAAGAATCTGCCTGCAATCAGAGGACCCAGGTTCAATTCCTGGGTCAGGAAGATCTCCTGGAGAAGGGGATGGCATTCCACTCCAATATTCTTGCCTGGAGAATCTCATGGACAGAGGAACCTGGCAGACTACAGTCCGTAGTGTTGCAAAGAGTCAGACATGACCGAGCGACTACAACTACTACTCCAGTAAGACGGAAACTATCAAGCAGCTCCTTCTTCTTCTTTTTTTTTTTTTTTTTTGCCACAGCATGAGGCACATGGGATCTTAGTTAACAGACCAAGGATGGAACCCATGACCCCTGCAGTGGAAGTACAGAGTCCCTAACCATGGAACCACTGGGGAAATCCCAATCAAGCAGTTTCTGATGTATCCCTTTCATTTATTTATAGAAATGTGCATGTGCCTACCTAGCCAGGTCTGACTCTCTGTGACCCCATGGACTGTAGCTTGCCAGGCCACTCTTTTCACAGGATCTTAGTGGAAGTGCAGAGTCCTAACCACCAGACCATTGGGGAATTCCTTATCCAGCAGCTTCTGATGTATCCCCTTCTGAAGATTTATGAAAATAACACACAACCACAGGAGAAACCAAGAATCTTAATCAATAATCTACCAGATTGTAAGAATTGTCCATTAACCAAAAGATAGGTGGGGCTCTGAATCAGTAAACAGAAGGAAGTTAGGGGGTAATAGCCAACCCCTCAGCTACTTGCAAACCTAATGGAGAGCTTATGAGATTTGTCAGCCAGGAAAACAGCAAGCATTCCCTTCCTCAAGGTCTGAGATGGCTAAGCTCTTTAACCGCTCTTCTCCAACAATTATTTTCTTAATGTAACAACGCCATAGAGTATCCCTTTTTTAAGGTATACACATAGTGTTGGAAAAAGCAATCATAAGAAGCCATGAAGATTTAATAAACTCTGAAACAGAGGGGCTTCACCAGGATATGAAAAGGAGACGAATAGAAGTGCAGAGGTGAGCATGGTCAGGCAGTTTCAGTGAAAGGGAGAGCAGACCAGTCCTGGTGGGGCAGCGTGTACAAGGGGCAAGAAGAATCATTTGGTGAAAGATGGGGAAAGACTTGACTTTTTTTTTTTTTAGGATTTTTTTTTATGTAATCCATTTTTAATTTTTACTCAATTTGTTATAATACTGCTTCTGTTTTGTGTTTAGTTTTCTTGGCCTCATGGCGTGTGGGATCTTAGTTCCCTGACCAGGGATTGAACCCAATCCTTTCATTGGAAGGCACAGTCTCAACCACTAGACCACTGGGGAAGTCCCAGGAACGGTCTTATTATAGAGGGATCTTCACTTTCTGATTTTGGCTTTGCACACTGTTCTCCAAACAACAGAAAGTCATGGAGGGCTTTTGTAAAAGCTGGGTAAATGAAAAGAGTGGCATTTAGGAATACTAGTAAGGCCCTATGTCCTTTAGCTTTGTCATTTCAAACACCCACAAAGGCAAATATTGTGAAAGTAAAAGTTGCTCACTTGTGTCCAGCTCTTTGTGACCCCATGGACTATACAGTCAATGGAATTCTCCAGGCCACAATACTAGAGTGTGTAGCCTTTCCCTTCTCCTGGACATCATCCAAATCCAGGGATCGAACACAGGTCTCCTTCATTGCACGTGGATTCTTAACCAGCTTAGCCACCAGGGAAGTCCAAGAATACTGGAGTGGGTAGCCTATCCCTTCTCCAGGAGATCTTCCCAACCCAGGAATCGACCTAGGGTCTCCTGCATTGCAGGTGGATTCGTGTAAGGAAGATGCAATAAACAGAAAAGGGTCACAGATAAATTCTTTAAAAACCCTCCAAATCTCTTCCTACACTAAGTTAGTTCAGTTGCTCAGTCATGTAGGACTCTTTATGACCCCATGGACAGCAGCACGCCAGGCTTCCTTGTCCATCATCGACTCCCAGAGTTTATCCAAACTCATGTCCATTGAGTCGGTGATGCCATCCAGCCATCTCATCCTATGTCTTCCTCTTCTCCTCCCACCCCCAATCTTTCCCAGCATCCGGGTCTTTTCCAAAGAGTCAGTTCTTCACATCAGGTGGCCAAAGTCTTGGAGTTTCAGCTTCAACATCAGTCCCTCCAATGAGTATTCAGGACTGATCTCCTTTAAGATGGACTGGTTGGATCTCCTTGCTGTCCAAGGGACTCTCAAGGGTCTTCTCCAATATCACAGTTCAAAAGCATCAATTATTCGGCACTCAGCTTTCTTTATAGTCCAACTCTCACATCCATACATGACTACTGGAAAAACCATAGCCTTGGCTAGATGAACCTTTGTTAGCAAAGTAACATCTCTGCTTTTTAATATGCTGCCTTGGTTGGTTATAACTTTCCAAGGAGTAAGCGTCTTTTAATTTCATGGCTGCACTCACTATCAGCAGTGATTTTGGAAGCCCCCCAAAATAAAGTCTCTCACTGTTTCCACTGTTTCCCCATCTATTTGCCATGAAGTTATGGGACCAGATGCCATGATCTTCATTTTCTGAATGTTGAGCAGTAAGCCAACTTTTTCCCTCTCCTCTTTCACTTTCATCAAGAGGGTCTTTAGTTCTTCTTCACTTTCTGCCATAAGTGTCATCACACTTATGGTGTGTCATCTGCATATCTGAGGTTATTGATATTTCTCTCGGCAATCTTGATTCCAGCTTGTGCTTCCTCCAGCCCAGCATTTCTCATGACGTACTCAAGCAGGGGGACAATATACAGCCTTGATGTACTCCTTTTCCAATTTGGAACCAGTCTGTTGTTTCAATTCCAGGTCTAATTGTTGCTTCCTGACCTGCATACAGGTTTCTCAAGAGGCAGGTTAGGTGGTCTGGTATTCCCATCTCTTTAAGAATTTTCCACAGTTTGTGGTGATCCACTCATGGCAAATAGATGGGTAACAGTGGAAACAGTGGCTGGCTTTATTTTTCTGGGCTCCAAAATCACTGCAGATGGTGACTGCAGCCATGAAATTAAAAGATGCTTACTCCTTGGAAGGAAAGTTATGACCAACCTAGATAGCATATTCAAAAGCAGAGATGTTACTTTGCCAACAAAGGTCTGTCTAGTCAAGGCTATGGTTTTTCCATTGGTCATGTATGGATGTGAGAGTTGGATTATAAAGAAAGCTGAGCGCTGAAGAATTGATGCTTTTGAACTGTGGTGTTGGATAAGACTCTTGAGAGTCCCTTAAACTGCAAGGAGATCCAACCAGTCCATCCTAAATGAGATCAGTCCTGGGTGTTCACTGGAAGGACTGATGTTGAAACTGAAACTCCAATACTTTGGCTACCTGCTGCGAAGACCTGACTCATTGCAAAAGACCCTGAGGTTTGGAAAGATTGAGGACAGGAGGAGAAGGGGATAACAGAGGATGAGATGGTTGGATGGCATCAGCCACTCGATGGACATGGGTTTGGGTGGACTCTGGGAGTTAGTTGGTGATGGACAGGGAGACCTGGCGTGCTACGGTTTGTGGGGTGGCAAAGAGTCGGACATGACTGAGTGACTGAACTGAACTGAACACTGTCAAAGGCTTTGGTATAGTCAATAAAGCAGAAGTAGATATTTTTCTGGAACTCTCTTGCTTTTTCAATAATCCAGCGGATGTTGGCAATTTGATCTCTGGTTCCTCTGCCTTTTCTAACCACCAGCTTGAACATCTGGAGATTCATGGTTCACGTATTGTTGAAAGGCTTCCCTTGTGGCTCAGCTGGTAAAGAATCCACTTGCACTGCAGGAGAAATGGGTTGGGAAGATCCCCTGGAAAAGGAAAAGGTACCCATTCCAATATTCTGTCCTGGAGAATTCCATGGACTGTATAGTCCATGGGGTCACAAAGAGTCAGACACAACTGAGCAACTTCCTATACTAATCTGTCATGAAAACTGCTTCCAATCTGAGTAGGATAATATTTTTTATGGAAACAAATGTGAGTGGTTAATACTAAAATTACTTACAAGGAAATTTCCAGTGATCACATGATGAGCAAGCTTGACATGAGACTGAGGAACACAATTCTTGCAGATGATGATGAATTTATATCAACAGCAAATGGTGGTGGTAGTTTAGTTACTAAGTCATGTCCGACTGCAACGCCATAGACTGTAACCCACCAGGCTCCTCTGTCCCTGAGATTTCCCAGGCAAGATTATTGGAGTGGGTTGCCATTTCCTTTTCTAGGGGATCTTCCTGACCCAGGTATCGAACTTGTAACTCCTATGTCTCTTGCACTTCAGGCAGATTCTTTGCTGCTGAGGCAGCAAGGAAGTCTCAAATAGCAAATAGATTAGATCATATCAGATCAGTCGCTCAGTCGTGTCCAACTCTTTGCAACCCCATGAATTGCAGCATGCCAGGCCTCCCTGTCCATCACCATCTCCTGGAGATCACTGAGACTCACATTCATCGATTCAGTGATGCCATCCAGCCATCTCATCCTCTGTTGTCCACTTCTCCTCTTGCCCCCAATCCCTCCCAACATCAGAGTCTTCTCCAGTGAGTCAACTCTTCACATGAGGTGGCCAAAGTACTGGAGTTTCAGCTTTAGCATCATTCCTTCCAAAGAAACCCCAGAGCTGATCTCCTTCAGTTTCTTCCAGTCCAGCGTTCCTCATGATGTACTCTGCATAGAAGTTAAATAAACAGGGTGACAAGATACAGCCTTGATGTACTCCTTTTCCTATTTGGAACCAGTCTGTTGTTCCATGACCAGTTCTAACTGTTGCTTCCTGACCTGCATACAAATTTCTCAAGAGTTAGGTCAGGTGGTCTGGTATTCCCATCTCTTTCAGAATTTTCCACAGTTTATTGTGATCCACACAGTCAAAGTCTTTGGCATAGTCAATAAAGCAGAAATAGATGTTTTTCTGGAACTCTCTTGCTTCTTCCATGATCCAGCAGATGTTGGTAATAAAATGGCTGTCTGGGGAAGCCTTACAAATAGCCGTGAAAAGAAGAGAAGTGAAAAGCAAAGGAGAAAAGGAAAGATATAAGCATCTGAATGCAGAGTTCCAAAGAATAGAAAGAAGAGACAAGAAAGCCTTCTTCAGTGATCAATGCAAAGAAATAGAGGAAAACAACAGAATGGGAAAGACTAGAAATCTCTTCAAGAAGATCAGAGATACCAAAGGAACATTTCATGCAAAGATGGGCTCGATAAAGGACAGAAATGGTATGGACCTAACAGAAGCAGAAGATATTAAGAAGAGATGGCAAGAATACACAGAACAACTGTACAAAAAATCTTCATGACCCAGATAATCACCATGGTGTGATCACTCACCTAGAGCCAGACATCCTGGAATGTGAAGTCAAGTGGGTCTTAGAAAGCATCACTACGAACAAAGCTAGTGGAGGTGATGGAATTCCAGTTGAGCGATTCCAAATCCTGAAAGATGATGCTGTGAAAGTGCTGCACTCAATATGCCAGCAAATTTGGAAAACTCAGCAGTGGCCACAGGATTGGAAAAGGTCAGTTTTCATTCCAATCCCAAAGAAAGGCAATGCCAAAGAATGCTCAAACTACCGCACAATTGCACTCATATCACACGCTAGTAAAGTAATGCTCAAATAGCAAATAACAATTGCTAATATTACCTGAATAGTCATAGTATGAACTAGGTATTCTATTAAGCACTGTGTGCTTTAGCTCTTTGTACCTCACAATAAAAACAGGTAGGTACTGAATGAGGAAAATGTAGCTTGAAAAGTTTAAGTATCTGCCCCAATAACACACAACTGCTATCTTGGTCTCATACAGTATGCTTTAGAAAGAGATGGAAAAAGTTCAAAGCAATTGTAACATCTCAGAATAAAGGCCTTGTATACGTGTTTGTTCAAGAAATAGATATTAGGTTCTTAGGATGTGCACAGAGATAGCTAGGCTGGAAACTATTAATATAATTATAACAACAGTGATATAAGACATGATACAATAGAACAGCTAAGTAAATCCATTCCACTTGCCTATTTGTCTATTTACTTACATTTGTTTGTTAGTTTTAATTAGAATCACAGTGTCTACCTTACAAACTACAGAATAACCTTACTTACTAAAATAACAGATTGCCAAGAGAACCCATTTTAAAATGGCAATATATCATTCAATTTTAAAGCTATAAATTGCAATTGTAGGATTTTATGAATACAAAAAATTTGTACTCATTATTAAAAATCATTAGAATATTTAGAAGGTTTTATTTCTGTTTATTTAACTTATATGCAGAGTACATCATGAGAAATGCTGGACTGGAAGAAACACAAGCTGGAATCAAGATCACTGGGAGAAATATCAGTAACCTCAGATATGCAGATGATACTACCCTTATGGCAGAAAGTGAAGAGGAACTAAAAAGCCTCTTGATGAAAGTGAAAGTGGAGAGTGAAAAAGTGGGCTTAAAGCTCAACATTCAGAAAACGAAGATCATGGCATCCGGTCCCATCACTTCATGGCAAATAGATGGGGAGACAGTGGAAACAGTGTCAGACTTTATTTTGGGGGGGCCCCAAAATTACTGCAGATGGTGACTGCAGCCATGAAATTAAAAGACGCTTACTCCTTGGAAGGAAGGTTATGACCAACCTAGATAGCATATTCAAAAGCAGAGACATTACTTTGCCAACAAAGGTTCGCCTAGTCAAGGCTGTGGTCTTTCCTGTGGTCATGTATGGATGTGAGAGCTGGACTGTGAAGAAGGCTGAGTGCAAAAGAATTGATGCTTTTGAACTGTGGCGTTGGAGAAGACTCTTGAGAGTCCCTTGGACTGCAAGGAGATCCAACCAGTCCATTCTGAAGATCAGCCCTGGGATTTCTTTGGAAGGAATGATGCTAAAGCTGAAACTCCAGTACTTTGGCCACCTCATGAGAAGAGTTGACTCATTGGAAAAGACTCTGATGCTGGGAGGGATTGGGGGCAGGAAGAGAAGTGGACAACAGAGGATGAGATGGCTGGATGGCATCACTGACTCGATGGACGTGAGTCTCAGTGAACTCCGGGAGTTGGTGATGGACAGGGAGGCCTGGCATGCTGCCATTCATGGGGTCGCAAAGAGTCAGACATGACTGAGTGACTGATCTGATCTGATCTGATTTCTGTTTTAATTGGATAGACAGAATGATATTGAAGAGATGACATACAGATTTTTTAATTTAAATTTTCTCTTCAGTAAATATACATTCTGAAGAAGGAAATGGCTACTCACTTCAGCATTCTTGCCTGGTAAATCCCATAGACAAAGGAGCCTGGCAAGCTACACTCCAAAGGGTTGCAAAGAGTCAGACATGACTAAGCAACTAATATACACACACACAAATATACCTTGGCATAAGTAGTAGAAGCTACAGTACTAATCTCTAGAGATTTATGATTTTGATTTAGTATGTGTTAGGAGAATTTGCATTAAAGACCTTTTTAAGCAGGTAGTAGAAAGATTTGCAGAGAAGGCAATGGCACCCCACTCCAGTACTCTTGCCTGGAAAGTCCCATGGACAGAGGTGCCTGGTGGGCTGCAGTCCATGGGGTCGCTAAGAGTCACACATGACTGAGCGACTTCACTTTCACTTTTCACTTTCAGGCATTGGAGAAGGAAATGGCAACCCGCTCCAGTGTTCTTGCCTGGAGAATCTCAGGGATGGGGAGCCTGGTGGGCTGCCGCTTATGGGGTCACAGAGTCGGACACAACTGAAGTGACTTAGCAGCAGCAGCAGCATAAAGATTTGGAGCTCTGAAGGAACAGAGAATTATTTTTCACTTTGAACTTCTGTTTATTCTTCTATAATGAATTTTCTGTTTCTTATGCCAAAATGTACTTTTTCAAGCTATTTTCCAAGTGAATATATTTTCTTAATTTCTTGATTATAATTGCTGAGTAGTTCATCTCAGTTGAAATTTTCAAAGTATTTAACTGCAGCTTATCTAGTTTATTCCAGCTGCTGTAACAAAATACCACAGACTGGGTAGGTTATAAACAACAGAAATTTATTTCTCTCAGTTCTGGAGGCTGGAAGTCCAAGATTAAGGCAATAGCATAATCTCATTCCCTGGTGAGGGTTGACTTTCCTGGTTCATAGCCAGCACTTTCTCTGTCCTCACATGGTGGAAAAGACAAGAGACCTCTCTGGATCGTCTTTATATAAGGCACTAACCATTCCTGAGGGCTTCATTCTCATGACCCAAGCACCTCCCAAAGGCTGAACTTACTAATATCATCATCTTTGGAGGTTAGGATTTCCAACATATGAATGGCGAGGTCAGGTGGGGCCCATGGGGGTGTGAAGGGCCGGAGGTAAAATATTCAAACCATAGTAGATCCCAAGCCAAGGACCCTGCTGAGCTACACACGGACTCCTGATGCATATAAACTGTGAGATACATAACTGGTAAGTAGTACATGTATGTACAATTCTCATTCTGGAATCAGTTGATATTCAAAAACCAAAGTATCCATATCTCCTATATGATTCCAATTTCCTGAATTATATCTCTGATCAATCATGCATCTACTAAGACAAAATGATTTAAATGCCTATTATGTGCCAGACGTAGTGCTTCATGCAGAGGCTAAAGAGTGAGCAAGACCAGACACAGTCTCTGCCTTCATAAAGTGTGTTGCCTAGTGGAAGAGAGAGAGAGATTATTCAACTAACCATAAACTCATTTATAATATTGAGACCACTATAAATTCCAAGAGGAAGAACTTGTCATAAGGAGAGTATATACTCATAGAGGTCAAAGTTTCCATGAGGAAGTGATCTGGGTGAAGGATAAGGTGTAAAATCTTTCTAGGCAAAGGAATAAAATGCATACAGAAATCCTGCCTGTGACAGGGAAAACAAAGGTTTTGAAAGAAGCCAAAATGACCCTGGAAATTTTGCTAAGAATCCCTGATGGCTCAAATGGTAAAAAATCTGCCTGCAATGCAGGAGACTGGTGTTAGATCCCTGGTTTGTGAAGACTCCTTGGAGAAGGGAATGGCTACCCACTCCAGTATTCCTGCCTGAAGAACCCCATGGACAGAGGAGCCTGGCAGGCTACAGTCCACAGGGTCGCAAAGAGTTGGACACAACTGAACAATTAACACTTTGCTAAGGAGTTTAATCACATCAAGAATTCTTGAAAGACTTCAAAAAGATTTGCATTCCAAAGAGATCATATAGGTTATGTGGTTAAGAGTGGACTGGAGAAGGCCACAGTGGATGTGGTGGTGTTTTAGGCACTAAGTCTTGTCCAACTCTTGCAATCCCATTGACTGTAAACCTGCCAGGCTGTCCATGGGATTCTCCAGGCAAGAATACTGGAGTGGGTTGCCATTTCCTCCTTCAGGGGAATCTTCCTGATCCTGGGGTCAAATCTTGCATTGCAGGTGAGTTCTTTACCACTGAGCTACTAGGGAGACAGATATAGACAAACATTAATGAAGATACTGCAACAGTCTAGGTAAGTGATGATGACAGGCTGGAATAGCTTCATGGTAAACACTGAAAAGAAGACAGGTGGAAGCTGGTAGATATACATGTTAAGATGAAATTCACAGATGTTGGTGATGCACTGATACTCTAGTAACACCCTAAGATGACCCCCAATGAGTCGTGCTCTTGAATAAGCCCCTCTCCTTGAGCACAGGTAGAACCTGTCACCTCCTTCTAACAGAATGTGCCAAAGGTAGTGGGATTTTACTCTCCTGATAACACTATGCCATAGAAGACTCTGTCTTAACAAGTGGGAGAGAGACAGAGTCTTTTACTGGCCTTGGAGAAGCAAGTGCCAGATACCGTGAACTGCTTATTGAGGCAGTCATGTGGCAGGGAACTAGGACAGTCTCCAAACAACAGCCAGCAAACAGTCAGGGCCCTCGCTCATACAACCACAGTGAAATGAACTTCACCAACAATCAAAAGGAACTTGAGGTAAAATTTAACCTCTTCTCAAATGAGATGAAAGCCCTACTGAGGCTTTGACTGCAGCCTTGTGAGACCCTCAGCAGAGGAGTCAGTAAAGCTGTGTGTAGACTCCTCCTGACTCACAGAAACTGTAACAAAATAAGCCTGTTCCAGTTTTAAGCTGCAAAATTTGTGGTAATTTGTCACATATCAATAGAAAACAAATACATCTAGAAAAAGAAGATATGATATCTAGGCTGGGTTTGCACAGCCAGAGGGTGTGGTGATTTTCATTGAGTGAACAAGGACTGGGAACCACCCAGGATTAAAGACAGGAGTTCCACAACTAGTTTCACTTGGGGTATTTTGAATTTGAGGTTTTTTAAACTACTCAAGAGGCATGGCAATTAGATATTTGTATATATGGGGCTAAAATAAGCCTTTGGCTAGAACAATGGTGATTTTGCCCCTCAGGAACGTTTGACGATGTCTAGAAACATTTTTGATTGTTACAAATGGAGGTTACTACTGGTGTGTAGTGGGAAAAACTAAGAATTCTGCCCAAAACCCTAAAATCCACAGGACAGATGATCCATGTGTCAAAAAGCAAAAGACAAACACAAAAATTATCAATAATAATAAGATTGAGAAACTCTGGGCTAGCTGTATAAATGTATACATAGGTGTGTAAATTATGTATGAGTCAATGGGCATGATATTGGATTATCTAGAAAAAAAGTATAAAGTGAAAAGTTGACGCAACTTAGAACTGAGACTTCAGTAAGATCAACATTTTATGGCTGGAAAGAGAAAGATTAACCTGCAAAGGAAACAAAGATGGAGTTGCGAGCAAAGTGGAAGAAAGAGTACTGTGTAAAATAGATGTTTGAGTTCTCTAGACCCTGTTACACAAAGTGAAGTAAGTCAGAAAGAGGAAAACAAATATCACATTAAATAATGCACATATATGCTGCTAAGTCGCTTCAGTCGTGTCCGACTCTGTGTGATCCCATAGATGGCAGCCCACCAGGCTCCCCCCGTCCCTGGGATTCTCCAGGCATGAACACTGGAGTGGGTTGCCATTTCCTTCTCCAATGCATGAAAGTGAAAAGTGAAAGGAAAGTCGCTCAGTCGTGTCCGACCCTCAGCGACCCCATGGACTGTAGCCTTCCAGGTTCCTCCATCCATGGGATTTTCCAGGCAAGAGTACTGGAGTGGGGTGCCATTGCCATATGGGATCTAGAAAAATGGTATTGGTGAACCTATTTGCAGGGAAGGAATGGAGAGGCAGATGTAGAGAGTGGACTTGTGGACACAGTTGGGGAGGGAGAGAGTGGGATGAATGGAGAAAGTAGCATCAACACGGATACACTACCATGAATAAATGGATAGCGGGTGAGAAGTTGCTGTATATCACAGGGAGCCCAGCCTGGCACTCTGTGATGACTTAGAGGGGTAGGATGGGGTGGGGAGGAAAGGGAGGTTCAAGAGGAAATGCTAATGTGTCATTATGGCTAATTCACATTGTTCTACAGCGGAAACCAGCACAACATCGTAAAAATGGGAAAAAAATAAATAAATAAAAGAAGTTTGAGTTCTTCCATAATTTGTCCTAGGTATTTTGCCTTCTAAGCTGTACTCTCCTTCAATGATCTCATCCACTATTGAGTTTCAAGAAAAGTGAGTGTTCCAGGGTTAATTCCAAGGCTTGGCTGTTGTAAAACTCAGTGGTATACGCTTTGATTCCCATTACTCTGTTCTCAGATATCAGTGGATTAATATTAAAACAATCATCCAAGTCAATTCCCATTCTTAACTAAGATGCCTGGCCAATAAAAACATTCACCCAGTAATGAACACATTATAGTATTTCATCAGAATGAGTAAGTTTATGTTCAATCATAGTGTCCATGGTCTTAGAAATTTAAGTCAAATCTTCTGTCTTTCCTTGTACAATATGAATCCAAAATATTTCATATGTTCTCAAGTAAGTATCTATATTTTACTCTTCTTTCATGTCTTAGAGAGTGTTCAAACATGATCTTCTAGGCATAAAGAGCTCCTGGAGGTCAAAAGAAATCCTTGAATTTAGCAGTCTCAATGACTGCAGTATTGTGAAAATGGCTAATCAATGTTCTTGTCATGAATAAATGTGTTAAAAGTTGCTCAACATCACTCAAACTTAACTAAGTACAGTTGACCCTTAAACAACATGGGGATTAAGGACATCAACCTCCCCAGCGTTGTTGAAAAATCAAGGTTTAAATTTATAGTCAGCCCTGCAGCCTTCACTATCAGGAGCTCTCCATCCACAGATTCAACAACCGCAGGTCTTATAATACTGCAGTACATATTTATTTTTTTAAAAATCCACATATAAGTGGACCCACACAGTTCAAACCAATGTGGGTCAAGGGTCAACTTTACAGGTAAAAATATAGTGAGGTACCATTTTTCATTTAGGAATTTGAAAAGATAAAAAAGAAGTTTCATAACAGTCTGTGATAGCTGAGTACAGTAAATCTCATAGCCCACTTTTAGGAATGTAAATTGGTAAAACTGTTTTGCAGGACTATTTGGAAATATCTATTAAAATTAAAAATATACATAGTTTAGTACAAGGATCCACTTCTCAGAATTTAATATATAAATATTCTAAAAAAAAAAAACAAAGCAAAGGTTTAATATAAGGTTAATATAAGGATATTAACTGCAGAATTTTTAAATTTATTTTTGTTGAAGTAGAGTTGACTTATAATGTATTAGTTTCTAGTGTACAGCAAAAGGATTCAAATATATGAAAAGTATGTATATGCTTTATCACAGGGTATTGATAGGTATTGATAACATAGCTCCCTGTGTTATACAGTGGGACCTTTTTGTTTATCCATCTTATATATAATAGTTTGCATCTGCTATTCCCAAAATCCCAATACACCCCTCCTCCAACTCCTACCCCTTGGCAAGGACAAGTCTGTTCTCCATGTCTGTGAGTTTGTTTCCATTTATTTCTGATTCATAAGATCAATTGTATCATATTATGGACTCCACATGTAAGTGATATCATATATTTGTCTTCCTCTTTCTGACTGACTTCACTTAGTATGATAACCTCTAGGTCCAAACATGTTGCTGAAAATGGCATTTTTTCCATTCTTTTTGATGGCTGAGTAATATTGTACTGTGTATATGTACCACATATTCTTTATCTATTCATCTCTTGATAGACATTTAGGTTGCTTCCATGTCTTGGCTATTATGAATAGTACTGCTATGAACATAAGGGTGCAGGTATCTTTTCAAATTATAATTTTGCCTCCATATATGCACAAGAGTGGAACTGCTGCATCATATGGTAACTCTATTTTTAGTTTTTAAGGAAGCTCCATACTGTTTTTTACAGTGGCTGCACCAATTTACATTCCCACCAACAAGTGTAGGAGGGTACCCTTTTCTCCATACCATCTTTAGCATTTATATGTAGACTTTTTAATGATGGCCATCCTGACAAGGGTGAGATGATACCCCCCATTGTAGTTTGGATTTTCATTTCTCTAATAATTAGCAATGTTGAGCATTTTTTCATGTCTTTGTCCATTATATGTCTTCTATGGAGAAATATATATTTAGGTCTTCTGCTCATTTCTTGTTTGGGTTGTTTTGGGTTTTGATATTGAATTGTATGAACTGTTTATGTATTTTGAAAATTAAACCCTCGTCAGTCCCATTGTTTGCAAATATTTCCTCTTAGTCTGTAGACTGTCTTTTCCTTTTGTTTACAGTTTCCTTTCCTGTGCAATCACTGTAGCATTTTGATAAAAGTAAACAATTAGGAAAAATCTAAGTGTCCACCAATAGGAACTTGGTTAAATAAACTATAGGACATCCATAAACTAAAGTGATGATGTAAACCTATATCCACAAAGTGAAGTGATATCCAAAATACATTGATACGTGCCAGGGGCCAAAGGGTGGAGAGGTGGGGAGGGGGAAAATGGAGTTAATATTTAATGGAGACAGCATTTAGAAAGGTGAAAAATTTTGGAAATGGATGATGGTGAGAGCTGCACAGCAATGTGAATGCACTTAAGGCCAACCGGATAAATATGGTTAAAATAGTATGTTTTATAGTATGTGACTTTTACCACAATAAAAAACATACAAAAAATAAATTGGTAAATGATGAAAAAGGCCACAATATTTTATATTATTCCATTTACATGTAGTAAGTACATGCATGTGTAAATACATAAAAATTATTAGTACCTTCTATTAAAAAATGTGTGAAAAAATGACTACCATAATATTTTTAGCAGCTGACTCCAAGGATTGAATTAAA
The DNA here is from genome assembly GCA_935064755.1 of Tragelaphus eurycerus. Lineage (NCBI taxonomy): Eukaryota > Metazoa > Chordata > Mammalia > Artiodactyla > Bovidae > Tragelaphus > Tragelaphus eurycerus. The sequence goes on along the minus strand of CAKXYN010000215.1, from coordinate 1,354,736 downwards.
GATATAGACAGACTTACACTTTTTATTTCAGTTTTATTTTTTAAGTTTTAGAATAAATATATGTTATTTTATATTAAAAATATTCTAGAAAAACCATAATACAAAAATTTTCCATAAAAAATGGCAATAGCTTCAATCTGAAAAACTCGAGTAAATCATGCTAGTTTCAAAAAACAATTAATTATATTTTCTCCACATATATGTGTATATCTAAAATTCTCCTGAAACATAGATTTAATAAGAAAATAAACTACCCAATATGAATTATGTATGGAAAATTTAATGCATTTTTTAAATATATCCCTTAAAAGCAATTGAATGTGGTTGAAGGACAAACTGGAAAAAAGCCAGGATAAAGACAAGAGATTTAGAAAAGTGCAATATGATTTTTCTTTTAAATACAGGGATGTTTATTCAGGAAATCAGTCCTGAATATTCATTTTAAGGACTGATGCTGATCTGAAGTTCCAATGCTCTGGCCACGTGATGCGAAGAACTGACTCATTGGAAAAGACCCCGATGCTATGAAAGATTGAAGGCAGGATGAGAAGGAGACGTCAGAGAATGAGATGGTCAGGTGCCGTCACCGACTCGATGAACATGAGTTTGAGCAAGCTCCAGGAGTTGGTGATGACAGGGAAGCCTGGCATGCTGCAGTCCATAGGGTTGCACAGAGTCGGACATAACTGAGCGACTGAACTGAATTGAACTCATGGGGTAGTTTAGAGAGGAGTATCCTAAGGCCTGAAATATGTTGACAGGATGTGAAAAAATAAGAAAGGAGATCGGAGCAGTGGCAAAGTAGACTGGAAATAGAGAAGTGGCACTGAAGAAGGATAGGAGAAAAGAATGTTCTGGATATACTTTTGAGATAAAAGAGGTAGATGTAGGCAATTGACCAGAAACTGGGAGTGAGACTGTGAGAGGAGTTCAAGGTGCCTCCCAGTTCCATGGAAGGTGAGAGTGAACCCAAATAATATAGTGAATATTGAAGAATCTATTTCAAGAAAGACATAGATTCGTCTTTCATTAGGTTGGTGCAAAAGTAATTGTGGTTTTTGCATTGTCGAACTTTGCCATTTGATATTAGAATGCACTCTTAAACAAGTGTGGTTATGTTATACATCATTTTAATGTGCATGTCTCACTTTATTTTTTTTTTTGCTAATGACTTATTACTTGCTGCTTATTTTATATTTATTTTATACTACAGAAATGAAGTTAGACATAAAAGCAAATTTGAGTGACATATTTTTAGTGCAAAATGGGTCATAAAGCAGCAGAGACAACTTACAACAACAACAACGCGTTTGGCCCAGGAACTGCTGATGAAAAGTACAGTGCAGTGGTGGTTCAAGAAGTTTTGCAAAGGAGATGAGAGCCTTGAAGATAAGCAATGCAGTGGCCGGCCATCAAAAGTTGACAATGACCAACCAAGAGCAATTATCAAAGATTACTGTCTTACAACTATAGAAGAAGTTGCTGAAGAACTCAACATTGACCCATTCTATGGTAGTTTGGCATTTAAAGCAAATTGGAAAGGAAAAACTCAATAAGGGCTGCCTATGAGCTGACCAAAAATAAAAATAAATAAATCATTTTGAAGTGTCATTCTCTCCTATAATACGCAATCCATTTCTCAATTGGATTGTGACATGTGACAAAAAGTGGATTTTATACAACCTGTGATGACTAGCTCAGTGAGTAGACAGAGAAGCTCCAAAGCACTTCCCAAAGCCAAGCTTGCATCAAAAAATGGTCCTGGTCACTGTTTGGTGGTCTGCTGCCCATATGATCCACTACAACTTTCTGAATCCCAGCAAAACCATTACATCAGAGAAGTATGCTCAGCAAATCGGTGAAATGCACTGTAAACAGATTTGTTCAAGGGCATACTGTGATAAAAATCAGAATTGTGCATGAGATTCAAAATTTTGAGTATTTAGGAATAATCTCCTCTTAATGCCTTTGACTGTATGGATCACAATAAACTGGAAAATTCTTCAAGAGATCAGAATACCAGACCACCTGACCTGCCTCTTGAGAAACCTGTATGCAGGGCAGGAAGCAACAGTTAGAACTGGTCATGGAACAAGAGACTGGTTCCAAATAGAAAAAGGAGTTCGTCAAGGCTGTATATTGTCATCCTGTTTATTTAACTTATATGCAGAGTACATCATGAGAAATGTTGGGCTGGAAGAAGCACAAGCTGGAATCAAGATTGCTGGGAGAAATATCAATAACCTCAGATATGTAGATGACACCACCCTTATGGCAGAAAGTGAAAAACAACTAAAGAGTCTATAGATGAAAGTGAAAGAGGAGAGTGAAAAAGGCTGGCTTAAAATGCAACATTCAGAAAACGAAGATCATGGCATCTGGTCCCATCACTTCATGGTAAATAGATGGGGAAACAGTGGAAACAGTGGCTGACTATTTTGGGGGCTCCAAAATCACTGCAGATGGTGACTGCAGTCATGAAATTAAAAGACGCTTACTGCTTGGAAGGAAAGTTATGACCAACCTAGACAGCATATTCAAAAGCAGAGACATTACTTTGCCAACAGAGGTCCGTCTCGTCAAGGCTATTGTTTTTCCAGTAGTCATGTATGGATTGGAGAAGGCAATGGCACCCCACTCCAGTACTCTTGCCTGGAAAATCCCACGGACGGAGGAGCCTGGTAGGCTGCAGTCCATGGGGTCGCTAAGAGTCAGACATGACTGAGCGACTTCACTTTTTCTTTTCACTTTCATGCATTGGAGAAGGAAATGGCAACCCACTCCAGTGTTCTTGCCTGGAGAATCCCAGGGATGGGGGAGCCTGGTGGGCTGCCATCTGTGGGGTCACACAGAGTCGGACACGACTGAAGTGACTTAGCATAGCATAGCATAGCATGTATGGATGTGAGAGTTGGACTATAAAGAAGGCAGAGCACGGAAGAACTGATGCTTTTGAACTGTGGTGTTGGAGAAGACTCTTGAGAGTCCCTTGGACTGCAAGGAGATCCAACCAGTCCATCCGAAGGGAGATGAGTCCTGAGTGTTCATTGTTAGGACTGATGTTGAAGCTGAAACTCCAATACTTTGGCCACCTGATGCGATGAGCTGACTCATTTGAAAAGACCCTAATGCAGGGAAAGGTTGAAGGCAGGAGGAGAAGGGGATGACAGAGAATGAGATGGTTGGATGGCATCACTATCTCAATGGACATGAGTTTGAGTAAGCTCTAGGAGTTGGTGGTGGACAGGGAGGCCTGGTGTGCTGCTGTCCATGGGTCCGACTGGACACGACTGAGCAACTGAACTGAACTGAACTGAATTTACTGTATCATTTATTTGTTGTATTTACCCTTTATTTCAGGAAAATTTCAGAAGTGGTAAAATAACTCTTTAAAATTTTACTTAAGTAATTTACCATTTCAGAAAATGGCACAGAACGAGACATTTTATACATGGTAAAATAAAACTATCCTCTTACTTTTGTCAAAGCCAAAGACTGCATGCCATAAAATTCAAGTATGAAAACATTAGCTTCATATAACAGAAATAGAAACCACTGCAATTTAAATCAAGGAATAAAATATTCAAGTGAACATCAATTTTGCATTAGTTATATAAGAATCAGAATAAAATTTATCTCTTATTGTGCCTAGGGAAAATCTGCACCAAATCTGTTGTCATTTGGTGAACGTTTCACTTCTGACTTAGACAACATATAGAAGAACTGTTTTTCATCAGTTTAATCCTTCAGGAATGAACCCCAAATCACTATGACTTTGTTTTAATATCTAACTTTTTTATACTATTTTTACATTTTCAAGTGACCCTAAGATTTCTTTTATTTATTTATTTGGTGTCATTGCTTAAATGGCAAAAGCTTTCTCTATTTCTTTTCTTATATAATTCCTTTTTTCTATTACTTAATTTTTTAAAGTTTTTATTTGTTATTCAGTTTTTAAAGCTTACTTTCCATTTACCATTTATTACAAAATATTGGCTCTATTCCCCATGGTATACATCCTTGAGCCTGTCTTACACCCATGGTTTATAGCTCCCATTCCCAACTCCTGTATTGCTCTATTGCCCCTCCCCACTCACTGGTAAACGCTAGTTTGTTCTCTATCTCTGTGAGTCTGCTACTCCTTTTTTCATTGACTGATAAAAAAACCTAAATTGGTGGCCCATTATTCATGAGCATATTCACATTTATGGCATGTGTTTTCATAGACATCACAGACCTAATTCCAAATATCTCTACTTTTTCTTCATTTTCTTTTTTGTTTCTAAATTATATTTGCTTACTCTGAAAATGAAAGTCTACTCAGTTGTGTCTGACTCTTTGCACCCCCATGGACTGTAGCACACCCAGCTCCTCTGTCCATGGTATTCTCCAGGCAAGAATACTGGAGTGGGTTGCCACGCCCTTCTCCAGGGGATCTTCCCAACACAAGGATCAAACCTGAGTCTCCTGTAGCTGCTGTCTGAGCCACCAGGAAAGCTCCATTTACCCACTGTGAGGTGCCTTAAATTATTTATAGAATAAGCTACACCATAATTTATAATGTTTAAAAGTGTTCTTAAATGTGTATAACTATAGCTGTAGTTTTAATTTTTAAAACATGTAATTCTACTGTCTTTAAAGTCACCTTTCTTAAACTACATATGACAAGTGTTTTCTGCTAGTACAACTACTTATGCCTGAGTATATATGGGCCACAAAGGCGTCATCTTCTTACATACAAGGCTGACCTCAGTACCTTGAACTTGCACACTAGTGGGGCATGATTTGGGGAAAGTGTATTACAGCTGAGCTACTGCTTGCAGGGACTATTTAATGATGATCCATGGGCAACTTTTTTCCCACCTTTATTGTGACATAATTAACATGTATCCCATAACATAACACAGTTAACATTGTGTATGTTTAAAAGGTACAAGGTGCTTATCTGATACACTTATATATTGCAAAATGATTACCACTGTCTCATAAACTACCACCACCATCACATGATATAATTACCATTTCCTTTTTGTGAGGATTACATTTCAGATCTACTCCCTTAGCAACTTGCAAGTATATAATACAGTACTATTAACTATGTGGGAGTTGGACTATAAAGACAGCTGAGCGTGGAAGAACTGATGCTTTGGAACTGTGGTTTTGGAGAAGACTCTTGAGAGTCCCTTGGAATGCAAGGAGATCCAATCAGTCCATCCTAAAGGAAATCAGTCCTGAATATTCATTGGAAGGACTGATGTTGAAGCTGAAACCCCAATACTTTGGCCACCTAATGCAAAAAGCTGAGTCATTTGAAAAGACCTTGATGCTGGGAAAGATTGCAGGTGGGAGGAGAAGGGGATAACAGAGGATAAGATGGTTGGATGGCATCATTAACTCAATGCACATGAGTCTGAGTAAACTCTGGGAGTTGGTGATGGACAGGGAGGTCTGGCATGCTGCAGTCCAAGGGGTCACAGAGTCGGACATGACTTGGCAACCGAACAATGAGAGAAATATATATATATATATATATATATATATATATATATATATATATATATATATATATACTCACCACTTCTTCAGGAGAAGGCAGTGGCACCCCACTCGAGTACTCTTGCCTGGAAAATCCCATGGATGGAGGAGCCTGGAAGGCTGCAGTCCATGGGGTCGCTGAGGGTCGGACATGACTGAGCAACTTCACTTTCACTTTTCACTTTCATGCATTGGAGAAGGCAATGGCAACCCACTCCAGTGTTCTTGCCTGGAGAATCCCAGGGACGGGGGAGCCTGGTGGGCTGTCGTCTATGGGGTCGCACAGAGTCGGACACGACTGAAGTGACTCAGCAGCAGCACCACCACTTCTTCATTCATTCATTCTTCATTCATCCATCCACTGATTCTTATGGACACTTGGGTTGTTTCCATATCTTCGCTCTTGTGAATAAGCTGCAATAAATATGGAAGTATAGGGACTTCGCCAGGATCCTGTTTTCATTTCCTCTGGCTGTATACCCAGAAGTGGGATTTCTGAATCACATGATACTTCTACTTTTAATTTTTTGAGAAACTTATATACTGTTTTTCACAAATCCATCAAGTTACATTCTCATCAACAGTGCACAAAGGTTCTCTTTGTTCCATATCCTTTCCAACATTTGTTATTCCTTGCCTTTTGAATAAGACTCTCTCTAACAGGTCCTAAGCAGTATCACACTGTGGTTTTAATTAGTATTTCCCTGATGTTAGTGATGTTGAGCAATTTCTCATACACCTTTTAGCTATCTGTATGCTGTTTTTAGAAAAATGTCTATTCAGATCCTCTGCCCAATTTTTATTCAGATTGTTTTTGTTCTGAGTTGTATGAGCTATCCTTTTATTATATATATGGACTGCAAATAATTTCTTCTATTCCATAGATTCCATAGGTTACCTTTTCAGTGTTTTTGTTAAAAAATCTTTATTTGGTTTGAGTTGGGAGATACCTTCCTACTCTTAAAAAAAAAAACTAGGCTGTCATATGAAAATGAAGATACATTTCAGAACACAGTAAATTTACTGATACTTCATGTATACTAGATAATACTCTAAATTATTGAATAACAATGCTTGAAACAGATCATTACTACTTATCCTAATTTTATAGTTTAAGAAGCTGAGGTCATATAATTATCCCAGTTCAGTTCAGTTCAGTTCAGCTGCTCAGTCAGGTCCGACTCTTTGCAACCCCATGGACTACAGCACACCAGGCTCCCTGTCCATCACCAACTCCCGGAGTTAACCTAAACCCATGTCCACTGAGTTGGTGATGCCAATCAACTATCTCATCCTCTGTCGTCCTTGTCTCCTCCTACCCTCAATCTTTCCCAGCATCAGGGTCTTCTCAAATCAGTCAGCTCTTCCCATCAAGTGGCCAAAGTATTGGAGTTTAAGCTTCAACATCAGTCCTTCCAATGAACACTCAGGACTAATCTCCTTTACGATGGACTGGTTGGCTCTCCTTGCATTCCAAGGGACTCTCAAGAGTCTTCTCCAAAACCACGGTTCAAAAGCATTAATTCTTCAGTGCTCAGCTTTCTTTATAGTCCAACTCTCTCATCCATACATGACCACTGGAAAAAAACCATAAGCTTGACTAGATGGACCTTTGTTGGCAAAGTAACATATCTGCTTTTTAAGATGCTGTCTAGGTTGGCCGTAACTTTCCTTCCAAGGAGTAAGCGTCTTTTAATTTCATGGCTGCAATCACCATCTCCAGTGATTTTGGAATCCCCAAAAATAAATTATGTCACTGTTTCCACTGTTTCCCCATCTATTTGCCATGAAGTGATGGGACTGGTTGCCATGATCTTAGTTTTCTGAATGTTGAGCTTTAAGCCAACTTTTTCACTCTCCTCTTGCACTTTCATCAAGAGGCTTTTTAGTTCCTCTTCACTTTCTGCCATAAGAGTGGTGTCATCTGCATATGTGAGGTTATTGATATTTCTCCAGGCAATCTTGATTCCAGCTTGTGCTTCTTCCAGCCCAGTCCAGCATTTCTCATGATGTACTCTGCATATAAATTAAATAAGCAGGGTGACAATATAAAGACTTGACGTACTCCTTTCCCAATTTGGAACCAGTCTGTTGTTTCATATCCAGTTCTAATTGTTGCTTCCTGACCTGCATACAGGTTTCTCAGGATGTAGGTCAGGTGGTCTGGTATTCTGATCTCTTGAAGACTTTTCCACAGTTTATTGTGATCCACACAGTCAAAGTCTTTGGCATAGTCAATAAAGCAGAAATAGATGTTCTTTCCAGAATTTTCTTGCTGTTTTGATGATCCAGCAGATGCTGGCAATTTGATCTCTGGTTCCTCTGCCTTTTCTAAAACCAGCTTGAACATCAGGAAGCTCACAGTTCACATATTGCTGAAGCCTGGCTTGGAGAATTTTGAGCATTACTTTACTAGCATGTGAGATGAGTGCAATTGTGTGGTAGTTTGAGCGTTCTTTGGCATTGCCTTTCTTTGCGATTGGAATGAAAACTGACCTTTTCCAGTCCTGTGGCCACTGCTGAGTTTTCCCGATTTGCTGGTATATTGAGTGCAGTACTTTCACAGCATCATCTGCCAGGATTTGAAAAAGCTCAACTGGAATTCCATCACATCCACTAGCTTTGTTCATAGTGATGCTTTCTAAGGCCCATTTCACTTCACATTCCAGGATGTCTGGCTCTAGGTCAGTGATCATACCATCGTAATTATCTGGGTCATGAGATCTTATTTGTACAGTTCTTCTGTGTATTCTTGCCATCTCTTCTTAATATCTTCTGCTTCTATTAGGTCCATACCATTTCTGTCCTTTATCGAGCCCATCTTTGCAAGAAATGTTCCCTTGGTATCTCTAATTTTCTCTAACAGATCTCTAGCCTTTCCCATTCTATTGTTTTCCTCTATTTCTTTGCATTGATCCCTGAGAAAGGCTTTCTTATCTCTCCTTGCTATTCTTTGGTACTCTACATTCAAATGAGTATATCTTTCCTTTTCTCCTTTGCTTTTTGCTTTGCTTCTTTTCACAACTATTTGTAAGGCCTCCTCAGAGAGACATTTTGCTTTTTTGCATTTCTCTTTCTTGGGGATGGTCTTGATCCCTGTATCCTGTAAAGTGTCAGGAACTTCTGTCCATAGTTCATCAGGCACTCTGTCTATCAGATCTAATCCCTTAAATCTATTTCTCACTTCCACTGTATAATCATACAGGATTTGGTTTAGGTCATACCTGAATGGTCTAGTGGTTTTCCCTACTGTCTTCAATTTTAGTCTGATTGGCAATAAGGAGTTCATGATCTGAGCCACAGTCAGCTCCCAGTCTTGTTTTTGCTGACTGTATAAAGCTTCTCCATCTTTGGCTACAAAGAATATAATCAATTTGATTTCAGTACTGACCATCTGGTGATGTCCATGTATAAAGTCTTCTCTCGTGTTGTTGGAAGAGGGTGTTTGCTATGACCACTGTGTTCTCTTGGCAGAATTCTATGAGCCTTTGCCCTGCTTCATTCCATATTGCAAGGCCAAATTTGCCTGTTACTCCAGGTGTTTCTTGACTTCCTACTTATGCATTCCAGTCCCCTATAATGAAAAGGACATCTTTTTTGGGTGTTAGTTCTAAAAGGTCTTGTAGGTCTTCATGGAACCATTCAACTTCAGCTTCTTCAGTGTTACTGGTCGGGGCATAGATTTGGATTACCGTGATATTGAATGGTTTGCCTCGGAAACAAACAGAGATCATTTTGTTCTTTTTGAGGTTACATCCAAGTACTGCATTTTGGACTCTTTTGTTGACCCTGATGGCTATTCCATTTCTTCTAAGGGATTTCTTCTAGGGAAATCTTTCAATGTCCTATCTTTTTGCCTTTTCATACTGTTCATGGGGTTCTCGAGGCAAGAATACTGATGTGGTTTGCCATTCCCATCTCCAGTGGACCACATTTTGTCAGACCTCTCCACCATGACCCTTCTGTCTTGGGTGGCCCTGCACAGCATGGATTAGTTTCATTGAATTAGACAAGGCTGTGGTCCATGTGTTCAGACTGGCTAATTTTTTGTGATTGTCCCAGTTACACAGCTAATAAGTACTAAGCTGGATATTTTAACATAAACACTTACCATATGATAATACCTGCTTATAGCGAGAAAACACATGTCCCCTAAAGAATGCAGTACTATTTTTAAATTAATTTTGGAGTATAGCTTGATTTACAATGTTGTGTTAATTTCTGCTGTACAGCAAAGTGAATCAGTAATACATATATTGATACATATGTCCACTTTTTTAAGATTATTTTTCCATATAGGTCATTACAGAGTACCGAGTAGAGTTCCCTTTGTTACACAGTAGTTTCTTATTAGTTATCTATTTTATATAGTGTATATGTCAACCCCAATCTCCCTCACTTTCTTTTTGGTAATCATTTCCTTTGTTTTCAAATTCCTACCTTCTAATGCACAGATTCTTTTTCAATTTGGTCTATTCTGTGCTTGATGCTTCCTACTGAACTTTTTTTTTTGTTCACTGAATTCTTCAGCTCCAGAATTTCTATTTGGGTCTTTTTTAGGATTTCTATCTCTGTATTAAATTTCTCATTGTGTTCATGGTTTCAATGAATTGTCTTTGTGTGTTTTATTGTAGTTCATGGAGTTCTCTTAAAGTACTTTCTTAAAATTCTTTATTGGATAAATCATAGCTCTCCACATCTTCAGCTTTAGTTACCAGGAGATTACAGGGCTTCCCAGGTGGCTCAGTGGTAAAGAATCTGCCTGCCAGTGCAGGAGACACTGGAGATATGGGTTTGATGCCTGAGTCAGGAAGATAACCCTGGAGAAGGAAATGGAAACCCACTCCAGTATTCTTGCCGGGAAAAGCCTATGGACACAGGAGCCTGGTGGGCTAGAGTCCATGGAGTTGCAAAGAGTTAGATATGACTGAGCCCACACACACTGATTATCGTGATCTTTCATAATGTTTCCTTGATTTTTCATGTTTCTTGTAGTTCTGTATTGCTGTCTTCACCTCTGTGTTAGCAGTCACCTCCTCCAATCTTTATGGACTGACTTGAATGTAGTTATATCTTCCATCAGTCCTATTAGAGATTCTGAGGCTTTCTCAGATCCTGTGTGAATGTACCTGCTCCACACTTCTTGTTCCCACTGTGGCATAATGATTAAGCTTGTATGTCTTCTCTCAGTCCTGCAGAGCACCAGGCTGGCTACTGATAGCCTCTTTATTGTTCTTAAGGAAGTCATACCATGGGACTTTTTAGTGGTTTCCCTCTGGCCCACAGACCCTGACCTGCTTTTTCTGCATGCTTACTAGCTTTCTGCTTTCTGGAGTGATCACAACGAGCCTGCAGTAGAGCAGGGGGAGCCAGACAAGCATGCAGGTACCGGGGGTGCCCATAGGCCAGTTGAGGGAATTCACACATGAGGCTTCCCCAGTGGCTCATGGACCAGCTTCCTAAAGGAGCCCACTAGGCAGGCATCAGAAACTACATTTCTTTAACACCCTCTCAGAATCATGGTGGCCTCTTTCTCAATGTCCTTCCACCCCCAGCCCCTACCCCAGCCCCCCATACTGCTGTCCACTCATGAAACACTCAGTTTAGGACTCTGGATGCTGGGAGGGGGCTTCCCAGGTGGCCCTAGTGGTAAAGAAGAACCCACCTGCCAACACAGGAGACATAAGAGATGTAGGTTTGATCCCTATGTTGAGGAGATCCCCTGGAAGAGGGCGTGGCAACCCACTCCAGTATTCTTGCCTGGAGAATCCCATGGACAAAGGAGCCTGGTGGGCTAGAGTCCATGGAGTCTCAAAGAGTTGGACACGACTGAAGCTACAGCAAACACACACGCACACAGGCTGTGAGAGAGAAACGAGTCTCTTTGGCAAAATGCCACACCGCTGGACAAGTCTCACACTCATTCACCAGGTCTCCCTTCTCCCACCGGAGAAATCTTGGGCCAAATGGGTCTCATTTAGGCCGAAGCTGTGCCTCCCAGGGGAGGGGTGATGTAGGCAAAGTCAAGCTCTTCTTCTCACCCACTCCAATTCATCCAAATTTATATTTTATTTTTTTTTTCTCCAGCAGAGTGCTACAACTTCTTCTCTGGAAACCTGAACTTCCACAAAGGCTCCCTTGTTCCCTTGTGGGTAACTGCCTTGATTCGGTGTTCCCCAGGTGCTCTGGCCTGTGAGAGGACTGGAACTGGTTCACAGGCTACAGCAGGGTCCACAGCTGGTACTGAGGTCTGTCAGCCTATTACCCGATGCACAGGTGGGCGAGACTCTTTCGGGTCCCTTGGCAGATGGTGTTGGATCCCACAACTCCCACAGGGGCAGTTTCATTTGTGGATGAATCAATGCCAAATTTTTGTTGTGGTGCTGTTGTTGTTTGGTCCTAAGTCATTTACGACTTTGCAACCCCATGGACTGTAGCTCGCCAGGCTCCTCTGTCCCTGGGGATTTCCCAGGAAAGAATACTGGAATAGGTTGCCATTTCTTCCTCCAGGGGTTCATCCTGACCCAAGGATCAAACCCACATCTCCTATGTCTCCTGTAGTGCAAGTGAACTCTTTACTACTGAGCCATCGGGGCATGTTTGTTATTATGGGAGGGAAGAAAAATGAGGAATTTACTTTGATGCTGACATCATTACCTTCTTGGGAAACGTTTTGACTGTTCCATATTAAAGGTGAGCTTTGCTGGTGATTTAGACGGTGAAGAATCCACCTTCAATGCAGGAGACTTAAGGGATGTGGGTTTGATCCCTGGGTAGGGAAGATCCCATGGAACAGGGAGTGGCAATCCGCTCCAGTATTCTTTCCTAGAGGATCCTATGGACAGAGGAGCCTGTCAGACCATAGTCTATGGGGTCGCAAAGAGTCAGACACAACTGAGCAACTAACAATTTCACTTTTCATACTAGAGGTAAGGAGGAACTTTTAAGGAAAAAAAAGAACCTTAAACAATAAGTAGATTATTTGGGCATATCAGAGTGAAGTATAGCCCTCCCTAGTGTGTCAGAGGAGGTTATCACAGAAAGAATGTTGATAGAGAACAGGGCCAAGTGCACTAACTCTAAAGTATGCCACTAAATTCACCCCACCTAGCTGGTAAAAGTCAATATTTTGGTGCTCAGAGGAGATAAAATTAGTTAGGGAATGCCCCTCCCAGAACAGTTTTAGATAGGAGGCTTATTTCTCTCTGGTTGTGTCACATGATACAATTAAACATGTGAGGTACTCAAAACAGAGTGAACACATAGAAAATTAAATAAAGAGCTTTAAGAGTCAACATGTGCTTCTTTCATACCGTCTCCAATAATGTGTTGGCAGCTCTCCAGTGAGACCCCAAACTAATGGTTGCCTCGAATGGAGATATGGAGGCAGGCAAGAGGCAGGCAAGTCTATATCTCATTTTGTCCTCCATCCCAACACTCACCAACTATAGTTCTTACACTATATGAATCATAAAATTATGTGCTCAGAACTGAAAATGAGGCTCCAAGCATAGACTAACTTATAGACAACCTGTGCATGTTAAGCCAGCATGCCTCACAGAGTCCTGCAAGCTTTCCACCCAAGGCGTAAGCTTCATCATCATCTTCTCTCTCTTAAATCCATGTCTCCATACAGTTCTGTAATTCCTTTCATCTGATGGAACATTGGTTTTCCTATCTCTTAAAACAGAGTGGTTTCAAAAAAAGTATTCACAAAGAAGGAAAAGACATGTATTCTGAACACTTTCACTGAATGTTTTCTCTATGTGCCTGTCCTGATTCAAACCAGGCTCTCCCATATGGAACTCACAAGTAAAATCCATTTTTTTTCTCATATTGTGTTTTACGTTAGAGTCAAGATAATTAGCTATCATTGTCCTAGAGTCTCAATGATACCGCTAGATCTTTTTGACAACATAATTCCATGAGAACCTTTATCTTTAAAAGCTCACGGAGCATCCCAGCTTTCTACTGCCTAAATTACCTCATTACTATTTACCTATCAATCTTTTAGCCATTCCCCCACATTTGCTGAAGGCTTTGCACTTCTCTCTGCATTATTTCCTATACACAAATTGCTAATATCAACTTGAGCATCTTCAAAGGTCAAAAGTACAATCTTAACCTCTCAGTTCCTCTCCTTCCTCCTCTTTAGTGAATCTCACTTCTACCCCACTTTCCATCCAGCTCTATTGTCTACACCCTGGGTCTTGTCATCACCTGTAACTGGTTCACTGCTAAACTCTGAAACTCAAACAACCGCAGCTGTCTATAATCCTAGCTCTGAAAAGTGAAAGTGAAGTCACTCAGTCATGTCCAAGTCTTCACGACCTCATGGACAGCAGCCTACCAGGCTCCTCCGTCCATGGGATTTTCCAGGCAAGAGTACTGGAGTGGGACGCCATCGCCTTCTCTGCTCCTGCATTGCAGGCAGATGCTTTATCCTCTGAGCCACCAGGGAAGCCATATTGGTTGTTTAGTATGTAGCAAATCACTCAGTTTTTCCCTCCTTGCACCAGGACATAGATCTTAGTAACAAATTCAATGTCTTTTTTTTAATAACCCTTAAATCCTCCCCTCAAATATTGAAGAATTATGGTTTTACCAGCTATAAAGTATCTTATTGTCGTTGGTGTTTAGTTGTGTTTAGTTGCTAAGTCATGTCCAACTCTTTATAACCCTATGGACTGTGGCCCACGAGACTCTTTTGTCCATGGGATTTCCCATTCCAGGAATATTGGAATGGGTTGCCATTTCCTCCTCCAGGGGATTTTCCCCACCCAGGGATCAAAATTGTGTCTCCTGCACTGGCAGATGGATTCTTTATCACTGAGCCCCAACAAGGAAGTCCAGGCATCCAATTTCTAATGCTTCTACTTTCTGCCTATCAAATACACTCATCATATCTCCTCTCTATCTCCCCTATATTCAACTCCATAGTGCAGTGTACCAGTTGCTGTTACTATGTCCTCAACTCCCTTGCTTGTCCCTACAATACATCCACACAGTGTAAGTGGAATGTCTGCCTTCTAAATCTGGAAAGCTGTATTTTGACAGAGAAAATAAGAAGTGCATGTCAGTGTCACTAAAGATCTGTGACCTGCACTCACTGCTATCTAGGTTACTTCCAGGTATCACTAGTGAATGCTCTCTTTCCAGTCCTCGTGCAGCCATTTAAAAAAAAAAAAATAGTCTCCACTCATTTCAAAGCTCTGGCCCCTTCCTTGTTCACTATAAAAAATTAACCTTAGCATTACAAAACAACAGAGAATCCCCTCAATTTTCTGCCACCACAGGTACAAACAGCTACATCGATATGCCTGTTATCTGTCTTCTCACCTATTACAGAGGGAGAGGGATTTGGCTACCCAGTAAGGGCAATTTTTTACTTATTCCAGAAATTTCAATATGTAGTTATTGAACTTTGAAGCAATGATGCTTTAATCTTCATTAGTTTTCTTTTTCCTAAAAAGGACACAAAATTATACTTCTTTTTAACAACTAAAAGAGGTGGATGAAACTAAGTGGAAGCAGTGAGAAAGGAGGGAAAGATTCACCAGGTATACAAAAATGTAGTTAGGAATGAAAAGGGGATGTAGAGCTTAGTCTTTAATGGGATTCGATTGCAACATCAAGGGACTAGAGGGCTTTAAACAATTATTTTAATTTGATAGTGGCTTGCCAGTCAAAGCCTATTTTGATGCCAATAATTCTCTTTCAATTGACTTAAAGAATTAAAAACTTTTAAAACTCTGGTCTTTTTCTTCCCCATCATATGCTATTACAGACACTTTAAGTTTATTGTCATTATCGACTACCTCTTAGTTTAATTGTAAAACTGGCTTAAGCGTTATTAAATTCCTGAAAGATTAATAACATGATCAAAGAGCAAAGCCCATTCCTTTAAGTGCAATTCTCAAACTTTCTTTCAAATTACTGTCTGAAAAGTTCATGGCCTACTGATAAGCCTTCAAGGTCTTTTCCTCTGTAATATGGTGTATATTTCTTAATTGATGTTGGGCTGAAATCACAAGTCACCTCTCTGAAGACAGAAATTTGTAACATAACATGGAAATTATATTTTTAAGGGGCTCCAGAATAATTATTTATATATTTTCAATAGTAAGTCTGAAGAAATTAATGGGTATACCATTCACCATGACAAGAAATTCAATTACTTTATGGTACTCTCCCTCCCCTGAAGGAGGGCATGACAACCCACTCCAGTATTCTGGCCTAGAGAATTCCCATGGACAGAGGAATCTGGCGGTCTACAGTCCATGGAGTCACACAGAGTACGACACGACAGAGCAACTAAGCAGAGCAAAGGAATCTCCCCTCCACAACCTCAGACATGCAGGTGCTACTCTAATGGCAGAAATCAAAGCAACACTAACAAGCCTCTTGAGGAGGGTGAAAGAGGAGAGTGAAAAAGCTGGCTTAAAGCTCAAAATTTAAAACCTAAGAGCATGGCATCCGGTCCCACTACTTCATGGAAAATAAATGGGGTAAAAGTGGACACAGTGACAGGTTTTATTTTACTGGGCTCCAAAATCACTGTGGATGGTGACTGCAGCCACAAAATTAAAAGACATTTGTGCATTGAAAGAAAAGCTATGACAAATCTAGACATTGTATCAAAAAGAAGAAACATCACTTTGCTGACAAAGGTCCATATAGTCAAAGCTATGGTTCTTCCAATAGTCATGTATGGTTGTGAAAACTGAACCATAAGAAGCCTGAGTGCTGAAGAATTGAGGCTTTCAAACTGTGGTGCTGGAGAAGACGCTTGAGAGACCCCGGGACAGCAAGGAGATCAAATCCATCAATCCTAAAAAAAATCAACCCTGAATTATTCATTGGAAGGACTGGTGCTGAAGCTGAAGCTCCAATACTTTGGCCACCTGACACAGAGCTGACTCATTGGAAAAGACCTTGATGCTGGGCAGGATTGAAGGCAGGAGGAAATGGGGATGACAGAGGACAAGATGGTTGGATGGCATCATCAACTCAATCGGCGTGAGTTTGAGCAAGTTCCAGGAGATGGTGAAAGACAGGGAAGCTTGGCGTACTGCAGTCCATGCGTTCTCAAAGAGTCGCACATGACTGAGCAACAACAACAACTTTCCCCTCCACATCATCTCTTTCCCTCCTTCATATTGAAACACATATGGGTTAAGGTTTCTCAGTTACTATCTCACATGGGATAATTTAATTAATTCTTGTAGTGTATCCTAATAAATATACATATTAGTGATTGGCTATTTCTCGTTAAGAATTTTATTATTGCCATTGTAGCTTGGATGACTTGAAAAATAATGCCATTTACTAAAATAAAGTAATATATTTTTAAAATTTAGAAAACTATCATTGCTACTCATTCACTCATTTAACAAATATCTATTAGGTGCCTACTGCATAGTAAACATTATACTACATTCAGGGTGACATTTTCAGAAGCCAAGAGTTTACCCAAGGATGAAAGTGACTAATGAATGTGTGGTTTTCAAAAGATCTTTCCTCTTCTGAAAAATAACACAAACTACTAAGTACTGTAGAAATGAAAATCTTAACATGTTACTATGTTAGGGGGAAAAGTGAGCTTGTATTTGTAAATGTTCTGAATAAAACATACTAGAAAGGAGCAATACTATTTTATTTTAAAGAACATGGCCAAATATTTGGAGGAATGTCTCATAAAGAAGCAATGCTAAGTATGACAAAGCAGAGGAATTGATGCTTGCTATGACTAGCTACTATTATATGTGACTCACAATCTGATAAGTTCCAGAACTTTTTAGACTATAAAAGTACATCACAAACAAATTCTCTGTACTAGGTAGCATGCTTTATTAGTGAAAGCACAACATTTTTGAGAATAGAAGACAGTGTCATGAATTATTATGCTGGGACACCTGACACAACCTGAGATTATCCAGACAAAGTCAAAAGTGAAAGTGGTCTCCTTATTATCAGGGGACCAAAGAGTGGATGTATAGTTCTTCTACACATTTTTATTTAAATGAAAATGCAGCAAAGTTAAAAATTTTGAACCCAGCTTAGTTTACAATTGGAAATATTCTTGAGTTACTATTATGCGTTCAACTGAATTACTTTAAAAACATGCTATTATATAATTTATTTTAATCATTATCATCAATCATTTAGGTACAGATAGAAAAAGTGAATTCTAAAAAGGTCAAATGTGGGACTAGATATAATTGAAATTAATTCTGTAGAGGCAAGTACAAACCATTGTTTTTCTCAATATTAATACCACTTAATCATCCAATACATCTGAACTTTTCTGGTCTTGATATCCAGAGATTATGTTTGCACAAAGGCTCCAATGTAATTTCTCTGCAGCTGAATAATGAGGAGTTAGTTAACATATTAGTTGAGAATTGAAAATGGATTAAAGGTGATTATCAGAAGGTTACATTACAACTGCTTGAAATCACTTATTTGTTGAGTGATTTAAATATTATTGCCCAACTACTTCCCCCTAAAATGGCTTTTGTTGTGAGTTTATTTGCTGAGTACTCTTCAAAGGAGCTGTGGAAATACCCAGGCCTGACTATCCCAGAGAAGGTCAATGAAACACTCCGAGATAAAAACTGGTTAAAACCCATTTGTATTGCTATGGCTTTGGTTTCACTTGCAGCTGCGTCAGCATCTTTCGTGCATTCCCTTCAGGCTCTTAGCCCTAGGAATAATGTAATTGCCATTGGTACATATGTGTATTTTCGTAAGATCAGAAAGTATAAAACTCCTAGAGGAGAACATAGGCAAAACACTCTCTGACATAAATCACAGCAGGATCCTCTATGACTCACCTCCCAGAATACTGGAAATAAAAGCAAAAATAAACAAATAGGACCTAATTAAACTTAAAAGCTTCTGCACAACAAAGGAAACTATAAGCAAGGTGAAAAGACAGCCTTCAGAATGGGAGGAAATAATAGCAAATGAAGCAACTGACAAACAACTAATCTCAAAAATATACAAGCAACTCCTGTAGCTCAATTTCAGAAAAATAAATGACCCAACCAAAAAATGGGCCAAAGAACTAAATAGACATTTCTCCAAAGAAGACATACACATGGCTAACAAACACATGAAAAGATGCTCAGCATCACTCAGTATCAGAGAAATGCAAATCAAAACCACAATGAGGTACCATTACACGCCAGTCAGAATGACAGCAATCCAAAAGTCTACAAGCAATAAATGCTGGAGAGGGTGTGGAGAAAAGGGAAGCCTCTTACACTGTTGATGGGAATGCAAACTAGTACAGTCACTACGGAGAACAGTGTGGAGATTCCTTAAAAAACTGGGAATAGATCTGCCTTATGATCCAGCAATCCCACTGCTGGGCATACACACTGAGAAAACCAGAATCGAAAGAGACACGTGTACCCCAATGTTCATAGCAGCACTGTTTATAATAGCCAGGACATGGAAGCAACCTAGATGTCCATCCACAGATGAATGGATAAGAAAGCTGTGGTACATATACACAATGGAGTATTACTCAGCCATTAAAAAGAATACATTTGAATCAGTTCTAATGAGGTGGATAGAACTGGAGCCTATTATACAGCACGAAGTAAGCCAGAAAGAAAAACACAAATACAGTATGCTAACGCATATATATGGAATTTAGAAAGATGGTAACAATAACCCTGTTTACAAGACAGCAAAAGAGACACTGATGTATAGAACAGACTTCTGGACTCTGGGAACAGGAAAGGGTGGGATGATTTGGGAGAATAGCATTGAAATATGTATAATATCATATCTGAAACGAGTCGCCAGTTCAGGTACAGTGCCTGATAATGGATGCCTGGGGCTGGTGCACTGGGACAACCCGGAGGGATGGTAGGGGGAGGGAGGAGGGAGGAGGGTTCAGGATGGGGGACATGTGTATACTTGTGGTGGATCCATCTTGATGTATGGCAAAAGCAATACAATATTGTAAAGTTAAGCAAAATAAAATTTAATTTAAAAAAAAAAAAAAAACTGGAAATAGAACTGCCTTATGATCCAGCAAGCCCACTGCTGGGCATACACACCAAGGAAACCAGAATTGAAAGAGACACGTGTACCCCAATGTTCATCGCAGCACTGTTTATAATAGCCAGGACATGGAAGCAACCTAGATACACATCAGCAGATGAATGGATAAGAAAGCTGTGGTACATATACACAATGGAGTATTGCTGCTGCTGCTACTAAGTCACTTCAGTTCTCTCCGACTCTGTGTCACCCCATAGATGGCAGCCCACCAGGCTCCTGCGTCCCTGGGATTCTCCAGGCAAGAACACTGGAGTGGGTTGCCATTTCCTTCTCCAATGCATGAAAGTGAAAAGTGAAAGTGAAGTCGCTCAGTTGTGTCTGACTCTTAGCGATCCCATGGATTGCAGCCTACCAGGCTCCTCCACCCATGGGATTTTCCAGGCAAGAGTACTGGAGTGGGGTGCCATTGCTTTCTCCAAATGGAGTATTGCTCAGCCATTAAAAGAATACATTTGAATCAGTTCTAATGAGGTGGATGAAACTGGAGCCTATTATACAGACTGAAGTAAGCCAGAAAGAAAAACACCAATATAGTATACTAACACATATCTATAGAATTTAAAAAGATGGTAACAATAACCCTGTATGCGAGACAGCAAAAGAGACACAGATGTATAGAACAGTCTTTTGAACTCTGTGGGAGAGGGAGAGGGTGAGATGATTTGGGAGAATTGCATTGAAACATGTATAATATCATATATGAAACAAATCGCCAGTCCAAGTTCGATGCATGATACTGGTTGCTTGGGTCTGGTGCACTGGGATGACCCAGAGGGATAGTACGGGGAGGGAAGAGGGAGGGGGGATTGGGGATGGGGAACACGTGTACACCCATGGCGGATTCATGTTGATGTATGGCAAAATCAATACAATATTGTAAAATAATTAACCTCCAATTAAAATAAATAAATTTATATTTTAAAAAATAAATAAAACAGAGTTAAAAATACAGAAGTTGTGCTTGAATAGGTTTTTTAGATTTCTCTATTCATTATCAATTTTTATTTAGACTTCACAAAAATTCAAATTTTATTTAAAAACAAAAAGTCTGTTGAAGCAAATAAGCCAAAAGGAAGCCAGAAATAGGTCCATTTCTATATCTTATATTCACCATGCATTTATTTAGCATCTACCATAGGAAATATAACAAGTAAACAAGACCCACATCTGTGTTCTCTTGTATCCCCTTCTCAGAAAGTTATGAAAATACACAAGAAAATTTTAGGTAGTAGCTTAGGAGCAGTTACAGAAATAAATAGTACTCTAAGTAAGAAAATGGAAGACAGTGACTCTAAATAAAGACTGCTTATGTTTCTAGAGTCTTGTTTTTACTTTTCCATGACATTTATTTTCACTAAAGATGAGGACCAAGGCTACCTACTTCTCTTTATAGTCAGCTTCACCCCAAAGGTGTCAGCCACCTCTCCAACTACTCATACCCACGAATACAAATCAAAATACACAATTCAAACTTCACTACTCCAGTTCAGAGGCACAGATTTTTTTTTTTTTTTTTTCCTATCGGAGAAAGAAGCCGCAGGTAAGGCTACCAGTACGTCACACCTTAGTGTGTATTTACAAATAGGTGTGGTCCCAGGTGCTGACCAGGTTTAAAAAAAAAGAGTTTTGAACTGGTGGGAATGGGCAAGAGGGTAAGAAGTTATTTTAACACTTTGTGATAAGGCAGACACAAGGAAAGCACTAGAGAAATGGACTTCAGAAAACCAGTGTGGGCAGCTAAAAGGCATTATAAAAGTAGCTAAAAAGAGTGTATTGAGTACTGGAAAAGAGACAAGGATACAGAAAGAGAGGCTGTTGTTCAGTTGCTAAAGTTGTGTCCAACTCTTTGCAAAACCCATGGACTGCAGCACGCTAGGCCTCCCTGTCTCTCACCATCTCCTGGAGTTTACCCAAGTTCAAGGGAGAAAGCATACGACAAAAAAACAAACTTCAACAGCTGCATTATTTTTCCCAGGCCAGGCCAGTGAAGGTGTTTTTGAAAAGTCTGATTTCTCTTCTCTCATACCTAGGGAAAGGCTGCTGCTGCTAAGTCACTTCAGTCGTGTCCGACTCTGTGTGACCCCATAGACGGAAGCTCACCAGGCTCCCCCGCCCCAGGGAAAGGCAGCAAGAGTAAAAACAATGGTTTAGGAGAAAGCCCAAAATAGGGACATGAAAATTTTATACATATTTTATGCACATATATATACACACACACTCATATATACACACACAACATATTTATTAATGTATGTGTCTATTATATAGACAGTCACGTGTGTGTGTAAATATACATATACATACATATAGGACTTCCCTGTAGCTCAGACAGTAAAGCTACAGGACTTCTCTGTAGCTCAGACAGTAAAGAATCTGCCTGCATATTTCAATGCCATTCTCCCAAATCATCCCACCCTCTCCCTCTCCCAGAGTCCAAAAGACTGTTCTATACATCAGTGTCTCTTTTGCTGTCTCGTATACAGGGTTATTGTTACCATCTTTCGCAGAATCATTTTGATATATGGCAAAACCAATACAATATTGTAAAGTTAAATAAAATTAAATTAAAAAAAAAAAAAAAAAAAAGAATCTGCCTGCAATGTAGGAGACCTGGGTTCAATCCCTGAGTTCAGAGATCCCCTGGAGAAGAGAATGGCAACCCACTCCTGTATTCTTGCCTGGAGAATCCCATGGACAGAGGAGCCTGGCGGGCTACAGTCTATGGGGTTGCAGTGTCAGCACAACTGAGTGATCAACTCTACACTATGTATATGCATGCTATGCTAAGTCACTTCAGTCGTGTCCGACTCTGTGTGACCCCATAGACGGCAGCCCACCAGGCTTCCCCGTCCCTGGGATTCTCCAGGCAAGAACACTGGAGTGGGTTGCCGTTTCCTTCTCCAATGCATGAAAGTGAAAAGAGAAAGTGAAGTCGCTCAGTCATGTCCGACTCTTAGCGACCCCATGGACTGCAGCCTAGCAGGCTCCTCCGCCCCTGCATATATATATATATATATATATACACACACACAGAATATATACATTCTGTAATCCTTGCAGAAACCCAATGAACTGGGTACTATTTTAACTGGTTTTACAGATGAGGAAACTGAGGCACTGAGAGGCTAAATAATTTCCGCATAGTCAAAGTCATGCCTGCAGCAAGGATTGTTGTTGTTCAGTCGCTCAGTCGTGTCCGACTCTTTATGACCCCATGGATTGCAGCACACCAGGGTTCCCTGTCCTTCCCAGCAAGAATAAGAGCTCGGATTTTAACTTACACAATCTGTCCCTGGTGTTTGGACTTTTGACTCCTCTGATATCTTATTTTGGGACCGGTACAGTTGAGGGAAAGGTACAGTTACTTACAATCTGTTAGCATTTAAGTCAAAATTGAATTTTCAAATTTGTACTTTATAAACTATAGCTTCAAATGCTCCTTGATTGAATTTAATAAAAATTTTAATTACATGGAATGTTCTTTATTTAAACAGGCAACTTTTTAAGTAAAAATAAGAAGTACAAACCAACTAGTTTTGCACTGTTTTTTCACTAGCTGGCTTTCAGAGTGAATTTAAACAGAGGAATTGTGATATACAAATAGACATATGGCCCCACTTGTGTGCTTTCTACCTTATGTATCTTTCCACCGTTGTTCTGGAGAGCTAAATATTTTTTATTGTATTTAGCTCTAAAAATCTGCAATGACTTTGAAGCTATATGTTAAAGATTCATAGCATCTGGTTCCTATTTACAATTTTTCAGTTTTCTAAGATATGTTAATAAGAAATATAATAAAGAAAATTAGATTTTTATAACTATGATTATTAATAAAAAATCCTCCCTGGTATAGCCAGACATAACCATATCTAAAAATTATATGGAGTAAAAAATATTTCAAATTTCATATTTTTAAAGAATGTAACAATAGATGTAGAAAATAGGCACCAAAGGGCGAATAATCTTGAATCACTACAAAGTAGAAGTAAAAGTAGGTAAGTTCTTCTCTTGAATTCTGTACAGAATTTATTAGTAAATTTCCCAATAACAAAATTTAAAATACTATTTATTGAATGGTTATTCAGCACTAGGCATTGCTCTAAGAGGGCTTTCCTAGTAGCTCAGATGGTAAAGACTCCTGTTCAATTCTTGAGTCAGGAAGATCTCCTGAAGAATAGAATAGCTACCCAGCATAGTAATCTTGGACTTCCTGATGGCTCAGACAGAAAAGAATCTGCCTACAATGTAGGAGACCTGAGTTTGATCCCTGGGTTGGGAGGATCCCCTGGAGAAGGGAATGGCTCCCCATTCCAGTATCTTTGCCTGGGAAATCCCACAGACAGAGGGGCCTGGTGGGCTACAGTCCATGGAGTTGCAATACTTATTCATAATAATAACTCTAGCAGGTAACTGGAGAAGGCAATGGCACCCCACTCCAGTACTCTTGCATGGAAAATCCC
Organism: Tragelaphus eurycerus; assembly: GCA_935064755.1. Classification (NCBI taxonomy): domain Eukaryota; kingdom Metazoa; phylum Chordata; class Mammalia; order Artiodactyla; family Bovidae; genus Tragelaphus; species Tragelaphus eurycerus. Next base: position 1,330,662 of record CAKXYN010000215.1, on the reverse strand, counting down.
ATGGATGGAGGAGCCTGGTAGGCTGCAGTCCATGGGGTCGCTAAGAGTTGGACACGACTGAGCGACTTCACTTTCACTTTTCACTTTCATGCATTGGAGAAGGAAATGGCAACCCATTCCAGTATTCTTGCGTGCAGAATCCCAGGGATGGCGGAGCCTGGTGGGCTGCCATCTATGGGATCGCACAGAGTCGGACACGACTGAGGTGACTTAGCAGCAGCAGCAGCAGAGGATAGTGAAGTCGCTCAGTCGTGTCTGACTTTTGCGACCCCATGGACTGTAGCCCACCAGGCTCCTTGGTCCATGGGATTTTCCAGGCATAATACTAGAGTGGGTTGCCATTTCCTTCTCCAGGGGATCTTCCCGACCCAGGGATTGAACCCAGGTCTCCCGCATTGTAGGCAGACGCTTTACCGTCTGAGCCACCAGGCAAGCCCTGCAGCAGAGGGTAACTATTATTATTTCCATATTTTCAAATGAGAATATTGAGACAATAAGAAGTTAAGCAACTTACACAAGGACCCACAGCTGATAAATGGTACAGCTGGAGATTTGAACCCAGGCAGCATAACCTCTTGAGCATAACTGGGGCTCTTAGCTTATAGAACCCCTACTAAATGGCTATAGTTGTCTTGTTGGGCAGCTCACACATATAACATGTAACTTATTCATTAAAAGCTGTGAGGACTGCATCCTCATCTGGACCTAAAATATGTGTTTTCAGAGCTGTTTTCCACACATGCTACATAAGCATGTTGCTCTGTAAGTTAAATACAATTTTCTCAGGGCTTCCCAGGTGGTTTAGTGGTAAAGAATCTGCCTGCCACTGCAGGAGACTTGGGTTCAATCCCTGGATCAGGAAGATCCCCTGGAGAAGGAAATGTCAACCCACTCCAATATTCTTACCTGGGAAATCCCATGGACAGAGGAGCCTGGCAGACTACAGTCCATCGAGTTGCAAGAGTCTAATATGACTTAGCAACTAAACTACAACAGTTTTCTCTAGCAAGACATTAACTCTTCCTAGTATACCACGTTGCATCACTTTCTCCCACTTTCTGATTCTTCAAATCAAGGTAGTCAATCAGGGATATGACTGATTGGAAAAGATGTGCTTTATTTACATTTTTAAAAACTCCCAAGGTACTAGTATATACTGTGTACAATGTGCACCTGCCTTCACGGCCAAGCAGAATGACCTTTTTCTTATTTTCATCCTCTGGGACTTCACTTTGACTTTTCACTTTCATGCATTGGAGAAGGCAATGGCAACCCACTCCAGTGTTCTTGCCTGGAGAATCCCAGGGATGGGGAGCCTGGTGGGCTGCCGTCTATGGGGTCGCACAGAGTCGGACACGACTGAAGTGACTTAGCAGCAGCAGCAGCAGCAGTGATTGTACTTAACCCTCATTTTAATCTGATTTCACATATATAACAGTGTTTGAAGTTAGAGATGAACAGTTTGATTGTCTGAGGTCCTGAAAAAACTGAAGCAGGGCAGGAGGGATGCTCTCCAAAAAGAAAAAATATATATGTGTGTGTGCATGTGTATATATATAAAATAAATGTTAATAATTAAAACTGTCAATCATTAAAACTTTATAATTTTGAAAAATCCACTTCCAGGCCTCTATGAGTCTCTTAGGTTTTCATAGGAAATCTTAGCATCAGTGTCATGAGTCTTACTATTATCCTAAAAGAAATTAGCATTAAGGCAATTCCTGAGTTAATACAACTTGAAAGAGAAGAGGACCTGTTATTTTATGCTTGGTTTGACTACAGTTACTGGACATATTATTAAGATACATAAAGACTCTCTTCAGTCAATCATTAGGTCATGTGGTGGGCCTGGGGTCAGTAGCTTTATAAATGCTATATATGGTTTGTCTGAAGATTCTGGTCTTTAATAAGTTCAAGGCAAAGAAATTCACCCTAAGTGCTGTTTAATGACTGATTTCATTATCACTAACTACTAACAAAAAAATAGATATGAAAACATCAGTCATATTCACTTTAGTGGAAAAATATAAATAAGTAGTTCTGAATACTTCAATGTATTACAATTAAATTAAACCAAAATTTTATTCCCTCATAGGAAATTTTAGCCAAATTAAGATATGCAATCATTTTATCAATTCAGGAAAAGTCATTTACAAAATAGCAGTGACTATAGCTATAATGCATTCAGACATAAATTCTCAAATGCTATGGGCATCTCCCATATTTCATGTCAGTTTTTTTTTTTTTTATTCCTGAGTAGTACTCCATGGTCGGAGAAGGCAATGGCATCCCACTCCAGTACTCTTGCCTGGAAAATCCCACGGCCAGAGGAGCCTGGTAGGCGGCAGTCCATGGGGTCACTAAGAGTCGGACACGACTGGGAGACTTCACTTTGACTTTTCACTTTCATGCATTGGAGAAGGAAATGGCAACCCACTCCAGTGTTCTTGCGTGGAGAATCCCAGGGATGGCGGAACCTGGTGGGCTGCCGTCTATGGGGTTCCACAGAGTCGGACGCGACTGAATTGACTTAGCAGCAGTAGCTGTACTCGATGGTATATACACATAATAGTTTGTTTAATCACTTATCTGCTGAAGAGCATTGGGGCTTATTTCAATTCTGGGCTACTCCAAGGAAAGCTGCTATGAACTTTACAGGAGTTTACGTGACCATAAGTTTTCACTTCTCTAGGATAAATGCCTAGGAGGACAATTAATGGGTCATATGGAAATTGCATTTAGTTTTATAACAAACTGCCAATTTGTTTTCCAAAGAGGCTGTAGCATTTTACATTCCCACCTGTGACAGATTCAGTTTCTCCACATCCTCTCAAGCACTTGGTATTGTTACTATTTTTTTTTTTTCATTTTTTTCCCTTCTGATAGATGTGCAGGAATGCCTCATTGAGGTTTTAATTTGTGCTTCTTTGATGTTTAACATATTTCCATGTGCTTATTTGCCATCTGTATTTCCTTTTCACTGAAATGCCTCTTCATGTCCTTTTTCCATTTTCTGATTTTTTTTTTTTTTACTGTTTTGTTTTCAGAAGTCTTTATATACTCTACATTTTAGCCTTTCGTTGGATAAATAGCCTGCAAATATTTTTCCCCAATCTGTAGTTTTTTTCATCCTTTTCACATGGACTTTCACATGGCAAAACTTAAAATTTTGATGAAAGCCAATTTATTCAGTTTTCTTCTTATGGATCAAGCTACTTGTATCACATCTAAGAACATCTGAATAGCTCTAGGGGCTGAATATTTTCTAAACTGTTTTTCTAAAAGTTGTATGTTTTTATATTTTGTATTTAATTCTATGATACAGTTTGAGTTAGTTTTTACATAAGGTGCTAGAGTGAGATGCCCCCCTTCTGTTTCTCCTATTTCTCCTTCTCCCTTTCCTTCTCATCCTCCTTCTTCTTTTACCTATGGAGATCCAATCATTCCAACACCAGTTGTTGAAAAGACTATTCTTACTTTAAGCTGACTTAAAACTCAACGTTCAAAAAACTAAAATCATGGCATGCCGTCCCATCACTTCATAGCAAATAGATGGGGGGAAAGTGGAAACAGTGACAGATTTTATATTCTTAGGCTCCAAAATCACTGCAGACAGTAACTGCAGCCATGAAATTAAAAGATGCTGGCCTCTTGGAAGAACAGCTATGACAAACCTGACGGTGTATTGAAAAGCAAAGACATTACTTTGCTGACAAACGTCCATATAGAAAAAAGATATGGTTTTGCTAGTAGTCATGTACTGATATGAGAGTCGGACCATAAAGAAGGTTGAGAACCGAAGAACTGATGCTTTCAAATTGTGGTGCTGGCGAAGACTCTTGAGAGTCCCTCGGACAGCAAAGAGATCGAACAAGTCAATTCTCAAACCAGTCAATCCTAAAGGAGATTAACCCTGAATATTCATTGGAAGGACTAGTGCTAAAGCTGCAACTCCAATACTTTGGCTGCCTGATGTGAAGAGCCAGTTTACTGGAAGAGATCCTGGTGCTGGAAAAGACTGAGGGCAGGAGAAGAGGGTGACAGAGGATAAGATTGAATGTCATCACTGACTCAATGGACATGAATTTGAGCAAACTCCGAGAGATAGTGAAGGACAGGGAAGCCTGGTGTGCTGCAGTTCATGGGGTTGCAAAGAGTTGGACATGATTTAGAGACTGAACAACAATCCTTACTTCACTGAACTTTTTTGCATTTTTCATAAAAAATCAGTTGAGCATATTTGTGTGCATCTTCTGGGTTCTTTAGTCTATTCTGATTAGTTTATCCCTCTACCAATAGCACACTGTCTTTATTACTAAATCTGCACAGTAAACCGGAGAAGGCAATGGCACCCCACTCCAGTACTCTTGCCTGGAAAATCCTGTGGACAGAGGAGCCTGGTAGGCTACAATCCATGGGGTTGCTAAGAGTTGGACACGACTGAGCAATTTCACTTTCACTTTTCACTTTCATGCATTGGAGAAGGAAATGGCAACCCACTCCTGTGTTCTTGCCTGGAGAATCCCAGGGACAGGAGCCTGGTGGGCTGCCATCTATGGGGTCGGGCAGAGTCGGACACGACTGACGCGACAGCAGCAGCAGCAGCAGCACAGTGAACACTATGGGGTAGAATGTAGTAAACAGTATCAGGTAGAGTGATTCCTCCAACTTTATTTCTTTTTAATTTTTATTGGAATGTAGATGCTTTACAATGCTGTGTTAGTTTCTGCTCTATAGCAAAGTGAATCAGTCATATGTATACATATATCCGTTCTCTTATTGATTTTTTTGCTCATTTAGGTCACCACAGAGATTGAGTAGAGTTCCCTGTGCTATATAGTAGGTTCTCATTAGTTATCTATTTTAAACAGAGTATCAGTAGTGTATATACATCAATCCCTCTTACTTTATTATTCTCTGTCAAGATTATTTCAGCTATTCTACTTCTGTGCCTTACATATAAATTTTCGAATATGCTTTTTTACATATACCAAAAAAAAAAAAAAACAACCTTGATGAAAGTCTTCATGAATTTCATTCTACTTGTAGATCAGGTAGAAGGGAAATTACATTTTTATTATGTTGAGCTCCCAATCCATGAACCCAGTAGTACCTTTGCATTTATTTAGATCTTTGATTTCTTTCATAAGCATATTAAAAAACTTCCAGCATACATGCTTTGTTAAAGGCATTCTATTTCTAACCTAAGAATTTTATCATAAAACGATGTTGAATTTTATTCTAATGTTTTCTCTGTGTCAATTGATATGATCGTATGATTTTTCTTCTTTAAGTTGTTGATAGGGTGAATTATACTGGATGATTTTGAAAACTGAACAAGCCTTGCATACCTGGAATAAATTCTACTAATTCTCTTTGTACATTGTTGAATTCAGTTTGTTCATATTTTGCTGACAAATTTTGAGTCTGAATTTATTTGAGATACTTTTCTTCATGTTGTCTTATTTGCATTATTATCTTTTTCTGGCTTTACTGTCAGGATAATACTGGCCTCCTCAAGTGAGTTGTGAAGTATTCCTATCTCATTTATTTTCTAAGAGACTTTAAAATAACTGTTAATTCTTTTTGAAGGCTTACTAGAAATCTCTCCTGAAATTATCTGGATTTGATGATATTTTTTCAGTAGTTTTTTTAATTATGAATTCAACTTTCCTAATTGTTAAGGGCTATTGAAATTATTTTCTTCATTTTGGTTGATATTTGATAGTTTGTGGTTTTCAAGGAATTGGCTGCTTTCTTCTATATCATCCAATATATTAAATTTGTTCAGATTATTCATTTATTAATTTTTAGTGGCTAAAGAATTTGGAGTAATAGCTATTTCTAATAGTGTGTGTTTAATTCTTATTTCTTTTATTTTTGTATTATTAGAAGTGTATTACTTTTATGGATTTTTTTCTGTTTCATTTGCTCTATTATTTTCCTACTTTACTATTTCATTGTTTCTACAATAATCTTTATTATTTCCTTCCTTTTGCTTTGGATTTCTTTGTTTTTGGTTTATCTGGCTCTCTTTTTCTACTTTCTGATATAAGAACTCGGATTATTTAAGGCCTTACCACATTTCCAATGGAAGCTGTCAATTATAAACAATTTATAAATTATAAATTTCCCTCTACATGACACTTCAGCTGCAGTCAACTTATTTTAATGTTGTATTTTCATTTTCATTCAGTTCTATAAATTGTTTTCTTTTTCCTTTTTAGCCTTTCTCTTTGATCCATGGATTATTTAGAAGTGTATAATTTAATTTCCACATGTTTAGAGATATTTCTGTTATCTTTCTGTTATTAATTTCTAGTTTCATTACATTATGGTCAGAGAACACTCTATGTGTAAATTCAATTCTTTCAAATTTGTTGAGGTTTGTTTTATGACCCAGGAATTATTCTATTTATCTGAATGTCCCATGGGCACTTGTTCTTTATTTGTTGAGTGGACTGTTCTATATATGTCAATCAGATATTGGTTTCAGTACATTGTTCAGATTTTTCTTACACTTGCTGACATTATCTAGTAGTTCTATCTGTTACCAAGTGGATGGTGTTGAAGACACCCACTATAATTGTAGATCTGTCTAATTCTCATTTCAGCTTTTGCTTCTTAAATTTTGAATCTTTATTGTTTGGTATATAAATATTTAGGATCATTTTGTCTTTCTCATAAATTCAGACTTTTATCAATGCTCTTTGCTCCTAGTAATTTTATTGGCCCTGGTATTTGCCAGATATTAATATGTTACTCTTGATTTTTTAATTAGTATTTTCATGTATATTTTTTCGGTCCTTTATTTTCAACCTAACTATGTCCTTGAATTTGAGGTGAATCTCTTGCAAAGAACATCTGGTTGTATTTTTTTTTAATTCATTCTGCCAATCTGTGTTTTGATTGGTGTATTTTGAGTGGTATCACTGAGCCGTTAATGCTCTAGAACTTAAGACTTCCGTTTTATTATTTTTTTTTCTGTTTCTTTCTCCTGAAATTCATTCTTTTGTTTCTCTTTTCCTGCTTTCCCGTGGGTTAACTGAATATATTTTAGGATTCCAACTTGATTGATTTATAGTGTTTTTGACTCTATCTCTTTGCATAGTTTTCATAGTATTACTCAGAGAATTACAGTATACACATGTGACATAATAATTTACTGGTATCAACATTTTTACCACTTCCATTTAACTGTGAACATCTCTCTTCAAGTCCCTTTACTTTCCTCACCTGTAAATGTCATTGTCTTGTGGACCTTAGACAGGAAGACCTAGCAGCAGAGCCTGAGACAGGGATTCGGATACTTCTGTACCATTAAGGAAATTCTCAGAGGAGAAGAGCAGTGAGGGAAGGAGGATAAGTTAGAGGATAAACCAAAGCAAGGCTGTGAGCTCAGCTAAAGTTTACTTTAGACTTTAGCTGATCCTAAGGGAGACCACAAGGAGCTGTGTGTGCAACATGCATGGCACAGCAGAGCAGTTTCACCTGAAGGCAGAGGGTCTTCTGCATCTGCAGCACAATCTGGAGAAGGCTGGTACTCACAGCATCTAGGAGACGAGTAAGCTGGCTGGTAAAAGAGAACTGAGTACCAAGAGCATCTACTACACCTGTCTGAGAAAGTAGATGATAATCAAGCTATAGTGTAACTTGGTATGATAGTGCAGACAGGTACAAAAAAAGTATAAGGACAAGATCAGATCAGATCAGATCAGATCAGTCGCTCAGTCGTGTCCGACTCTTCATGACCCCATGAACCGCAGCACGCCAGGCCTCCCTGTCCATCACCAGCTCCCGGAGGTCACTCAGACTCGCATCCATCGAGTCAGTGATGCCATCCAGCCATCTCATCCTCTGTCGTCCCCTTCTCCTCCTGCCCTCAATCCCTCCCAGCATCAGAGTCTTCTCCAATGAGTCAACTCTTCGCATGAGGTGGCCAAAATACTGGAGTTTCAGCTTTAGCATCATTCCTTCTAAAGAAATTCCAGGATTGATCTCCTTCAAAATGGACTGGTTGGATCTTCTTGCAGTCCAAGGGACTCTCAAGAGTCTTCTCCAACACCACAGTTCAAAAGCATCAATTCTTCAGCGCTCAGCCTTCTTCACAGTCCAGCTCTCACATCCATACATGACCACAGGAAAGACCATAGCCTTGACTAGGCGAACCTTTGTTGGTAAAGTAATGTCTCTGCTTTTGAATATGCTATCTAGGTTGGTCATAACTTTCCTTCCAAGGAGCAAGCGTCTTCTAATTTCATGGCTGCAGTCACCATCTGCAGTGATTTTGGAGCCCAGAAAAACAAAGTCTGACACTGTTTCCACTGTTTCCCCATCTATTTCCCATGCAGTGATGGGACCAGATGCCATGATCTTCGTTTTCTGAATGTATAAGGACAAAGAGGAGAATAAATTTCGTTTGGACCAGCAGGAGAAGGATTCCCACATGATTTATGAGACCCAGTAGAAAATGAAATGCAGAACATGTTGTTCAAAATTATTACAGAGCTTTAAACTAAGCAAGCAGCCCTTCTTCTTTCCCACCCCCTATTTGGCCATGTGCATGTAGGATCTTAGTTCCCCAGCCAGGGATTGAACCTGGGCCCCCTACAGTGGTAGTGTGGAGTCTTCACCATTGGACCACAGTGGAGGTCCCCTGAGGGGTCCTTGTAAATGTAGGACTCTGTGCAACTACACAGGTCACTCCCCAGGGAGCTGGCTCTGAAGGTGAGGAATCTGTGAACAATGAGGAAACAACAGAATCTTGAAAGAGATGAGATACAAGTTCCAACCATATTTTTTTTTTAAGTAGTTTCTAGAAGCAGGACAAAGGGTGATCAGGGAATAAGTTTTGTGATAAATTCATGATTTTTTCTAGATAGTGTCATCATTACTCATCTCAATGAAACAAATATTCAACCTTCAAAATGTATGGTTATTTTTTGTTGCTGATTCATTAATACTAACATCTGTAATAGTCAATTCTATGTGCAGAAATAATAATGATATATCCCTAATGTGTAGTGTTCTTCAAGTTATTTATTGCCTGATAAATTCTGTTGCTAGTTACTATTTTTTTCAGAAATAGGCAATTTTATAAGATCATAATATAGAGTTCTAATACTCACACTTAAAGGTCAAGATTGAAGGTCTGACTAAGGAAAATTGCTATGAGTGTATATAACAATATATTTTTGACTACAAGTCACATTCACACATGAAAATAACAAGGATTTTGTTATTTATTCAGCTTTCATTTCAAGTTAGGCCTACTTCATGTAAAAGCAAATACAGCTTAAAATTGTTTCCTCAGTATGCAGTCCTATTGTCAATAAATTCTTGCGTTTAATTCCACCTCCTCTACTCAAGCCTGTTCTAAAATGCTTTCACATAAATTTAAGATTGAACAATATATTTCAGTATCTATAAACTAATAAAAATAAAGGGGTGCCATGCTATTACTTTTTATAAGGTGTTTAAAACAAAAATTACATAATTTCACATATTTAGACTATATGAGCAAATGTGTTTAACATTTAATTTATATCAGCCATGGTTAGGTATCTAATTCCAACCACACTATATCCTGTGGTTTAAACATCTTCCTTCATTCCCTTCATTAGTCACCAAGATCATCATGGAAGCATCTGGGGTCAAGATGTTATCTTCAGGATTTATATTCAAGAGAGGTTAAGCTTCTAGAGTTGACCTTTGGCTCTAGAAGTTTTGTGGGTCTCAGTTTAAAAAGCACTCTCCACTGTTTCCCATATTTCTCTGTTGGCAACTTGTCATTTGGCTTGTTCTGGTGTCTGGAGACCTGTGTTCCAGAGAAAACCTATAAACATTGAGGGGAGGAGGCAGTCCTCCATGAACTTGGAAGTTAATCAGCGTTGGATCCGGAAGCCTGGAAATCTCTGAGTGTGGTGTTTTAACTTGTTCTTCAGGACAGCAGATAGAAACTGATTTACCCATAGTGCTTTTGTATATATAAATGAAAACTATCTGGATTCTCCTCTTGTATAGATCTCAAATGTTCTGAAGGTGAGGGTAATCACTATTCTACACTCGTAAAAGTTATTTTTTGCCAATCAGGGCTGTATAAAGTACTCCACATGCCAGTTATATGGCCCCGGAAATGTACCTACCTAAGCAGTTCTCCACTGTCATCATATGATTGTGGGTTATCTGTTGAGTTAAGGATATGTACAAGCTAAAACATACCCTTTCAATTTGTTTGAAAAAAAAAAAAATTTGAAGTAGATATGGAGCTCTATCCATATATTCAGTTGTGAGGGGAAAACAAACAAACAAAAAAAAACCTTTATTTTTATCTAGTTAATCTCTGAACTCATGCAAGCTCTAGGATTTTTGCTTAGGATTGAGTCTACACACCAAGGGTCTCAGATCAGATCAGATCAGTCGCTCAGTCGTGTCCGACTCTTCATGACCCCATGAACCGCAGCACGCCAGGCCTCCCTGTCCATCACAAGCTCCCGGAGGTCACTCAGACTCGCATCCATCGAGTCAGTGATGCCATCCAGCCATCTCATCCTCTGTCGTCCCCTTCTCCTCCTGCCCTCAATCCCTCCCAGCATCAGAGTCTTCTCCAATGAGTCAACTCTTCGCATGAGGTGGCCAAAATACTGGAGTTTCAGCTTTAGCATCATTCCTTCCAAAGAAATTCCAGGGTTGATCTCCACCAAGGGTCTAACAGAGTAATAAAGCATAGGCAGTGGGGTTCAGGGGTGGTTGTTCCATGGTGACATCTGTCCATGCTTCTGAATCTTACCTCATCTGTGGTTTGATCCTTGGAAGTTAGTCTAGTCAGGTTACAATTCTGTCAAACCTAATTCTCATGCATAAAACCTTGCCCAGTAACTCTCTCCTGTATTTTCATGATCCTCTTGGGTGTGCCTAAAGATTTTCAGTCACTGCAGAGCATGGTGGTCCATGAGAAAGTTACAGGTCAACCTCAGGCCAGGCCGCTTAGAGGTGTTATGCAGCCATCTCTGCTCCTGGAGTAGACCCCTCTGGACATTCTTGATAGACTCTGCCATAGGATAAGGAGGTCTAGGTCTGTTTTGCTCTGGGATCTCAACTGAGATCTCTACTGATCTTCACCTGGGGCTCAACTACTAGATAGAGGTAGTCAGTGAGAGAGTTAATTCTTAGGTAGATTGATAAGAACTCCTGAGTCCCAGAGAAGGAGAAGGAGAAGGGGGAGGAGGAGGAGGAAGAAGAGGAGGGGGAGGAGGAAGAGAAGGAGGAGAAGGGGGAGGAGGGGGAGGAGGAAGAGGAGGGGGAGGAGGAAGAGGAGGGGGAGGAGGAAGAGGAGGGGGAGGAGGAAGAGGAGGGGGAGGAGGAGAAAGGATTCCTGGGCTTTCAAGGAGGAGACAGGGACAAATGTTTTCTGCATTGCTTTGTTTTAGTCACATAAGAGGTTTTTTTCCTTAAACTCTGAGTTCTTATGACAACAGTCTTTAAGACTAACTTTCTTAAGCCCAGAGCTAATGATTACACAACAAAACAACTCATCTTGCTCAAGGGTATGTTTTTCCTTAAGCTCTGTTCAGTTCAGTTCAGTCACTCTTTTCTGTACTAATGATTATATAACAACAATGTATCTTGCTCAAGGACATGTTTCTCCTTAACAAGAACCTTCTGACTAATCTTGTTATCTTAAGACACAGTCACAGTTAAGATTCCCAAGATGGAATGAAGATTGGAGAAATATCAATAATCTCAGATATGCAGATAACACCACCCTTATGGCAGAAAGTGAAGAGGAGCTGAAGAGCCTCTTGATGAAAGTGAAAGAGGAGAGTTAAAAAGTTGGCTTAAAGCTCAACATTCAGAAAACTAGATTATGGCATCTGGTCCCATCACTTCATGGGAAATAGGTGGGGAAACAGTGGAAAAAGTGTTAGACTTTATTTTTTTGAGCTCCAAAATCACTGCAGATGGTGATTGCAGCCATGAAATTAAAAGACACTTACTCCCTGGAAAGAAAGTTATGACCAACCTAGATGGCATATTCAAAAGCAGAGACATTACTTTGCCAACAAAGGTCCATCTAGTCAAGGCTATGGTTTTTCCAGTGGTCATGTATGGATGTGAGAGTTGGACTATGAAGAAAGCTGAGTGCCAAAGAATTGATGCTTTTGAACTGTGGTATTGGAGAAGACCCTTGAGAGTCCCTTGGACTGCAAGGAGATCCAACCAGTCCATCCTAAAGGAAATCAGTCCTGGGTGTTCATTGGAAAGATTGATGCTGAAGCTGACTCCAATACCTTGGCCACCTCATGCGAAGAGTTGACTCATTGGAAAAGATCCTGATGCTCGGAGGGATTGGGGGCAGGAGAAGGTGATGACAGAGGATGAGATGGCTGGATGGCATCACCTACTTGATGGACATGAGTTTGGGTAAACTCCGGGAGTTGGTGATGGACAGGGAGGCCTGGCGTGCTGCGATTCATGGGGTCTCAAAGAGTCAGACACGACTGAGCGACTGAACTTAACTGATGCTGTAGGAGTGGGTCTATGTCAGAAGCTTTCTCAGTTTCTTTTTCAGTGTAATAAAACTTCTGTCACACAAGAGCCCTGAGTGATCAAGCCTGGTCCCTGATCTTGAAACTAAATCTTCTTTGGAGATCACAAATCTGACATATTTCACCATAAGCTATTTTCTCTGGGATCCCCAAGACTGAATCAAAACCATTATCAACTCTCCTTTGAATTTCTCCCCATCCCCATCCCTATCCCTACACACTCTTGAACCTAAACATTCTCTGGTTTTTCCCTTGATCCTCAGAATTTTTCTGAGTATTACCTTCTCTGGACTATAGAACAAAGACTTTCCTAGCATACTGAGTAGCTGATGGACTGAGATCAACCAAAAATCTGCAGAAGCAGTGGGGGAAATAATTTAAAATACTATCAACTACAAATGGTTTCATACAAAGGCACCCCACTCCAGCACTCTTGCCTGGAGAATCCCATGAATGGAGGAGCCTGGTGGGCCGCAGTCCATGGGGTCACTAAGAGTAGGACACGACTGAGTGACTTCACTTTCACTTTTCACCTTCATGCATTGGAGAAGGAAATGGCAACCCATTCCAGTGTTCTTGCCTGGAGAATCCCAGGGACAGGGGAACCTGGTGGGCCGCCATCTATGGGGTCGCACAGAGTTGGACACAACTAAAGTGACTTAGCCGCAGCAGCAGAATGTTTATAGGTTGATTGTCCAATTTGATTCACAAGTATTTAAGTGCATTTCTAATAAAGGATTATTGAGTCTGAAATAATTCTTAAAATTAATATATTGATTGATTTGTGGATATTGAAGAATCTTTGCATCCCTGGGATAAAGCCCACTTGCTCATGATGTATGATCTTTTTAATATGTTGTTGGATTCTGTTTGCTAGGATTTTGTTAAGGATTTTTGCATCTATGTTCATCAGTGATATTAGCCTGTAGTTTTCTTTTTTGTGTGGCATCTTTGTCAGGTTTTGGTATTAAGGGAATGGTGGCTTCATAGAATGAGTTGGGAACTTTACTTTCCTCTGCAATTTTCTGGAAGAGTCTGAGTAGAATAGGTGTTCTCTAAATTTTTGGTAGAATTCAGCTGTGAAGCTGTTTGGTCCTGGGCTTTTGTTTGTTGGAAGATTTCTGATTACAGTTTCAATTTCCATGCTTGTGATGGGTCTGTTAAGATTTTCTATTTCTTCCTGGTTCAGTTTTGGAAAGTTGTACTTTTCTAAGAATGTGTCCATTTCTTCCAAGTTTTCCATTTTATTTGCATATAGTTGCTGATAATAGTCTCATATGATCTTTTGTATTTCTGTGTTATCTGTTGTGATCTCTCCATTTTCATTTCTAATTTTGTTGATTTGATTTTTCTCCCTTTGTTTCTTGATGAGTCTGGCTAATGGTTTGTCAATTTTATTTATCTTCTCAAAGAACCAGGTTTTGGCTTTGTTGATTTTTGCTATGGTCTCTTTTGTTTCTTTTGCATTTATTTCTATTCTAATTTTTAAGACCAAAGAACTAAACAGACATTTCTCCAAAGAAGACATACAGATGGCTAACAAACACATGAAAAGATGCTCAACATCACTCATTATCAAAGAAATGCAAATCAAAACCACAATGAGGTACCATTTCATGCCAGTCAGAATGGCTGCTACCCAAAAGTCTACAAGCAATAAATGCTGGAGAGGGTGTGGAGAAAAGGGAACCCTCTTACACTGTTGGTGGGAATGCAAACTAGTCCAGCCACTATGGAGAACAGTGTGGAGATTCCTTAAAAAACTGGAAATAGAACTGCCATATGACCCAGCAATCCCACTGCTGGACATACACACTGAGGAAACCAGAATCGAAAGAGACACGTGTACCCCAATGTTCATCACAGTACTATTTATAATAGCCAGGACGTGGAAGCAACCTAGATGTCCATCATCAGATGAATGGATAAGAAAGCAGTGGTACATATACACAATGGAGTATTACTCAGCCATTAAAAAGAATACATTGGAATCAGTTCTAATGAGGTGGATGAAACTGGAGCCTATTATACAGAGTGAAGTAAGCCAGAAGGAAAAACATCAATGTGGTATACTAATGCATATATATGGAATTTAGAAAGAAGGTAACAATAACCCTGTATGGGAGACAGCAAAAGAGACACAGATGTATTTAACAGTCTTTTGGACTCTGTGGGAGAGAGTGAGGGTGGGATGATATAGGAGAATGGCATTGAAACATGTAAAATATCATGTGAAACAAATCGCCAGTCCAGGTTTGATGCATGATACAGGATGCTCGGGGCTGGTGCACTGGGATGACCCAGAGGGATGGGATGGGGAAGGAGGTGGGAGGGGAGTTCAGGATGGGGAACACATGTACACCTGTGCTGGATTCATGTTAATGTATGGCAATACCAATACAATATTGTAAAGTAAAAAAATAAAAATAAAACAGAAAACTAATTTATTAAGTTTTCAAAATAATTTTTTTCAAGATGCAAATGTCACATTTTGGTTCTTGGTAAGCTGAAATAATTTAAATAAAGATTGCTAACTTTTAATCATAAAAAATAATATAACTTGCATATAATATCTTTTTTAAACAACTGCTGCTGCTGCTGCTAAGTCACTTCAGTCATGTCCAACTCTGTGTGACCCCACAGATTGCAGCCCACCAGGCTCCCCCATCCCTGGGATTCTTGAGGCAAGGACACTGGAGTGGGTTGCCATTTCCTTCTCTAATGCATGAAGTGAAAAGTGAAAGTGAAGTTGCTCAGTCCTGTCCGACTCCTAGAGACCCCATGGACTGCAGCCTACCAGGCTCCTCCATCCATGGGATTTTCCAGGCAAGAGTACTGGAGTGGGGTGCCATTGCCTACCCTTAGGTTAAGTTTTTCATGTGTATCATAGAACTAGTTAGAATAAAAGTGTGAAATGACATTTCCTGTATCTAACATAATCTAGAAATGATAGCTCTACTTATATACATTTTTCAGATAGCCAAAATGACTATAAGCATTTATAAATAAAATTTATTTTAACAAGTTTTATGGATATCTTCTAAAATATATATTTTTACTCCTTAAATAAGGAAGAAGGCTAGACATGAAGACACCTTCTAATTGTTTTTTCTACATTATCATTTTGTTGCTTCAAAATTTCTAAAATCTTGATAATTTTTTATAAAGTTTAATCTCTGAAAAATACATATGGTGCTGCCTGCAGGACTGACATTCTTATTCCAGACCAGCAACATTCCTACAAATTTATGCAATGTGTGGTGGTCTATTTGAAGACATTATGAGGCTTTTAAAATATTTGAAAATGTGAAACAACTGGACTTTGTTAAAATGATATTCTGTTGTATTTGGTTTCAGAAATAAAATGAAAATTAATTTTTACTTTGTTTTAAACTTTTCCATAAGCATAGTCAACATTTGGTTTTCATCATTACACCTAAGTTCTAAACGAAGTCAGTTAATTCTTAAGGAAGTATTATAAGAAGTTAGATTCATCTAAAGCAACTTGACCTCTTTCCTCCAAAGAGAAGCAAGATGTTAAAATACAGTTCATACACATCAAAGGACACCCTAAATAAAATAAAAATATAACCCATAGAATGGGAGAAAATATTTGCAAACAAAGTACTCACAAAGGATTAATCTCCAAGGTATGCAAACAGCTCATGCAGGTCTTCAGGTTGGGCTTCCCACGTAGCTCAGTCAGTAAAGCATCTCCCTCCAATGCAGGAGACCTGGGTTCAATTCCTGAGTCGGGAAGTTCCCCTGGAGAAGTAGATGGCAACCCACTCCAGTAATCTTGCCTGGAGAATCCCATGGATAGAGGAGCCTGTCAGGCTACAGTTCATGGGATTGCAAGAGTCAGACATGACTTAGCTCTATCTTTCTTTCTCCCATGCAGGTTCATATCAAAGAAACAAACAACCCAATTAAAAAATGGCAGAGAATCTAAATATACTAGACATTTCTCCAAAGAAAATACATAGATGGCCCAGAGACACATGAAAAGATGCTCAACATCACTAATCATAAGAGAAATGCAAATCAAAATTACAATATCACCTCACACCAGTCAGAATGGCTTCATAAAAATGTCTACAAATGATAAATGCTAGAGAAGGTGTGGAGAAAACAGAACCCTCCTACACTGTTGGTGGCAATGCAAATTGATAAAACCCACTATGGAGAACAGAATGGAGGTTCTTTAAGAAAAAACTGGTCAACCACTTGTAAAAGAATGAAACTAGAACATTTTCTAGCACCATACACAAAAATTAACTCTAAATGAATTAAAGATCTAAATGTAAGACCAGAAACTATGAAACTCCTAGAGGAGAACATAGGCAAAACACTCTCTGACATAAATCATAGCAGGATCCTCTATGACCCACCTCCCAGAATATTAGAAATAAAAGCAAAAATAAACAAATGGGACCTAATTAAACTTAAAAAGCTTCTGCACAACAAAGGAAACTATAAGCAAGGTGAAAAGATAGCCTTCAGAATGGGAAAAAATAATAGCAAATGAAGCAACTGACAAAGAATTAATAACAAAAATATACAAGCAACTCCTACAGCTCAATTCCAGAAAAATAAAAGACCCAATCAAAAAATGGGTCAAAAAATTATCAGACATTTCTCCAAAGAAGACATACAAATGGCTAACAAACACATGAAAAGATGCTCAACATCACTCATTATCAGAGAAATGCAAATCAAAACCACAATGAGGTACCATTTCTTGCCAGTCAGAATGGCTGTGATCCCAAAGTCTACAAGCAATAAATGCTGGAGAGGGTGTGGAGAAAAGGGAACCCTCTTACACTGTTGGTGGGAATGCAAACTAGTACAGCCACTATGGAGAACAGTGTGGAGATTCCTTAAAAAACTGGAAATAGAATTGCCATATGACCCAGCAATCCCACTGCTGGACATACACATCAAGGAAACCAGAATTTAAAGAGACACGTGTACCCCAATGTTCATCGCAGCACTATTTATAATAGCCAGGACATGGAAGCAACCTAGATGTCCATCATCAGATGAATGGATAAGAAAGCAGTGGTACATATACACAATGGAGTATTACTCAGCCATTAAAAATAATACATTGGAATCAGTTCTAATGAGGTGGATGAAACTGGAGCCTATTATACAGAGTGAAGTAAACCAGAAAGAAAAACGCCAATACAGTATACTAACGCATATCTATGGAATTTAGAAAGATGGTAATGATAACCCTGTATGGGAGACTGCAAAAGAGACACAGATGTATAGAACAGTCTTTTGAACTCTGTGGGAGAGGCTGAGGGTGGGATGATTTGGGAGAATGGCATTAAAACATATAAAATATCATATGTGAAACAAATCGCCAGTCCAGGTTCGATGCATGATATAGGATGCTCGGGGCTTGTGCACTGGGATGACCCAGAGGGATGGGATGGGGAAGGAGGTGGGAGGGGGGTTCAGGATGGGGAACACATGTACACCCATGGTGGATTCATGTTGATGTATGGCAAAACCAATACAATATTGTAAAGTAATTAGCCTCCAATTAAAATTTAAAAAATTATATTAAATAAAAAGAAAACCTAGAACTGGAGTTGCCAAATGAATTCAGCAAGAGTCAGACATAACTGTGACAGAGCATGTAAGATCCAGCAATCCCACTGTTGGGCATATACCCAGAAAGAAAGATAATTTAAAAAGATACAGGCACCTCAATGTTCAGTGCAACACTGAATACAAAAACCAAGACATGAAAGCAACCTAAACATCCATCAATGGATGAATGGATAAAGAAGATTCAGCACATATATACAATGGAATATTACTCAGCCATAAAAAGGAAGGAAATAATGTCATTTATAGCAACATAGATGGACCTAGAGATTATCATACTAAGTGAAGTAAGTCAGAAACAAATATCATACAAATTTATGTGGAATTGAATTTTTAAAATGACACAAATTAACTCATTTACAAAATAGAAACAAACTTACAGATATTGAAAACAAACTTATGGCTGACAAAGGGGAACCATAGGGGTGAGAGAGAAATCGGGAGCTTGGGATTGACATACACTATTATATATAAGAGAGATAAACAACAAGGACCTACAGGGAATTCTCCTCAATATTCTATGATAACCTACATGAGAAAAGAACCTGAGAAACAGGGAATACATGCACATGTAAAACTAAATCACTTTGCTGTACATCTGAAACTAACACAACATTGTTTATCAACTGTACTCCAAAATATTTTTAAATGAAATAAAGATTATAACACTAATAAAGATTATTGAACCTGTTGAACTTGGTAACAGGCAACTAATCAACACCATTCCCTGAGAGAGAAAATACGGTCTGAAAATTAATCAAAGATTAATGAGGATATCATTCAAAACATTTACTAATAAAGAGTCAAGTTTTCAAGGTTGTCAATGTTCTAATATTTAATTCAAAAGATACCCATTTATTTAAGAAGAGTTTTGAAAACATCAAACAAATTTTAGCATACAATAACAATGATCCTAAAGAAAATATGAGATGTACAACACATACTATTTCTGTGACGCTTTAGGATCTCAATAGAGAATATATATGTGATTCACTTATTCAAGAAATAGTTATTTGAATACCTCTTAGGATGCAGGTACTGAACATGTATTTGTATTTGTAAAAACATATGTGTCATCATGGAAGGCAAAAACACTTTGTATTTGCCTTCCATGATGATACATATGAAAACAGCCAGGGTGATGAGGTACAAAAATACAGCTTAGTATAGGATGCAATGACTGCAGGTAAGAGGTGCAGCTAATTCACTTTTGATATGGGGTTTCCATATCAAGCCTTCCCAAAGTAGGTAATGGATCAAATATTAACCTGGCCAGGCACTGTTCTAGGCACTTGAAAATCAGCAAAGGAAAACACTAGATGAAAATCCTTACCCTCCAGGCAGTTACAATCCAATGGGGAGAGAGACTATGAACACATTAGGCAAGTAAATATCCATTCAGTCATATGGTAGGTGGTATGGTTGGCTGCATAAGAAAAGGTGCAAAGAAGGAAAGGGTATGACCCATGAGGACCAGTATGATCTGGAAGAAGAGTGTTTCAGGCAGCAGGAAGAACAAGAGCAGAGTCCTTGAGTTAGGAGTTTGTGTGACATGTTAAGGTTAATGTGGCTTCTCTGAAGTATTGGGTTTGTCAAAAACTTGGCTAAAATCTGAAAGAACTTTTTGGCTAACTCAGTAGGTAATGTGGAGACTGGGAAGAGGTAAGGGTCAGAAAGGTGAAAAGAAGACAGTTTGGGTAGGCTTTGTAAGTCATTCTGTGAATTTTGACTTTTACAGTGAAGGAAAAGGATCTATAGTGAAAGTCTGGGGTAGAGAACTAAACTGATATAACTTAATATCATCGATCTGGCTACTGAGATGAGAAAAGAAAGTAATGGGGGAACAGGAAGGGCACAGAATCAAGCAGACCTTTTAAGAGGCTGTTATATGGCACGTAGTATTCCAGGCTAGAAATAGTGGTGTTTAGACGAGAAAGGTAGTAGTAGAGTTAGTGAGTAATGATTCAATTCTACTTATATTTTCAAGGTAGATCTTACATGATTTGTTGACAGACTTGATTTGGGGTGAGGTAGAAAGACAAGGATCAAGATGACTCAAATATATATGTTTTTTTGGCCTGAGCCACTGGGTGGATGGATTTTCTGCTTCCTGATATGAGACAGCCTGTGGGAAGAGATGGTTTGGAGACGGAATGAGAGGTTAGAAGTACAGTTTTGGACATGGTAAGTTTAAGCTGCCTGGTAGACATCTAAGTAGAGATACCCAGTAGGCATCTGAATATAAAAGTCTGGAGTTTAGGGGAAATAAGTCTGAATTGAAAGTATAAATCTGGAGGTAAAAAGATGCAAGTGGATATGAAGAGATCAAGATCTTAGTTCCAGAGTACCCCAGCTTTTTAAGTATGGAATATCAAAGGTAGTCAGTCGGTGAGATTGAGCAGACATGACCAGTGAGGTAGGAGGGTATGGTTTCCTAAAGAGTCTTAGAAACATAGCAGGGATGTTTCAAGAAGAATGACATGTTTTTAAAAGAGAAAAAGGAGAAGAAAAGACTGTCTCTGTCATACCAGGACTGAGGATCAGCCACTGGGGAAAACAACGTGGAGATCAGTGGTGACCTGAGCAGAAGTAGATTCAGTGGAGAGATGGGGAGGGAAAAAGCCTGGTTAGAGCAAGTTCAAGAAGAAAGGCCCTGCAACTTTATGACAGAAAAATACGGGTATGTATTTCAAGTCATAGCATCCTGCAGTAAGACCAAACCAGACAACATTGCTAATAAACTACTTTCCATATTAGTGAATTAACACCAACCTATTCATGGGGTCGCAAAGAGTCGGACACGACTGAGCGACTGAACTGAACTGAACTGAAAATGGTCCCATCACTTCACAGCAAATAGAAGGGGAAAAAATGGAAACACTGACAGATTTTATTTTCTTGGGCTCCAAAATCACTGCAGATGGTGAGTGTAGCCATGAAATTAAAAGACGTTTGCTCCTTGGAAGAAAAGCTATAACAAAGCTAGACAGCTCATTAAAAAGTAGAGACATTACTTTGCAACAAAGGTCCATCTAGTCAAAGCTATGTTTTTCTAGTAGTCACGTATGGATGTGAGTTGGACCATAAAGAAAGCTGAGCATCAAAGAATTGATTCTTTAGAACTGTGGTGTTGGAGAAGACTCTTGAGAGTCCCTTGAACTGCAAGGAGATCAAACCCGTCCATCCTAAAGGAAATCAGACTGACTATTCACTGGAAGGACTGATGCTGAAGCTGAAGCTCCAATACTTTGGCCACCTGATGTGAAGGACTGACTCATTGAAAAAGACCCTGATGCTGGGAAAGATTGAAGGCAGGAGGAGAAGAGGATGAGATGTTGAATGGCATCACTGACTCAATGGATGTGAGTTTGAGCAATCTCCAGGAGTTGGTGATGGACAGGGAAGCCTGGCGTGCTGCAGTCGATCGGGCTGCAAAGAGTGGGACATGACTGAGTGAACTGAAGATAAAATGGTAATTATTGCATCACATATATTAAAGGCCTATATAGTCAAAGCTATGGTTTTTCCACTAGCAATGCACAGATGTAAGAGCTGAACTATAAAGAAGGCTGAGCATGAAAGAACTGATGCTTTCAAACTGTATTGCTGGAGAAGACTCTTGAGAGTCTCTTGGACTGCAAGGAGATCAAACCAGTTAATCCTAATGGAAATCAGTTCTGAATATTCATTGGAAGGGCTGATACTGAAGTTCCAATACTTGGGCCACCTGATGCAAAGAGTCAACTCATTAGAAAAAACCCTGATGCTGGGAAAGATTGAAGGCAGGAGAAGGGGGTTACAGAGGATGAGGTGGTTCGATGGCATTATCGACTCAATGGACATGAGTTTGAGCAAACTTCAGGAGATAGTGAAGGACAGGGAAGCCTGGCACACTGCAGTCCATGGGGTCGCAAAAAGTCAGACATGACTGAGTGACTGAACAACAAATTGTGTCACAAAGGTAAGCACAAAAAATATCTCATGAAATTTTTAAAAAGTGAAATGTCACATTTAAGTATCTTCTCATTGAGAATTTTTAAAAGTGAGACTCTATTTTAAAAGCCATATTTTTACGATGACAGAATAACATATAGTTTTCCATGACATATAGTCAATGGAAAAATTATATAAAGCTCACTAGTTCAATAAATCATGAAATAATAAAACTTATCCTGTATACCACATGGTGCTAATCAATAAATCTGAATACAATTTTTTCTAAAGTGAGAAATAATAACAGGAGAAGGCTTGGATGCAGAAAGTACAAATAAGTATCTCAAGTATTGTTTTGTTGTAAAGAGAAACAGAGAGATGAGGTGATATCTCAAGTGAAATATGGACTAAAGAGAGATTTATGAGATGAGAAAAATTACATTAAAACTTTCCACTGACATGGTTGACCGAATAGTGAGAAAAAAGTTTATGTTGAAAGAAGAGAGGGTGGCTGGAGTGATGTCCTTAAGCTGGCAAGAGGGGATGGACTCTATTATATCAGTGAAAATATTAGCTTTTGATTGAAGCATAATCAGCTAATTAATTTTTTTAAAGGAGGAAGATCAAAGTATAAGGGTACAAATGCAGATGGTGAGTTGCCACAAAGGTAGTAGCTTTTAAAATTTTTCTTTATTGTTTCTGTATCTCAGGAAGATGAGAAGAAGGATTATCAGCTGAGGGTGAAGATAATGAGAGTGAGGGTGGTGTGTTTTGAAAAGAGGGAAGAAGGTATAAAAGTCATTGAGGAGTGTGGGAAAGCAAATGGATTAGGTAAATGTAATAGGACTACTGGAAACACTAATAAGGCACATGGGTTGATGATTGTGAACTTAGGAGTGAATTTCAGCATAGCATTTTTTTCTAGACATGTTCATCTCCACAGGTATAGGCACAGAGTAAGTAGAAAATCAGCTTTTATCAAATTTTGGATTATATCATGTAAATATGAAAGAGTGAGGAAGGGTCACAGGAGTAAGCAGCTGGGTCTGAAAATGAGTGGTTATAGTGATGGACCACAGCATTTGAATGGATAACTGGCAATTGGAAACATGAGTGAGAATGTGAGAAATGTGCGTAGGTAATGAAAAGGCATAAAATAAGGGAACTGTAAGGTCCTGATGGGTTTGAAGAATCTTTGAAATTGGTGTCATTGTGAAAGTGAATTGTAGAGATAAAAGGTGGTCAGAGAATGGGCTCCTTGAAACTGAGATTAAAGATAGGTTGACTTTACCAACAATGATAAGGTCAAGATCATGGTACTGGGACTGAGAAACTAAAGCAGACTGGAAGGTGACATAAATAGAAGATGCTACTGCTGCTGCTAAGTCACTTCAGTCGTGTCCGACTCTGTGTGACCCCATAGACAGCAGCCACCAGGCTCCCCCGTCCCTGGGATTCTCCAGGCAAGAACACTGGAGTGGGTTGCCATTTCCTTCTCCAATGCAGGAAAGTGAAAAGTGAAAGTGAAGTCACTCGGTCGTGTCCGACTCTCAGTGACCCCATGGACTGCAGCCTACCAGGCTCCTCCATCCATGGGATTTTCCAGGCAAGAGTACTGGAGTGGGGTGCCATTGCCAGTAGGCCAAAAAACTGCTAAACTAGAGTATTAAAAGATAGTGAAATCACCTAGAAATGTTTTATAAGAACTAATATAAACCACAACCTTCTATCTGTAAGAACTGACGATTATCAAAGTGTAGATGATATTCAGCTACTGTCTGTTGAATTAACAGCTAAAATGAAACTTTATTATAAAAGAAACCTTAAAATTAAATGATAATCTACCACATCATCCTTAGTCTTCTCTCTCCCTGGTTTTTATGGTGTGTCTTCTCTCTTTCTCTGGCCACCTCCTCCAACACACACATTGTGTGTGTGTCAACATCCGCTGGATCATGGAAAAAGCAAGAGAGTTCCAGAAAAACATCTATTTCTGCTTTATTGACTATGCCAAAGCCTTTGACTGTGTAGATCACAATAAACTGTGGAAAATTCTGAGAGAGATGGGAATACCAGACCACCTGATCTGCCTCTTGAGAAATCTGTATGCAGGTCAGGAAGCAACAGTTAGAACTGGTCATGGAACAACAGACTGGTTCCAAATAGGAAAAGGAGTACGTCAAGGCTGTATATTGTCACCATGTTTATTTAACTTATATGCAGAGTACATCATGAGAAATGCTGGACTGGAAGAAACACAAGCTGGAATCAAGATTGCCGGGAGAAATATCAATAACCTCAGATATGCAGATGATACCACCCTTATGGCAGAAAGTGAAGAGGAACTCAAAAGCCTCTTGATGAAAGTGAAAGTGGAGAGTGAAAAGGTTGGCTTAAAGCTCAACATTCAGAAAACGAAGATCATGGCATCTGGTCCCATCACTACATGGGAAATAGATGGGGAAACAGTGGAAACAGTGTCAGACTTTATTTTTCTGGGCTCCAAAATCACTGCAGATGGTGACTGCAGCCATGAAATTAAAAGACACTTACTCTTTGGAAGCAAAGTTATGACCAACCTAGATAGCATATTCAAAAGCAGAGACATCACTTTGCCAACAAAGGTTCGCCTAGTCAAGGCTATGGTCTTTCCTGTGGTCATGTAGGGATGTGAGAGCTGGACTGTGAAGAAGGCTGAGCACCGAAGAATTGATGCTTTTGAACTGTGGTGATGGAGAAGACTCTTGAGAGTCCCTTGGACTGTAAGGAGATCCAACTGGTCCATTCTGAAGGAGATCAGCCCTGGGATTTCTTTGGAAGAAATGATGCTAAAGCTGAAACTCCAGTATTTTGGCCACCTCATGCGAAGAGTTGACTCATTGGAAAAGACTCTGATGCTGGGAGGGATTGGGGGCAGGAGGAGAAGGGGACGACAGAGGATGAGATGGCTGGATGGCATCACTGACTCGATGAATGTGAGTCTGAGTGACCTCCGAGAGCTGGTGATGGATAGGGAGGCCTGGCGTGCTGCAGTTCATGGGGTCGCAAAGAGTCGGACACGACTGAGCGACGATCTGATCTGATTATTTTTCCAGTAAATTTATTTTACACAATCAATGCTGTGCTGTGCTTTATTGCTCAGTCATGTCCAACTGTTTGCGACATCATGGACAGAGAGCCTGATGGACTACTGTCCATGGGGATTCTCCAGGCAAGAATACTGGAGTGGGTCACCATGCTCTCCTCCAGGTTATCTTCCCAACCCAGGGATCAAACCCAGGTCTCTCGCGTTGCAGGCAGATTCTTTACCTTCTGAGCCACCAGGGAAGCCCTGCATAATCAATAGAACTGATTAAAATTGAAAAGATGAAGGGAATCTGACAAGACATACTTGATACAGGACAGGGTCATTACAAGATTTATACAATTAAGTTCTTATTGCAAAAGTTTGTTCTTTATTTTATTACCTTAGACAGAAAATAATCAAAAGAAACAATTTCATAGAAATGGTTGTAATCAGAAAAAAGTTATATCTTTCTACCATATGATAGAAAAATAATTGTTATACTGAACTATATCACAGAAAAATATTGTTACATAGCACTTCTCTGTAAAGCAAGTTATTGCATGTCTGGGTCAACTTATTTGGATATTAATATTAAATAGGCATAAATGTGGAAATTTTCAGAATATAAATAAATGAGTAGAAAAAAATCAAATTCATACTAACTGCTTTCCCCTAGAGAAATAACAACTTTCACAGTATAATCTAAATATGGATTTTTTTTAATTTTGTTTTTTCCTAGGGTACAGCAGACATGACATAATTTTGAGGTCTCAATTATGTATTATTCTTGTCTACCAGATGAGACCAACTTTAAAAATGTATCTAGATAGTATAATTAAAGTTATTTTGGGTCTGACTAATTGTAGTGTACAGTATAAAGAAAAAACTGACACAAAAGTGTCATCTGCCTTTATATGGAAATCAGTTGTAATTTATTGTTTTTGAATCAAGGAAATATAACAAACCTCCAATAAGTGAAGCTTCTGGAATCTAAGAGTCCATCACATAAGTTCCTGAGGCTTGGAGCTTGGCACCCATAATGTATTCCTGCTGTAAAAGCATCAGAGAGAAGCTTGCAGAGAAGAGCCCAACAGCCAACAGCAAGCACCCAGACCAGGTAGGAAACCAATATGGTGATTTTCTGCAGAGGCAGTGACACGATTGGACCAGAACAGTGGCAGTGAAAACTGGCATGTCAATCAATTTAAAATCTCTTTTTGAACTGGGATCAACTCGATTTGGTGATAGATTAGATTTTAATTAAAAGTGCATCTTCCGAAAGAATACTTGTGAAAGATCCAAGAAAGTAATGCTTCTAAAGTTAGTATTATAAAATTAATGCAACTCTCTGAAAGTACTACTTAAGAAATTGCCTCAATTCTCTTTAGAGGATACAGTTCTAAAGGCTCCCAAACACATTGACATTATTCTCAAATAAGCATAATCAGGATCTACCTGTAAACAAAGTGGGAAAACCATGTGATACTCGAAAGAATGTCCCTCCATCACACTGTCCAAGGCTTGTTAATCTTAAATCTCACTATAAGCAACACAATGGCAACACAATGACATGAGCTGATATGAACAAGTCCTTTCCCCAACTATCCACATACAAACAAATATTTGTTTCCTAAGAACATGAAGAAATAAACATCTGTGAAAGAGTGTGAGCAGATATAATATAAAGGAGAACCAAAATCTCTAGAACTGGAGATAACAGGACAATCTGACATTGAGTTTCAAATGACTAAGAGATGAATTCCTTGAAATAAATTCAGATTTCCATTAAAATGTAAATAACTCTAGAAAGGACTGCAAGTTTATAATCTAAAAATGGAAAATATTGTTAGGTAGACTTCAGTTCATAGAACTAGACTAATTATCATGGGCCACACATTATCAACTTTTCCTCTTTTATATTGAACTTCCATGAACTGAACAACCAACTCTAGAATTAGAACACTTAGAATAATTCACACCAATCCATGCATTAATCCATGTGTTATTTTCTTACATACTATTGCTTTTGATGGAGAAGGCAATGGCACCCCACTCCAGTACTTCTGCCTGGAAAATCCCACGGACAGAGGAGCCTGGTAGGCTGCAGTTCATGGGGTCGCTGAGGGTCGGACACGACTGAGCGACTTCACTTTCACTTTTAACTTTCATGCATTGGAGAAGGAAATGGCAACCCACTCCAGTGTTCTTGCCTGGAGAATCCCAGGGACAGGGGAGCCTGGTGGGCTGCCGTCTATGGAGTCACACAGAGTTGGACACGACTGAAGTGACTTAGCAACAACAGCAGCATTGCTTTTGAGATGCCTGTCAGATAATTGAGAGTTGAAGTTTATGAGACAGAAGAAGAATAGCTATTTGAGATTAGGAATAGGAGAAGAATGTCGGGGAAATAATGAAGGGGGGAAAGACAATTTCTATTTCACAATTCAGTCAAGAGCTTCCTGAGTACTTTACTTCTATTTCTTAAATTTTATATCTGAGTATAGTTGATTAACAATGTTGTGTTAGTTTTAGGTGTACAGCAAAGTGATTCATTTACACATATGCTGAGTACTTTATATCAAGACATTAGTCAATACATTAACATTAATTCAAGTAACAGAGAAATTAAATCTCATTACCCCAATTCTCTTTTCCTACAAAACCATGAACAGATATCAAAACAAAGGTGGTGGTAAGCATGTCATTCAAAGAATTTCAGAGAAATAACAAACTCAATCTTGCAAATATCTATTTTTTCATTTACTTTGTGGCCAGCAAAAAAGTTAATAAGGATAGCTTCTGTCTCCAAAAGAGTTGTAGCTTGAATGTGCAGGATGATACATAATTTTTTTAAGTGACTATAACTAAGAAACTGACTGCTTAATATTAAGTCAGTTACTGTTATAAGAAATAAATACCTATGGCCCTTCCAACAACTTAATGAAGGAGGTCCTATCATTAGCTTATATGAGATCACACAGGTAACAATCAGGGGAAACAGGATACTGACTCCAGGCAGTCTGTGTCCAGAGCCATGGTCTGAGCATCAATACAACGACACCTCTTGTGAGTAAGATATGATAAGAACATAATAAAGTCTTGCAAAAAGTTCTGCAAAAACCCACTGTGTAGGAAACTTGCGGAGGTATCATATTTCATTGGGCTTTGGATGATACATAAGAGATGCTGGCCAGGAACAAAATGTGGAGGAAAGAGGACAATCCAGGTAAAGAAATAGTGTAAAACAAATGACAAAGTCGTAAATGTACATTGAAGTTTAGGAAACAACCAAGTAGATCAGGGCAGAAGGGGAAGGGGCAGAAGAGGATGAGATGGTTGGATGGCATTGCTGACTCAATGGACATGAGTTTGAGCAGACTCTGGGAGATAGTGAAGGACAGGGAAGCCTGGCCTGCTGCAGTCCATGAGGTCACAGAGTCGTACACGACGTAGCAACTAAACAACAAAGTAGATCGGAGGGAGTGCTAGAAATCAGATGAAAGTTAACTTGAGTCTAGGATATGAGGGACTTCAAGTCCTAGGCTAAAGGATTTTACCCTTATTCTGTAGATGATGAGATATCACTGCAGGATTTTAGTATTGCTACTATGAGAATGATGTTCGGCAAATTCAGTTTTAGAGAGCGTGCAAGAATCTTGCTTGTTCTTCTACCTCCTCACAACATCATTTACACCACTGCCTTCAAATGCCTCCTCAACAATCAGTTCCTCCAGGAAGCTTTCTTCAACTACCTTTTCCCAAAAGGTCAGATTCTCCCTTTCATTTTTCTAAAGTATTTCTTTATTTCCATAGCTCCCCTGAGTGGGGTCACACAGAGTTGGACACGACTGAAGCGACTTAGCAGCAGCAGCAGCCTGAGCTTGTAATTATGCTTCATGGGTGATCCAGGCTCATGAGCTAAGAAAGGGGTTTGTATGCACGTAAAATGGGAGGCCTCAGAAGTTGAAGCCGTAGGAATAAATGAGACAGACAAAGGAAAACATGCCAACAGGAGGACAAAACCGGTATGTAAGATACCTAACTAGTAAGGGTAGACCCTGTTACTGGGAAAGAGTGAGGGCAGGAGAATAAGGGGGTGACAGAGAATCAGATGGTTGGGTGGCATCACCAAATCAATGGACATGATTTTGAGCAAGCTCCAGGAAATAGTGCAGGACAGGAAAGCCTGGCATGCTGCAGTCACTGGGGACGCAAAAAGTCAGACACAACTTAGTGACTGAACAACAACAACAAGGTTAGATTAAAGAAGCAGATTCAGGGGAAACAACCCAAAAAAGATCCTTGGAGACGGAAGATAAACTCAGAGAGAGGTGTGACACTGTAGGCAGAAGCTAAGATATTATCAAGGAAGTACTGGTCTCAGTGACAAATGCTATAAAGAGACTGGGTAAGATATAGATATAAACAGTAGTGAACCTAGCTTTTTCCAGAAGAACTCATAAAAAAGCGGGGAAGAAATCATATTGATATTTAAGGACTGAGAAGTAAAAGCCACAAACACAGACTATCTCTGAAAGAAATTCCATGCTAAAGATAACTATAAGGATGTCTTGGAGAAATCAAGA
The DNA here is from genome assembly GCA_935064755.1 of Tragelaphus eurycerus. NCBI lineage: Eukaryota > Metazoa > Chordata > Mammalia > Artiodactyla > Bovidae > Tragelaphus > Tragelaphus eurycerus. Next base: position 1,300,906 of record CAKXYN010000215.1, on the reverse strand, counting down.
GTTGAGAGTAAGCTTATTCAGACATTAAAGGAGAACAATCTCAGCTTATAGTTTCAGGTAATTCCTCATGTTTTCTGTGATAACTCAGTAATTCCAATCATGGAGAGGAGATGGTCTTTCAAAATCCTACAGAAAGATCTTTGGATCTCACATTTCTCTCACATGCCCTTCAGGAAGTTAATGACACTTTTCCGCCCCTCTCTACCCTTGTCCATTTCCCCACCTAAGCTTATGTCACCCCAAGGATTTTATTAATTGTGCACCAGAATGAATTCTCAGTAAATGAAGAGCACTTAGTCAGAATCTCTTATTTGCCAGTTTCTATCTGGAAAAAAGAACCACATGAGTAAAGGAAAATTGCTGTTTTAATGTACTTGATAAGTGGGTATGTGTTACAAAACTTAACACATCAAATTTGACTCATTCATCTAAGCATTTCATAATATAAAAATATGGGGAGAGATATTATATCATAGTCTTTTATAAGATCAGCCATTTTGATCAAAAATAATTAAAATGGATCATACAAAACATAGAAGTATTTCAAATTATTTACCATGAGGTAAAATGTTAGACAGTTCAGCAGAACTGAGCAGAACCCAAACTGAAAGATAACCTTAGCAAAATGATCAAAATAATTAAAATTCATCCTAAAAAATGAAAAAATATTTTCCAAACTACCAAACTTCATATGCTTCATTTTCTCTCTTATGTCATAAAGAAGAAAAGAGAACACTACATCAAGAATAGAGCCATCTGTGAACACTGTGGAAATTTTATTCTGTGTTCAGAAATGTTGAGACAAACCCAAACTGTTAAGGAAACTCTTAGAAACCTATCCAAAGTTATATGAATAATTTTTAATTTTAAAGTTTAAAAATAAAATTAAATTAAATTTAAAAAATAATAAAAAATAAAATTAATTTTAACAAATTAATTCCAGTTTATATATTTTCATATAAATATATATTAATAGCACATTATTTTAATTACAAAAGAAAACACCCCCTGAGAAAAATTAAGTCAACTATTAAGTACAGCACACTAATTTCCTTCATTAGTATTTTTGTTCGCATTTAAAATTTAAATTTCAATAGCAAATAACTCAATATTGTAAATACAAATGTCGAAGAGTGGTGATAAGATAAGCTAGACTTACGAAGGCTTATGAATTACAAGTTATCTTACGAATTATCAGAAAGGTTGACTGTTAATGCGCTGATCTGTATTTGCTGTGACCACACATTTTACAAGATTTAGTGGTCTTTTTTAAAAAAACCTTCATTTTAGAATGATCAGACTTAGATAACTATCGCTTTAGTTCTATGTCTAACATTTTATGTAATTAAATAAGATGGGCTTCCATTTGGTTATTCCAAATTCTGAGTACTTAGAAGATTCAGGAAATCTTAAGTGCCACAATGAGCACGTAGGCGGTCTGATGGAGGGAAAAAAATTTTTTTTAATGTTTTAAAAAAAGAACTAAAATCACTTCCTGTGGTTAACATTTTAGAACCTGGTCCAGAACAGTCTGTACCAATATTGTGGGTTTGTTGGTATCTTATTTATGAGCATCAGAAATGGACTTGCATTGGTGCCATCCTTTGAGTAGGACGCACGTGTGAGACAGATGGAACTTGTATTTCTATCAGATGTAATTAAAGACTTACTGAATATACTGCCAAATACCACAAATATTAAAACATTGTAGAATAAATTTACAATTGCTTTGACAGCAGTTTCAACAAAATAGCTGGCTATTTCAACAAATGAGAAGATGGAGTATATTGAAATAGAATTATTGCAATTTAAAATGCGGTAGTTTGGCATAATTTTATTCATATTCTATAATCTACACAGGTCTAAATTTAAGGATTTTATTATAATAAAATATTTCAGGCTCTTATATGAGGAAAAGTTAGGAAACAGCTTTTCAACAAGTTCTCCCAAGGAGAAATTAATGATTAGAAAAGAACAAACTCAAAGACTAAAAACTGAACAAAACCACTTTCTATGCATATAAGAAGGCTGCTCAAAGAATGCTGATTAAGGGATCACTTTCTCATGGTTTCCTACCATATTCTTCTGGGAACCTCTTTTCAATAATGCCAAAAGCATCAGAGACATTAGTTAGGAGAGCAGTACTGAATGATCAATGGATTGATTAACTAGAAGTCACTGATGATGCTCACAAGGGCAATTTTGGTTGAGATGGGAGTTCTATTCTGATTACAGTAGTCTGAGGACTAAATGGAAATTTAGGTAAGATTCCCCTCGACCAAAAAAAACAAAATGTGACTATTTCAAAATGCAAATACATTGGCTTATCATTAAAACAGCAACAACAACAACAAAATGAACTCAATAAAGTAAGTAGGTTTCTAAATTCCTTAGAGCTAGGCTGGCTATTTATGGCTATTTTATATAAATAAAATGTTACATGTAAAATGGTGAAGTTTAGTTGGAAGTTATGAGACATTTTGCCATCATACTTCAGAGTGTAGGCTTTAATCAGAGAAATATTGATTTTATTATTAATCTTAGGAGAAAAGCTCAAGAGGAGATAGAGGAAATAACCTACATGTGCATTGATGGATAAAGAAAATGGAGTGTGTGTGTATATATATACAAGAGAAGGCAATGGCACCCGCACTCCAGTACTCTTGCCTGGAAAATCCCATGGACAGAGGAGCCTGGGCTGCAGTCCGCGCGGTTGCTAAAAGTTGGATACGACTGAGCGACTTCACTTTCACTTTTCACTTTCATGCATTGGAGAAGGAAATGGCAACCCACTCCAGTGTTCTTGCCTGGAGAATCCCAGGGACAGGAGCCTGGTGCGCTGCCGTCTATGGGGTCGCACAGAGTTGGACATGACTGAAGTGACTTAGCATAGCATATCATATATATATATATATATATATATATTCAGCCATAAAACATGAAATCTTGCCATTTTTGACCACACACATGGACTCTGAGGGCATTATGCTAAGTGAAATATGTCAGACCCAGAGAAAGACAAGTATCATATGATCTTATTTATATGTGTAATTTAAAAAACACCACCACCTCCTCATAGATACAGAGACCAGATTGGTAGTTGCTAGAGGCAGGGTATGAAGAGTGGGTGAAATTGGTGCAGGGAATTAAAAGATAAAAATGTCCAGTTTTAAAACAAATAAGACACAGGAATGTAATGTACAGCATGGTGAATATAATTAATAATATTAAAATAAATATTTGAAAGCTGCTGATATGGTAAATCTGAAAAGGTCTTATCACCAAAAAATTTGTAACTATGTATGGTGATGAATGTTAACTAGATTTATTGTGGTTATCATTTCACAATATATGCAAATATCACATCATTATGTTGTGATGAAACTAATACAATGTTATATGTCAATTATACCTTAATTGAAAAAGGGAGAAAATATAACTAAAATGACCATAGGAGCTCCTGTATCTAAACTGTACCCACATACACCCATCCACTAAAATCAATTACACAAAAAATATTGAAAATAGGTTAAATTCTCCTCTTAACTAGCAGTGATTTTCCACTTAGATGAATATTTTTAAAAAGCCTACACACATTATTAATAAGAAACACAGCTTATCAACATATCAAAATACCAAGAAAAGGTAAAAATTAAAGGGATGAAAAAAGTCCATGGGTAAATGTTAGCAGTATGTACAATAATGTAGAAATGTTAATGCCGGAAGCATTACATTCAAGGTTAAAACATTACATTGTAAAAATAATATCTATTAGTGTTCTAGGAACACTAGTGGTCTAGGAAGCAAATTCAACTTTGAACCATATTATCATTATATTAAGCATATTATCATTATTATAATGCAAGAAAAGAATAATGTGAAATACAAAATGTAATAAATCCTAAACTAAACATCAGAGAGAGAGAGATCAGTCGCTCAGTCGTGTCCGACTCTTTGCGACCCCATGAACTGCAGCACGCCAGGCCTCCCTATCCATCACCAGCTCTCGGAGGTCACTCAGACTCGCATCCATCGAGTCAGTGATGCCATCCAGCCATCTCATCCTCTGTCGTCCCCTTCTCCTCCTGCCCTCAATCCCTCCCAGCATCAGAGTCTTCTCCAATGAGTCAACTCTTCTCATGAGGTGGCCAAAATACTGGAGTTTCAGCTTTAGCATCATTCCTTCCAAAGAAATCCCAGGGCTGATCTCCTTCAGAATGGACCGGTTGGATCTCCTTGCAGTCCAACCATTGAATATATCCATATTACAATACTGACATTAAAAATTATGTTACATGAAATCACTATCTTGAAGAGTTAGTTGTACTCAGGTTCAGTGAAGCATTATTCACCTCATCCAAGGTATGAAAACAACCTAAGCGTCCTTCAACAAATGAATGAATAAAGAAAGAGTGGTTTACATATACAATGGAATATTATAGTCTTTAAAGAAAAATCCTGGCAATTGCAACAACATGTATCAACCTGGAAGGAATGATGCTAAGTGAAATAACCCAGACAAAGGAAGACAAATGCAGTTGTCCCCTCATATTAATGCATGAGATATTAATTCCAAAATCCCCCACAGACACACAAAATTCACGGATGTCCTTCCATAAAAGTGTTGTATTTGCATGGACAGAGAGGCCTGGTGTGCTGCGATTCATGGGGTCACAAAGAGTCGGACCACAACTGAGCGACTGATATGATCTGATCTATGCACATCTTCTCATATATTATGAGTCTTCTTTAGGTTACTTATAATGCCTAATACAATGTAAATACTATGTAAATAATTGTAAATTAAACAAATGCTATGTAAGTAGTTGTTCAGTTCAGTTCAGTCACGCAGTTGTGTCCGACTCTTTGCAACCCCATGAATCGCAGCAAGCCAGGCCTCCCTGTCCATCACCAACTCCCGGAGTTCACTCAAACTCATGTCCATTGAGTCTGTAATGCCACCCAGCCATCTCATCCTCTGTCGTCCCCTTCTCCTCTTGCCCTCAGTCCCTCCCAGCATCAGAGTCTTTTCCAATTAGTCAACTCTTTGCATGAGGTGGCCAAAATTATTGGAGTTTCAGCTTCAGCATCAGTCCTTCCAATGAACACCCAGGACTGATCTCCTTTAGGATGAACTGGTTGGATCTCCCTGCAGTCCAAGGGACTCTCAGGAGTCTTCTCCAACACCACAGTTCAAAAGCATCAATTCTTCCATGCTCAGCTTTCTTCACAGTCCAACTCTCATATCCATACATGACCACTGGATAAACCATAGCCTTGACTAGACGGACCTTTGTTGGCAAAATAATGTCTCTGCTTTTGAATATGCTATCTAGGTTGGTCACAACTTTCCTTCCAAGGAGTAAGCATCTTTTAATTTCATGGCTGCAATCACCATCTGCAGAGATTTTGGAGCCCCCAAAAATAAAGTCTGACACTGTTTCCACTGTTTCCCCATCTATTTGCCATGAAGTGATGGGACCAGATGCCCTGATGTTAGTTTTCTGAATGTTGAGCTTTAAGCCAACTTTTTCACTCTCCTTTTTCACTTTCATCAAGAGGCTCTTTAGCTCCTCTTCACTTTCTGCCATAAGGGTGGTGTCATCTGCATTAGTGTAAGGCAAATTCAAGTTCTGCTTTTTGGAGCTTACTAGAATTTTGTTTTTCAAATATTTGCTATCTGTGGCTGGCTGAATTCATAGATGCAAAACTGATGGATTGGGAGGGCAGACTACTACTGCATGGTCTCACATATATGCACAATCTTTAAAAAAAAAGTAGAACTCATAGAAACAGAGTGGAAATGGTGGTTGCCAGGAGCTTGGTGCAGAAAGAAATAGAAGCTGGTTAAAGGGTAAAAACCTTCAACTATAAGATAAATGTATAACAGGGTGATGACAGTTGATAATATTATACTGCATAATTAAAATTTGCTAAGAGAGTAGTACTTAACGTGTTCTCACCAAAACAAATAAATAAATTAAAAAGGTAAATATGTCAGGTGACAGATGTGCTAATTAATTGTGGGAATTTATATGTATACTGAATCTTCATGTTGTATGCCTTAAATATGTGAAATTTTTATTAAAAATATACTTATGAATAAATAAATAAGTTACCCCCCAAAAAAATCCAATGATTTTGGATATTGCCCATAATATACTCTTAGGTTAAAAAGTTTCACATGTATACCTGTGGTGGATTCATGTTGATATATGGCAAAACCAATACAATATTGTAAAGTTAAAAAATAAAAAAAGAAAAAAGTAAGTTTCAAAATGGAATGTATAGCATGATCCAAATTTTAAATAATATATAAAATATAGATTCACATATATCTATAGAGATAGATGGCCTTCCCTCATAGCTCAGTCAGTAAAGAATATGCCTGCAATGCAGGAGATGCTGCTGCTGCTGCTAAGTCGCTTCAGTCGTGTCTGACTCTGTGCGACCCCATAGATGGCAGCCAACCAGGCTACCCTGTCCCTGGGATTCTCCAGGCAAGAAACTAGAGTGGGTTGCCATTTCCTTCTCCAATGCATGAAAGTGAAAAGTAAAAGTCAAGTCGCTCAGTCATGTCTGACTCTTCGCGACCCCATAGACTGCAGCCTACCAGGCTCCTCCATCCATGGGATTTTCCAGGCAAGAGTACTGGAGTGGGGTGCCATTGCAATGCAGGAGACCTGGGTTCAATTCCTGGATCAGGAAGATCCCCTGGAGAAGGAAATGGCAACCCTCTAGTATTCTTGCCTGGAGAATCCCATAGACTATAGCCTGGGATCACAAGAACTGGACATGACTTAGTAACTAAACACCACACAGATAGATAAAGAAGTATATTAATATACCAAAGCCAGTTGACAGAATTGCAGGCAATTTTTTATCACTTTTTGCTTATTTTTTGAAATTTTCTATACTGAATATGTATCATTTTTATAGAAATTTACTTGTAGAATAACAAACATGGATTTTATCTTATTTAGTTCTCTATTCCTTACCTTTTAAACTAACACATTTCTGTTTAAGAGTCTCATTTATCAAAACCACTTAAGGAAATCTCCATCCAAAAAAAAAAAAATGACAACAAGCTTCTGGTTACCAGTGGAAAGGAGGGGAAGGCGAGTATGGAAAAGGGGAAGTGAGAGGTGCAAATACTAGGGTGTAAGATAAGTTCAGGGATATATTATATACACAAAAAATGTAGCCAGTTTTGGGTAATAACTATAAATGGAAAGTAACCTCTAAAATTTTATAAAAATAAAATGTTTTTAAAAGTAAAAAAAAAAGAAAGAAATGGCCAAAGTCACTTGTAAATTAACATATATTGCATTATGGCTTAAAGAAAATTTAAACCAAAAGTTTGATACAGATCATATAATTACTTTGGTAGATATTAAAGAAAATATTCTTCCAAATAAAGTGAAACCAACTACAATTTTTTTTTACGCATCCTAAAAATCTCACAATGACCAAGAATTGGCAGCTCAATGTGTCTGTGATGTTTATATAATTTCCTAAAATGTTATTTTAAATATAATAGGTAAAATTTGTTCTTGCTGCAGATCCTTTTTTGCAAGGAAAGTAAGCTGTATAAGGACATATTTCAAGAAGGAAATCAGAGTTTCAGCCAAATTAAATAGCTTTTCCTTCTCCTTCCTCTTGCTACTTTCATTGTAAAACATAGCTATTACTGAATTTCCACCCTGCGGATGAATACCAAATCCATAAAATCTAGCCTAGCTTTATATGCATTAACAAAACAAAATAAAAGTTAGCATTTAAATTGTGATGGCTTTCTTTTAAAACATAAGGTAAAAGAGATACACATCTATCTTTAGATTATAATTGAGAAAATTATGGACTTAAGAGTCAGATATACTGGAATTAAGGTTCTTAACTATCACAGATGATCATTTTTATTTTTCTGAATCTACCCCATATAATTGGCTTTCCTGGTGGCTCAGTGGTAAAGAATCAGCCTGCCTAGCAGGAGACGCAGGTTTGATCCCTGGATTAGGAAGATCCCCTGGAGAAGAAAATGGCAACCCACTCCAGTATTCTTGCCTGGAAGTCCCATGGACAGAGGAGCCTGTAGGCTACAGTCCATGAGGTCACAAAGAGTCAAACAACACTGAGCGGCTGAGCATGCACAATGACATATTTTAACATATTCATTTATTCCACCAATATTGACTATGTGTATAATATTCTAGTCACCAAAACATAGAGGTGGTTTACAACAATGGGAAAGAGGGAGAGAAAGCCAGGCTAGGTCTCAGCAGTCTTGAGGGTTTCAGCTCAGTGGAGTAAAAGACAATACCAAATGCCTGAAAAACTCAAGATAATTATAAATTGAAATTTTTAAAAAATGCTGTGAAAGAAATAAACAGAACTGACATAGAGTTAAGTAGCAGAGGATGGCTTCATTAACTCAAGGGATCAAGGAAGACTGCTTAACATAACTGCCATCTGGGCCCAGACCAGAAGGATAAGACATTACACGTGTACTCAAGTACCATACAACTAGAGAGACAGCCTTATACATACTTCAGAGCTGGTTGAAACTATTTAAATTAGCAACTAGCATTATGTTATACCAAACTCTATTTCTTCCTAACTCCTTTGCACATACTTCCAAGTCCCTTCACTTTATCCTACACAAGAGTTCTCTGCCTTTGACCTTCTATTGGTCACAATTCTTTACCCTGCCCCCGCTAAAGAACTAGTTTACCATGAGCCACTTAATGCTTATTTACTTTTCACAAACATCTCTGTTGTTAATTCTTCTTGACACTGGATTGTCAAAACTATTAACCTGTGAAATCTGGTGACAATGAAAGAAATGTAGTTTTTCAGAGTTATTATATATAGATATGGGCTTATTGTGTCCATATTAGATGCTCAGTCATATCCGACTCTTTGCGACCCCATGGACTATAGCCTACCAGTCTCCTCAGTCCATGGAATTCTCCAGACAAAAATACGGGAGTGGGTTACCATGTCCACCTCCAGGGGATATTCCCTGACCCAGGGATTTGAACCCAAGTCTCCTGCATTGCAGGCAGATTCTTTACCATCTGAGCCACCAGGGAAGCCCCAATATTGCATCGACTTAACTACAACAAAACATATCCTTAAATAGAGAAAAAAATGGCTATATTACTCTTATGTCCTATTTACGAATGTTAACTATGGTATTTGTATGTGTATTAATGTGTTGTACTTTATAACATATTTTCCAGATGAGTTCTTTTTTAAAGCCTGAGCAAAACTCATTATTGTTTAAGTGCTTTTATCAAATGGAATTCAGAATTCTAAGTTTAATTTGCTATACCTCTATTTTTATGAACATGTTAAACTTTCAGAAAATCTGGTGTCCAGCCTATATTAATTCTATTTTTAAACCATGAAATTATCCTTAGAATTTTTTTTAAGATCTTGCTCATTAAAACAATCATTACATAAAATATTGGTCTTTCCTGAAAAGCATTTTATGATTATTTTCCTTACAGTTAAATAATTTTTATCTGTAACTTAATGATATTCATATTAGACAAAATTAAATATATTAAACAAAGTATTTCATGTCAGAATATTTTTACTCTTGCCAAATATTGTTAAGTGCTAAACTGAACTTTTTGCTAGGAGAACGACAAGCTACTCAGGCACTGTTAAAATGAAAAATTTGCCTTTCGTAAAATGGAGAAACAAACAAGATTAATTAACCAAGAAAAACATCCTCTTTATAGAAATACTAGAGAAAATGATATTTATATAGTAAATATTTATGGGTTAAATTGCCTTTAAAAAGGCAGTAATCCCTTCTGTAGAACATTTTACTGAATTATTGGATAGCTATTATGGTTTAAATCTTATACATAATGACTATTTAATGCACTGAATTTCAAACTATGAGATCACAAAACAAATGTGTTTTATTAAGATTTAAACAACAGCTACAAAACTCCAGAAAAGTTTTGGTAACTGTGAAGAACGTAAATTGGGAATTCTCAGAATATATAAATTATATCGTTTCTAGAAGAAGAAAATTAGGATAAGGAGCTACTTGGTTCAGCATTTATATAATATCTAACCTCTGTTTTATCCAGAGATAGTACTAGTGAATGACACAGAAGAGGTTTCTGCACCCACAGATCTTATACTCTATAGGATGGACACTGATAAAGCAGAAAGAAAGTAGATGGTGACTTGTGAAATCAAAGTCAGGAAGCTCTATAAAAGAGACAATATAGGCAGGCTGAAACACAGAAACACCAAGTGCCAAAGAGGCTCAGATTAGAAGAGACAGAATCAGGAGGCAAAGGTAAGGATTCAGAAACCCTCATGTAATAGAGCCTTCAGAGGCTATACCTAAGGCAGAAAGATATCAATACATTTGGCATGTAAGAAGAGACTCTTACAGCTAAGTCCAGAAACCCCTTACTTTACTGTTTCACAAAGGGACTGTAAATACAGAACAGAAGAGGTTTCTGTACCCACAGACCTTATACTCTATAGGATGGACACTGATAAAGTAGAACAAAAGTAGATGGTGACTTGTGAAATCAAAATGTCAGGAAACAATAGAATGCACGTTACTTTTTTAAAAGAACAAAATCATCATAGTTGACAAAGATCATTGCTGACAAAATAATTTTTAAATTAAATGTACCTTTATTGCTAAAATAATAAAGTAATTACTAAAATTACTAAATTGATTATTTTGTATGCCTTTGGTGATAGAAGTTCTATACATCTTTCCAAAGCATTTGACATAATTGAAATAATGTTACACATAGAGCAGCACCTAGAAATGGAGATAAAAGAGGCCAAGCTATATATAGTGCCCAAATATACTTGGGACTTGACATTCAAGAAGAAAGTTCTGCTTAGTAGAATGATATAGTCTATAGGAGATAGTATGGGTCTAGAAAATATAAAGTCAAGTTGCAAATAGGACTAAAAATGCCTGAAGCAGTTGGCAGGTCACACCAGCTGGTTGTCACAGGTAATTAGGCTAAAGGGATACTGATTCCTGCTAACCAAACCTCTGAGAAATTGATGTAAAACCAGACAGCTAATTTGCACTGAGAATTTTAACTAGTAAGTTTGCAAGTTATTACCCTGTTTCCTCAGAACATAAAATTCTATCAAGAGAGCAAATTTAAAATCAGAAGGTGCCTTCAATGGCCATAGATGCCAACAGGAGCAGAGAGCTGAATAGTCTTAATTAGGTCAATAAAAAATAAAGTTATAATTAGCAGCCTGATAGATCATAACTCCAGGATATATTTGCCAAGCAGTTTGACAACTTCCAATGCTATAGTAGAGTCATCAAAGGAACTTGTTTTCAAACTTTTTACACAGAGGGGAAAGGTGGGGGGAATGGATAGTCAGGGAGTTTGGGATGGACATGTATACACTGCTGTATTTAAAATGGATAACCAACAAGGACCTACTGCATAGCCGAGGGAACTCTGCTCAATGTTATGTGGCAGCCTGGATGGGAGAGGAGTTTGGGAGCGAATGGGTACATGGATATGATGGTTGAGTCACTCTGCTATGCACCTGAAACTATCACAACATTTTCATTGGCAATACTACAGTATAAAACAGAAAGTTTTTTTTTAAGTAAAGAAAGAACAACACACATTAACCACTAACAGTAAGGTATTGTACTCAGTACTCTAGGATACCTTAAATTTGGGTGTGATGTCTTTCTGTATATGGAGATCCAACTGGTCCATTCTGAAGGAGATCAGCCCTGGGCTTTCTTTGGAAGGAATGACGCTAAAGCTGAAACTCCAGTATTTTGGCCACCTCATGCAAAGAGTTGACTCATTGGAGAAGACTCTGATGCTGGGAGGGATTGGGGGCAGGAGGAGAAGGGGACGACAGAGGATGAGATGGCTGGATGGCATCACTGACTCAATGGATGTGAGTCTGAGTGACCTCCGAGAGCTGGTGATGGACAGGGAGGCCTGGCGTGCTGCGGTTCATGGGGTCACAAAGAGTTGGACACGACTGAGCGACTGATCTGATCTGATCTGATCTGATATATGAATCCAAGACAGAATAAAATTTTATAAACTCAAGAAAACTTTTTACACAAAAGTAATACAGTAATTTGAACATTCAAGTGTCCTAATTATTTGTGATAAAAGAAAATATTTTAACTAAAGATTAAAAGTTGATTTAAATAATTAACAACAAAAGCAAGAGTCCAGGTCTTTGATTCAAAAGGTATGTGGTTGGGACAAAAGAAATAAAAAAGGAGGAAAGATCTATTTTGCTTTTTATTGGGGTATAGTTGCTTTACTGTTGTATTAGTTTCTGCTGTACAGCAAAGTGAATCCTCTATATGCATACATTTTTTTTTTTTTTTTTTGCTCAGTCACTTCAGTCATCCAACCCTTTGCAACCATAGCCCACAAGGCTCCTCTGTCCATGGGATTTTCCTGGCAAGAATACTGGAGTGGGTTGCCATTCTCAGCTCCAGGGGATCTTCTCAATCCAGGGATCAAACCTCCGTCTCCTGCATCGCCTGCATTGTAGGTGGATTCTTTACCATTGGGCTTCCCTGGTGGCCCAGAGGTTAAAGCGTCTGCCTGCAATGCGGGAGACCTGAGTTCGATCCCTGGAGAAGGAAATGGCAACCCACTCCAGTATTCTTGCCTGGAGAATCCCATGGATGGAGGAGCCTGATGGGCTACAGTCCATGGGGTCACAAAGAGTCAGATAGGACTGAGCGAGTGACTTAACTTTCTTTCACTTTACCGTTGAGCCACCAGGAAAGCCCATATGTGTGTATATATATGTATATACATATATTCCCTGTTTTGGACTTCATTCCCATTTAGGTCACCACAGAGGATTAAGTAGAGTTCCCTGTGCTCTACACTAGGTTCTTATCAGTTACCTATTTTATACATATCAGGTTATACACATCAGTCCCAATCTCCCAATTTACCCCACCTTCCTCCCCTCTCTACGTATGTGTCTCTATATCTGCCTTGCAAACAGGTTCATCTATACCATTTTTATCAATTCCACACATATGTGTTAATATAGGATATTTGTTTTTCTCTTTTTGGATTTAGGGAGGTTCCTTTAAAGGCTAAAAATAGAATTAACATATGACTGAGTAATCCCACTACTGGACAAACACCCTGAAAAAAACAAAATTAAAAAAAAAAAAAACACATGCACCCCAATCTTCACTGAAGTACTGTTTACGATAGCCAGGTCATGGAAGCAACCTAAATGTCCATCGACAGATGAATGGATAAAGATGTAGTACATACAGACAATGGAATATTACTCAGCCATAAAAAGGAACAAAATTGAGTCATTTACAGAGATGTGTATGGACCTAAGAACTGTCACACAGAGTGAAGAAGGCAAGTTTTAAGAATACAACAAATATTTTTAACATTTGATGTAGACAGTCTGGAACTGACTACCACAGAAAACTCCCAAGTCCTTTTTGTATTTTCATTCAGGATTTTAAAAACTGACCCCATACTTCATCTAGTTATAAGTACATTTTAATATTGCTTATACACACATTTCAAAAGACTACAGAGAAATGCAATATATAATGAAGACAAAATTGAGAATGACGCAAACATTTTTTAAAATACTTTTATCCATAGAAAAAAGAAATCACCAATGTAATGCATCTAAGACATAAGTAAAAAGAAAGAGAATGCTAAAATTGTACCTGGTTTTCTTTAATTTTGGAGAAGGAAATGGCAATCCACTCCAGTACTATTGCCTGGAAAGTTCCATGGACAGAGGAGCCTGGTAGGCTACAGTCTGTGGGGTCGCAAAGAGTCGGACACGACTGAGCAAGTACACTTTCACACTTTTCTTTATTCTCTACTGCTTTGTTCCTTATTGTTTTACTAACTTCAACAACTGCTGGACCACCCTGATGGTCCAGTGTTTAAGAATCTGCCTGCCAGAGCAGGGGACAATGGTTCAGTACCAGGTTTGGTTAGATTCCACATCCTTCAGGGCCATTAAGCCCATGGGCCACAGCTATTGAGCCCATGTTCAAAAGCCCGTGCTCTGCAACAAAAGCCACCACAATGAGAAGCCTGCACACCGCAACTAGAGAGTAGCCCACACACAGCAATGAAGACCCAGTGCAGTGAAAAATAAATTAATTAAATACATAAAATTGAAAAAAATAATTCCTCAAATGCATATGTTACTCTGGGCCTGCATGCCAAGACATTTTATTAAGTTCATGTGCTAAAACTTTCTCATTTCTTGGATGACTTAATAAGAGATTTCTTAGGAGTATTATAATCTTGAATAGTATTTTGATCTACCCAAAAGGAATACTTTGGAGTAATATTATTATGAAACCAATGATAGAAATATCATTTAGACAAAAGTGACAGTCCATGAGACTTCAGTCTGAATTTCTTTTCGTCCTCTAATAAATATCTCTTTAAGGTCAGAGAAAAGAGAAGAGGCAGTTAGAGCCAGTACTGATGTTACTGCAAGGAGTAGTATGTACTTTCTTATTGATATAGTACACATTTCTGGTAAAAGAATTTCAAGCATCATAAACTCTTTGCTTGAATTCTATATTCCCAGATAGAGTTGCCACCTGTGAGGTTATAGGGCCATTATACAAGATTGTCTGACTCTTCTACTTCTTTTATTACAATCCAGTTTTAGACAGTAATCCTTTCTCATATAATCACTCAAAACATGTGTGTTCCCATATTTTCAAATAATGTCACATATACCAGAACACAAAAGATTCTGTCTTTCCGCTTCTTGAAATAGGATTTCTAAATTAAATGTGTGATACTGAGCATTAGCCAGATACTAGGTCGTAAACAGGCCTCCCTGGTGACTCAGTGGTAAAGAATCCACCTGCCAAGTAGGAGATGTGGGTTCGGTCCCTCGGTTGGGAAGGTCCCCTGGAGAAGGAAATGGCAATCCACTCCATGTTCTCACCTAGAAAATCCCATAGACAGGAGCCTTGGTGGGCTACAGTCCATGGGGCTGCAAAAGAGTCGAACATGACATAGTGACTAAACATCAGCAACAACAGGTCCGAAACAAACCAGACATATTGGAAAATGTTTAGATGGACAGAATAAATGGGAGGACAGGGGATACACGGTGGCACTGCTATCATCGTATGTTAACTGATAACAGTAAGTACATACTTGTTCAATATATTTTCTATTTTCAGCTTAGAAGTAGGAACACCTGTATTTAAGTCCCAGTTCTGACACTAATTAGCATGAAATTTTTAAACAACTCATTTTTAAGCCCTCAGAGTCAGGCATGATGTCCTCATTCTGTTAAATAAGTAAGTAAAGACTAGGTCTCCAGGTTTCCTTCTAGTTTTAAAATTTTTATCCATATTGAGTTGCTACGGTCAGTAATCGAAATTCTCTAAAGAAAATAAAATCCATATTAACAAAATTATTTCATAGGTACTTTGCAAAGCCAGTAAAATAGATGAATTTACTCCTTCAATAGAGTCTTTTTAAATGCCCTAAGCTGAGTGCAGGCTCTGAAGTGAGCTTCAATTTTGTCAATTTTTTAAAAAAATCAATACTTCACCAATACTTATAGATCTTTTTTAAACAATTTTACTTAATTTTGCCTGTGCACAGGTTTTCTCTAGTTGCAGCGAGCAGGGGCAACTATTCAGTTCTGATGCCCAGATCTCTCGCTGCAATGGCTGCAGTGGCTTCTTCAGTTGTCAGGCATGAGTGCAGCCTCAGTACCTGTGGCATGTGGGCTCAGTAGCTGTGGTACACAGGCACCCAGGGGTCAAACCAGTGCCCCTGTGCTGCAAGGCAGACTCGTAACCATTGGACTACCAGGGAACCCACAGGTAGGTCTTAAAACATGTTATTTGCTATGAGTTTTGAGGGATTTAAATGGTAGTGATTAATTAGTTTAGCACATTATTTTGTTCTGTGGCATATGGAGACTTTCTCTGAAACAACCAGGTATGAACTTCACAAGAGCATCTTCATTTCAATGAAATACTGGCATCCTTGTCTAGCCTATGTCTTTACAAGTCAGACCTAAAGTCCTCAGAATATCTGTTGGCTGCCCCTACTGACATTAAGCTTTTTCAGCAAAGTGCTGCCTCTTCTTGGAAGTATTTATGACTATGCTTTTCCATCTGCCACACATGACGAAGTCAGTCTTTGAACATGACATTTCTGCTTTCATGGCTTAAAGAGACCAATAGTCTAACCATATGTCTTTGGGGCATTCTGACATTTTTCCAGAGATAATGATTGACTTTCTGGCCATCGATTGATTTTTAACAGTAACACTTACTTGTTTAGATAAATTTATGAGCTAAATTTTTAATATAGAATGATTTTTTTTAAAAGACTTCATGGACAAATGCATATTATATTGCACTCCTTATAAATTGAATTGAGCTATGAATAATGTGAGCAAACTCAATACCAGAACTTCAGAGGTTTTTCTACTTATAGTGTAACTGGAAACTTATTTTGGTTGGAATATAGTATCTTAAAAATGCAATTATCTGAAACAATCCACTCAATAAGCAACTAGCAGCTTCTTTACAATATCAACTTAGACACTTTCAGTCTTGGAGTACTATACAATCAATAAAGAAGTATGCGAATAATACCTGAACAAAGAACACACAGTTTAAAATTTTGTATTAATTTGTTTTTAAGGAAAATGCCCTAGTACATGAGGAAAAGAATATGTCAACCAAGTATTGCCCAGGTTCACATTAAATTGTTACAGCTGGGTATAACCATTTTTTAAAAATCTGGATATGACTACCAGCAGATACTTGTCCAGCATAAGTCAGAACACATGTTTCAGCTTTATGGCAATAGGCTGTGAGCTTTTTGTCACTTGGTTCTCTTAAGGCTTCCCAAAATGTGTAAATGTTCCAGGTGTCCACTTAATTTAATTAGTACCAATACTATAAAGATTTTTCAAGATGTAGTCTAAATGTACTGAACTAAACAAGTTTATTGGACAAAAGTAATGTAGCTCTGTAGTAATGTAGTAATGTTTCAGTAATTTCACATGACCACTTAACATTAAAATACCTATTTTTAATTTTTATTTAATCAATTTGTTTACAATGCTACTTTTCCAAATAGACCAGTTCTCATAATAAACAATTCATTACTTTATCAGTTGGTGGTAAACATTTGTACTTTTGACCAGATATGTGTTCTGGTCTTACCTAATAGTTATTAAAAAAACAATGAATGTTAGAAGCACTTATTTAAAGTCTAATTCTAAAAAGTTGGTATGATTTTTTTCTAACTAAGCACTTTTCAAATTTACTTGACTACGAAATTCTTATATCTCATAATGACAGTAACCTCATGCAGAGAGTACTTTAAAAGGCTTGGGACAGAAAAGATACCTTCAAGTTTTCTTTGGATACTTCATCTCTAATTCTTAAATAATTTTTCACATTTTTCAAATCTATATTTTTTCACCTAGAGCCCCTACATCTCATTCTTTTTTTTTTAAATAGAGGCTACTAATAAACTGGCAACCTTAACTTCCACTTTTATATAATTCAACTCAATGCAGTAATATTCACCAAGATACTACGCTTGCTATTGTAAAATTGTTATATCACCCCTTACTTTTCACTTTGGTAGACTAAATTGACCAAAATCCTACTGTTTTTTCCCTTATATATCACAATTTATACTCATGTGATCATTCTTCTGGAACCATACTTTTCAAAAATATCTACAATCATTTTGAATTGTGATAATTGGCACTAGACATGTCAGTCTAATGAATGTAGCATACTCCAGGAATCAGGAACCACTTTAAACATCACTGAGACACGACTGAAGCGACTTAGCAGCAGCAGCAGCAGAGACCTGTCTGGTATTACTGCTAGACATTTCTTTTTTTAAAGTGGGCTTCTTTGAAAATTTTATGTGAAATCAATACATCAGCACCCTCTTCTCCCACTCCTATCCTCCAACGTATACCTCTTTTGTCAGGGCTCTCCACTACAGCCATGTCTTTATAATGAGGGATTTTAAATTTCAAAGATAAAAAGATAATCAATTAAATCATAAATACATGAAGACAGGGAGTGAAAGTTCCTTCCATCTAAGGAACATGCAAGGAAATAGAATCAATTTATATCCAACTATTGCATTCAGAGCAGGCGATGGCACCCCACCCCAGTACTTTTGCCTGGAAAATCCCATGGATGGAGGATCCTGGTAGGCTCCAGTCCATGGGGTCGCTAAGAGTCGGACACGACTGAGCGACTTCACTTTCACTTTTCACTTTCATGCTCTGGGGAAGGAAATGGCAACCCACTCCAGTGTTCTTGCTTGGAGAATCCCAGGGGCGGGGGAGCCTGGTGGGCTTCCGTCTATGGGGTCGCACAGAGTCGGACACGACTGAAGCGACTTAGCAGCAGCAGCATTGCATTCAGAGAGGGCAATAGCACCCCACCCCAGTACTTTTGCCTGGAAAATCCCATGGATGGAGGAGCCTGGTAGGCTGCAATCCATGGGGTTGCTAAGAGTCAGACACGACTGAGCGACTTCGCTTTCACTTTCACTTTCATGCATTGGAGAAGGAAATGGCAACCCACTCCAGTGTTCTTGCCTGGAGAATCCCAGGGACAGGGGAGCCTGGTGGCTGCCGTCTATGGGGTCACACAGAGTTGGACACGACTGAAGTGACTTAGCATAGCATAGCATTGCATTCAGAGCCAAAATGGTTTCATTAGGTGCACATATTTATTGGTGCTTAAAAATTGTCAGTCTCTTTTGACACTGAATTTCCAGCAATGTTTTTAAACTTCTTGTTTTTCAAAATACATAAAAGATTTTTTATTTGGTCAGCTGCTTCCTAAAAATATTTGTACTGATAATAATCCATTAACCACTTTAACAATTAGAGGACTATGCTCATAAAATAAAAAGAATTCTTAAAATTTTATTTATATGCATTGCTATTCCAGATAAGTATGATAAGGTAATAAATGAAAGGCTAGCAAACACAAAGAAAACTTCATTAGCACAAAATAAAATCCTGTGGGGTAAGTAGAATGGAATCAAAGTCAGGAAGAAACATTAGTGATAAACATTTTGAATTGTTATGGAATAGCTGTTTGAGCTTTTAAATGGGAAAGAGTGGACATATCTGCTTTGGCATTTAGTTACCACTGGATACATTTTAAAAAGTTGCATCCAATATACCAGATGTGACATCCTTTATAACAATGCAAATTATGGTAAAATTATTAGATATAAACTTGAAAAAATACATGAGGAGTGTAGAGCTTTTCAAAATTCTTAGGACTAAATGAGCAATATGTTTGAAGACCACTGATTTAGGAAAGAGGGAGAGTAAACAAATGCCCTAGGAACAATGTAGAAGGATTGCTGGAGTAGTAAAGGGATTCATGCAGGTTAGTTCTCATGAATTCAAAGGAGGGGGTGGGATGAACTGGGAGACTGGGATTGACATATATATATATTACTATGTACAAAAGAGATAACTAATGAGAACCTACTATATAACACAGAGAACGCTACTCAGTGATCCGTGGTGACCTAAATGGGAAGGAAATCGAAAAAAGAGGAGATATATGATACATATAGCTGATTTACTTCACTGTACAGCAGAAACTAATACAACACTGTAGAGCAGCTATCCCCCAATACAATTTTTTTTTTTTTTTAATGAGACCAGTCACTTTTGCAGGATTTTCTCCAACTATATTCAGGTCTGCAAGTGCAGGTGTGGAGAAAGAGGAGAGTTGGATTTAACCAGTATTGGAGTCTTGCCAGGCAACAATAATAAAGCAAAAAATAGAAGCAAGTGAGTTGACAGTGTCTGCAAGGGAGTGATTATAATGATGGACCATGGAATCAAAACTAAGTTGGGAGGGAAATGGGAGCATAGAGACTTTAGGGATACTTTTAAAAGGTGTAAGAACAATGAGCTATAGAGCTCATGAGAGTCAGAGAATAAATCTAGAGAACTAGAGCGAGAACTGTGGAAAGTTCAGTGGTAGTGCTGAGACATTGTGATCTCATCACATTGACATTGTGATCATGGATGGATTGCAAATATTAGTAATGCAAGGTCTAGAGTCTGATGGTGGGATGAGACACATAAGGTTGTTGTCAGAGAAGCTCATTGGAGGAGAAGAGAGCCAGGATCTGAGTGGCCAGACTGGAAGGTTTATCTCCATGCTCACTGAACCTCTGAGAATATGATGGGCATAAGGATTATTGAATTATTTAAACAACAGGTCATCTGACTGAGGTGACTCTAATGTCTTGGAGGCCTACATAAGTAAATAAACCAAAATCTAAGCCATAAATTTCTAATGGTTACAAAATCAAAACCTAAGGACAACCAATCAGAAACAGTCAGGGAGGCCCATAAGATGTCATCAACCAATAACTTCCTTGCTTTGCTTCTGCCTTTTCTCTATAAAGTCCCTCTCTGAACTCCTGTTGACAGAGCTCTCCTAACCACTTCCAGTTTGGTTCTGAATGATTAAAACCATTTTTTGCTCAAATAATGAACTCTTGACATTTTTCATACACTTCAGTTTATCTTTTAATAATTTGAAAAGACAGACAAATCCAGGAGCTTAAACTCAAGTCTGTAGAGAACATCAAGAAGCAGGGGTGGTAGACTATATCGTCTGAAGACATGATTTCCAAAGCTGGGAGACTGGAGGAGACAAAAATTGCCTAGGATTCTGTCCTTGGTCCTTTTTATTCCATCACTCTCCCTGCTGCTGCTGCTGCTGCTGCTAAGTCGTTCCAGTCGTGTCCAACTCTGTGCAACCCCATAGATGGCCGCCCATCAGGCTCCACCATCCCTGGGATTCTCCAGGCAAGAACACTAGAGCGGGTTGCCATTTCCTTCTCCAATGCATGAAAGTGAAAAGTTAAAGTGAAGTCGCTTAGTCGTGTCTGACTCTTAGCAACCCCATGGACTGTAGCCTACCAGGTTCCTCCGTCCATGGGATTTTCCAGGCAGGAGTACTGGAGTAGGGTGTCATTGCCTTCTCTGATCACTCTCCCTGGAGGATCACAATTAGACCCACTAAATTGGCTTTAAACATCAAATATTCCATGATGATTCTTACTTATTTTTTTAATGTACAGCTCATAGACTAACTTTGGCTTGAGATCAAAATTCACATATCAAGAGATGACCTAGGAGGTTCACACGGATGACAGAAGCTATCTCAACTTTGACATGTCCCAAAACTACTGATATTTCCTTCGTGTCTCCAGAACAACCCTCTGCTTTCACACGTTTCCTCATCACAGTAAATGACACCAAAATTTACCTAATTTCTCAGGCCAAAAATAATATTTACTCAGCCATAAAAAGGAACAAACTTGAGTCAGCTGTAGTAAGGCAGATGAGTCTAGAGCCTGTCATACAGAGTCAAGTAAGTCAGAAAGAAAAACAAATATCATACATTAATGTGTATATCTAGTCGCAAAGAGTCAGCCATGACTAAGCACACATGCATGGAATCTAGAAAGATGATACTGATGAGCCCAGATGCAAGAAAGAAATGGAGACACAGATGTACAGAATGGACTTATGGACACAGCAGGGTAAGGAGAGGGTGGGACGAGTTGGGAAAGTAGCATCGACATACATACACTACCATATGTAAAATAGACAGCTGGTGGAAAGCTGTTGTATAGCACACAGAGCCCAGCCTGGTGCTCTGTGATGACCTAGAGTGGTGGGATGTGGGGGAACGGGGATGGGAGGGAGAATCAAGAGGGAGGAGATATGATATATCTACAGAGTTATGACTGATTCGAGTTGTTGTACAGCAGAAACTAACACAACATTATAAAGCAATTATCCTCCAATTAAAAAATTAAAACAAAATACAGTAACTTAGACATCAACTTAGACATCCAAGTTGATTCTTCTCTTTTACTCTGCATATCAAATCTATCAGCATATCCTGACCCTCTAATTGAAAAAAACAAAAGGATTCTGGACTGGGTCCTGCTCCACCATCTCCCCAGAACAAGCGCTGATCTTTTCTTGCATGGGCTACTGCAGTACCTGATAACTGGCTCATGCCTACTTCTGTTTCCCCTATACTCTGGCCTTTACACAACAGTCAGTGTGAAGAGTCATTCTTCCAATTTATAAGCACAGAACTTCTTTCTGTTTATGTGCCATCTTCCTCAATTTCTTTCATCAAAGTATTAAATTTTTCGGCATACAAGTGTTTAACCTTATTGGTGAACTTTATCCCTAGATATTTTATTCTCTTGCTGCAGTAGTAAATGGCATTTCTCTCTTAATTTCTCTTTTTGATAGTTCAAAGTTAGTGTATAAAAACACAAGAGATATTTATAAATTGAACTTGTAAATTGATTTTGTGCCTAAAATTTACTCAATTTTTTCAATAATTTTAACTACTTTTTGATGGACTTGTTCAGTTCAGTTCAGTTCAGTCGCTCAGTCATGTCCGACTCTTTGAGACCCCATGAATTGCACAACACCAGGCCTCCCTGTCCATCACCAGCTCCCAGAGTTCACTCAAACTCACATCCATCGAGTCGGTGATGCCATCCAGCCATCTCATCCTCTGCCGTCCCCTTCTCCTCCTGCCCGCAGTCCCTCACAGCATCAGAGTCTTTTCCAATGAGGCAAGTCTTCGCATGATGTTTCCAAAGTATTGGAGCTTCAGCTTTAGCATCTTTCCTTCCAAAGAACACCTAGGACTGATCTCCTTTAGAATGGACTGGTTGGATCTCTTTGCAGTCCAAGGGACTCTCAAAAGTCTTCTCCAAAACCACAGTTCAAAAGCATCAATTCTTCGGCACTCAGCTTTCTTCACAGTACAACTCTCCCATCCATACATGACTACTGGAAAAACCATAGCCTTGTGTTGGCAAAGTAATGTCTCTGCTATTGAATATGCTATCTAGGTTGGTCATAACTTTCCTTCCAAGGAGTAAGCGTCTTTTAATTTCATGGATGCAATCCCCAATGATGATGCAATCATCTGCAGTGATTTTGGAGCCCCAAAATCCAGTTTCCCCATCTATTTCCCATGAAGTGATGGGACCAGATGCCATGATCTTAGTTTTCTGAATGTTGAGTTTTAAGCCAACTTTTTCACTCTCCTCTTTCACCTTCATCCAGAGACTCTTTAGTTCCTCTTCACTCTCTGGCATAAGGGTGTTATCATCTGCATATCTGAGGTTATTGTTATTTCTCCTGGCAAACTAGTGGAGGTATTTTCCAATTTAAATGCCCTTTTTTATTTTTCTTGCCTAACTTCTATGGCTAGAATTTTCAATACTATGTTGAAGAGTAGTGAGAGCAGGTGTCCCTATCTTATACCTCATCATAGAGAAAAGTTTTCAACTTTCACCATGAGTAAGATGATAACTGTGGGTTTGTCATATATTGCCTTTATTATGTTGGTGTATATTCCCTCTGTACTCACATTGTTGAAGGATTTTTATTATTATAACTTGATGCTGGATTTTCTCACAAGTTTCTCCTGCATCAATTGGTATTATATGATTTTTATCCTTCATTTTATTAACATGACATATCACAGTAATTTATCTGCAGATGTTAAACAATCCTTGCATCCCTGGAACAAATCCCACTTGATCATGGCATATGATCCTTTTAATGCATCATTAAATTTGGTTTATTAACATTTTGGTGAGAGATGCTGGCCTATAATTTTGTTTTTGTGTGCTTTATTGGCCTTCTGAAGTGAATTTGGAAGCATTCTCTCCTCTTCATCTTTTTAGAAGAGTTTGAGAATCTTGAAAGTCTGAAAGTTTGGTAGAATTCAACAGCGAAGCCACCTGGTCCTGGACTTTCATTTGGGGGTAGATTTTTGATCACTGTTTCAATCACTCTACTAATAATTAGTCTATTTACACTTTGTTTCTTCATGATTAAGTCTTGGAAGATTGTATGTTCCTAGGAATTTATCCATTTCTTCTACTTATCCAATTGGTTAGTGTATAATTATTCATGGTAGTCTATTATAATACTTTGTATCTTTTGCACACATTGTTGGGAAATGATGCTTGGAATCATTTCCAGATGGTTGGAAAAGATGCTTGAAATGATTTCAATCTTCTTAAATTGATTGAGACTTAGGGAGCTTAACATATGAGCCTTCCTGGAGAATGTTCTGTGTACCTTTGAGAAGAATGTATTCTCCTTTTGGGGGATGGAATATTCTTTATATGTCTATTAAATTTATCTTGTCCAATATGACATTGAAGGCCAAAGCTTCCTTATTAACTTCCTTTTTTGATGATATATCCATTAACGTAACTAGGGTGTTAAAGTTCTGTCTTACTATATTGCTATCAGTTTCTCCCTTTAGGTCCACTAATACTTGCTTGATATATTTAGGTGCTCCTATGTTAGGTGAATCAGTTAAGTTGCTCAGTCGTGTCTAATTCTTTGCAACTCCAGACTGTAGCACACCAGGCTTCCCTGTCCATTACCAACTCCCAGGGCCTGTTCAAATTCATATCCATTGAATTAGTGATGGATCCAATGATCTCATCCTCTGTCGTCCCCTTCTCCTCTTGCCTTCAATCTTTCCCAGCATCAGGGTCTTTTCCAATGAGTCAGTTCTTCACATCAAATGGCCAAAGTATTGAAGTTTCAGCTTCAGGATCAGTCCTTCCAATGAATATTCAGGACTGATTTCCTTTAGGATGGACTGTTGGATTTCCCTGCAGTCCAAGGGACTCTCAAGAGTCTTCTCCAATACCACAGTTCAAAAGCATCAATTCTTTGATGCTCAGCTTTCTTTATAGTCCAACTCTCACATCCATACATGACTACTGCAAAAACCATAGCTTTAGCTAGGCAGACCTTTGTCAGCAAAGTAATGTCTCTGTGTTTTAATATGCTGTCTAGGTTGGTCATAGCTTTTCTTCCAAGGAGCAAGCATCTTAATTTTGTGGCTGCAGTCACCATCTGCAGTGATTTAGGAGACCAAAATTTAAGTCTCTCACTGTTCCCACTGTTTCCCCATCTATTTGCCATGAAGTGATGGGACCAGATGCCGTGATCTTAGTTTTCTGAATGTTGAATTTTAAGCCAACTTTTTTAATCTCTTCTTTTAAGAGGCTCTTTAGTTCTTCTTCACTTTCTGCCATAAGGGTGGTTTTCATCTGCATATCTGAGGTTATTGATATTTCTCCCAGCTAACCTGATTCCACCTTGTGCTTCACCCAGCTCGGCATTTCACATGATGTGCTCTGCATATAAGATAAATAAGCAGAGTGACAATATATAGCCTTGACATACTCCTTTCCCATTTTGGAACCAGTCTGTTGTTTCATATCCAGTTCTAATTCTTGCTTCTTGACCTACATACAGATTTCTCAGGAGGCAAGTAAGGTGATCTGGTATTCCCGTCTCTTGAAGAATTTTCCAGTTTGTTGTGATCCACACAGTCAAAGGCTTTGGGGTAGTCAATAAAGCAAAGTAGATGTTTTTTGGAACTCTCTTGCTTTTTTGGTGATCCAGTGGATGTTGGCAATTTGATCTCTGTTTCCTCTGCCTTTTCTAAATCCAGCTTGAACATGTGGAAGTTCACAGTTCACATACTACTGATGCTTGGCTTGGAGAATTTTGAGCATTACTTTGCTAGCATGTGAGATAAGTGCAATTGTGCAGTAGTTTGAGCATTCTTTGGCATTGCCTCTCTTTAGAATTGGAAAGAAAACTGACCTTTTCCAGTCCTGTGGCCCCTCGAGTTTTCAGAATTTGCTGGCATATTGAGTGTAGCACTTTAACAGCATCATCTTTGGGGATTTGAAATAGCTCATCTGGAATTCCATCACCTCCACTAGCTATGTTCATAGTTATTCTTCCTAAGGACCACTTGACTTCACATTCCAGGATGTCTGGCTCTAGATGGATGAACACACCACCATGGTTATCTGGGTCATGAAGATCATTTTTGTATAGTTTTTCTGTGTATTCTTGCCACCTCTTAATATCTTCTGCTTCTGTTAGTTACATACCATTTCTGTCCTTTATTGAGCCCATGTTTGCATGAAATGTTCCCTTGGTATCTCTTATTTTCTTGAAGACATCTCTAGTCTTTCCCATTCCATTGTTTTATTCTATTTCTTTGTATTGATCACTGAGGAAGGCTTTCTTTTCTTTCCTTGCTATTTTTTGGAACTCTGGATTCAGATAGGTATATCGTTCCTTTTCTCCTTTGCCTTTAGCTCCTCTTCTTTTCTCAGCTATTTGTAAGGCCTCCTCAGACAATCATTTTGCCTTTTTGTATTTGTTTTTCTTGGGGATGGTCTTGATTACTGCCTCCTGTACAATGTCACAAATCTCCATCCATAATTCTTCAGGTACTCTATCAGATTTAAACCCTTGAATCTATTTGTAACTTCCACTGTATAATCATAAGGGATTTGATTTAGCTCATACCTGAATGGTCTAGTGGTTTTCCCTACTTTCTCAATTTCCAAGGGAAACCATTCAGTATCACAGTAATCCATGTCTATGCCTCAACCAGTAATGCTGAAAAAGCTGAAGTTGAATGGTTCTATGAAGACTTGGAAGACCTTCTAGAACTAACACCCAAAAAAATGTCCTTTCATCAGAAGGGACTAGCATGCTAAAGTAGGAAGTCAAGAGATATCTGGAGTAACAGGCACATTTGGCCTAGGAGTACAGAATGAAGCAGGGCAAAGGCTAATAGAGTTTTGCCAAAGGAACACACTGGTCATAGCAAACACCCTCTTCCAACAACACAAAAGATGACTCTACACATGGACATCACCAGATGGTCAATACTGAAATCAGATTGATTATATTCTTTGCAGCCAAAGATGGGGAATCTCTATACAGTCAGCAAAAACAAAACTGGGAGCTGACTGTGGCTCAGATCATGTTGGGTGAATAAGTATTTCCAAATGTTATATCTTCTTGTTGGATTGACCACTTAATCATTATGTAATCATCGTCTTTACCTTTTATTACCGTCTTTGTTTTAAATGGTGACCCACTCCAGTATTCTTGCCTGGAAAATCCCATGGGTGGAGGAGTTTGGCAGGCTACAGTCCATGGGGTCACAAAGAGTCAGACACGACTGAGTGACTTCACTTTCACTTTGTTTTAAAGCCTATTTTGCCTGATGTAAATAAAGCTACCTCAGCCTTCTATGCTCTCTGCGTATATGAAACATCTTTTTTCCATCATTTTACTTTCAGTCTGTGTGTGTGCTTATATCTGAAGTGAGTGTCTTATAGGGAGCAAATACAGGGTCTTGTCTTCTATCCATTTGGTCACTTACTTTGATTGGAGAATTAAGCCCATTTACATTTTTCTTAATTGTTTTCTGGCTGTTTTGTAGTTCCTCTCTGTTTCTTCTTTTCTTGTTCTCCTCCCTTATGGTTTGATGATTTTCTTTAGTGTTATGCTTAGAACTCATTCTCATTATTTCTTGGTATGTACTGTCCATTTTTCATTTGTATTTACCAAGAGGTTCATACTTAATAGCCTATGTATGTATGTATGCATATACATGTATGTGTATGTGTGTGTGTGAGTGTGTGGGTACCAGTCTATTTTAAGTTCTTGGCAATTTAAGTTTGAACACATTCTAAAATTGTATACTTTTACTCTTTTCCCACAGTTTACGTTTTTGATATCACATATTACAGCTTTTTATTCTATATAACTAATTATTATAGTTGCAGCTATTTTTATTACTTTTGCCTTTTAACCTTTGTACTAGCTCTATAAGTAATCAATCCCCTACCTTTACTACATATTTACCTTTACTAGTGAGATAGTCATAAACACATGTTTTCTTGATACTAATTAGTGTCCTTATTTTTCACCTTAAGGAAATCCCTTTAACATTTATTGCAAGGCCAGTTTAGTGGTAATGAATACCTTTACACTTTGCTTCTCTGGAAAACTATCTTCCCTTCAATTCTGAATGATAATCTGACAAGGCAGATTATTCTTGTTTGAAAGTTTTTCCTTTCAGCTCTGTGAATATACCACACCACTTCTTTCTGGCTTACAAAGTTTCTGCTGAAAATCTAATAGTCATTGGGAGATTCTTTTGTATATAGCAAGTGTGTTGGGGTTTTTTTTGTACTCTTTTAAGATTCACTCTTGAACTCTGACATTTTAATCATAATGCATCTTGGTGTAAATCTTTCTGAGTTCCTCTTATTTGGAACTCTCTGGGGCTTTCTGGATCTGGATTGTATTTCCTTCCCATGTTAGGGAAATTTTCAGCCATTATTTTCTTCAAATAAGTTTTCTGCCCCCTTTCTCTCTTTCTTCTGGAATTCCTATAATGTAAATGTTGTTCTACTTCATGTTGTCTCATAGGTCTCTTAAGATACCTTTACTTTTAAACACTTTTTTTTGCTATTCTGTTTGGATGAGTTCCACTGGCCAGCCTTCCAGATCCCTGATCCTTTCTGCTAGTTCATCTGGCCTTCTGATGAACGCCTCTAGCATATGTTTCAGCACAGTTATTATATTCTGTAATTCAACTTCCATTTGTTACTTTCTTATATTTTCTCTTTGTTGAAGGTCTCATCTTTACGACCATTACTTTGAACTCTTTATCAGTTAAATTATTTATCTGCATTTCATTAAGAATTTTTCCCCTGGGATTTTATCTTATTGTTTCATTTGGAACATATTCCTCCATTTCCTCATTTGCTTGACTCTCCATGTTTGCTTCTATGTACTGGGGGGTGGGGGAGGACTCCTTCCCTCCGATTTGAAGGAGTGGCCTTGTGTAAGAAATGAACCTTATCATTCAACCTTGCCCTATTTCTTAGTTGTCTCTTGAACCTTTGTGATTGTTTAAGCAGCCTGATTTATTCTTGATAGTTCCTAGCTGCTGAGGGTGTGCCAAGACTTGTTAGCATTCCAGACAGAGATCTCAGTTAGAACCTAGTTTCAGGCTGATAAGCCAGACCCTCAGGCAGCAGCTTTTAAAGCAGATACCCACATACTGTCTTGTGGAACCTCAAAGATAAACCCTGCTGACCTCCTGAGCATGTGATCTGATGTGTCTTCTTGAAGAAAGGTACAAAAATCAGGGGTCCAGGCAGGTGTATCAACTCCTTTCTGGGAGTACTGGCAAGCTGTAGCAAGGCCAAAGTGCTAGTCACTCAGTCGTCTCCGACTCTTTGTGACCCCATGGACTGTAGCCCGCCAGGCTCCTCTCTCCATGGAATTCTCCAGGCAAGAATACTGGAGTGGGTTGCCATTTCTTTGTCCAGCAAGGCCATAGGAGAGTGGAAAGATGGTTCCTCCAGCCCACATAACCTCAGAGCAACTCAGTAGCCCTTAGATGTGTGGAAAACCTGAAGCCTATTGCTCTGGCTGAAGCTCCAGTAGGCCTTTTTCACAGGATGACTGGGGATGTGTTTAAGTCTACTGTCCGTGCAAAGCCTGACAAGAACTGTCTCTCTGATTGTTTTCAGTTCTGCAGGGACCAAAAGTGTACAACCTGATGCCACCAGGGCCAGGTGCTCAACAAGACTTCTCTGTGTGAATTGTGTACCCCACATACTTTAACTGAACAAGAGGAGAGTGGGGCGAGTGTGCTCCTGATGACTTTAGCAGGTGC
This sequence comes from Tragelaphus eurycerus, assembly GCA_935064755.1. NCBI lineage: Eukaryota > Metazoa > Chordata > Mammalia > Artiodactyla > Bovidae > Tragelaphus > Tragelaphus eurycerus. The sequence goes on along the minus strand of CAKXYN010000215.1, from coordinate 1,271,229 downwards.
GTAAGCATGAAGCTGGGGCACACCCGTCAGCTTTTGTGGGACTGCAGGAGAGTCTGGGACCAGGTCACACCCACTGTTGCTAGCAAGATAGAGGAAGAACACAGAAATGGCACCCACTGCCACTTCTGTTCCCAGAGAGAGTGCCAATAGGCACCTGCCCCTCCAGCAGATGTTTTAGGATTAGCAAATGAATTTCCTTCACATATGGTCTATGTGCTTTTCAAACTGCTGTTTTTATGCTGGGTCCCAGGGTGAGTGACTCTATGAGTCCCTTAGGAGTGAAATCTCTGTACCCTATACCCCAGTGGGCCTCTTTAATATGTCCTGTTTGTTTTCAAAGCCATATCTTTTGGGGGCTCCTCCTATGGTGCAGGTTCCAAGAGCTGGGGAGCTTGATATTGAGCATGAACACCTGGCTCTTCAGAAAGAAACTCTGTGTTTGTAAGACTTCCTCCTGATTGTGGAAGGGTGGAATTTTTGTGAGACCACATCTCTGCTTCTCCTACTGCCTTGATGTAGCCCTTTTAACCTTTGTTGGAGAGGACCATTAAGCTACTTTTAAGGTCTTTTTTAGAAGGAATTGTTCAAAACATAGATGTAGATTTAGTATGTCTGTGGGAGGGGATAAGTCTTCAGGATTTTCCTAAATTGCCATCTTGAACTGGCCCTCAGAAAATGGTTTTAAATTCACTTTGATATATATTTCTTCATCCCACCCTACCATGTCAAAGAAGAAAAGTGAATTTGTCTCAGATTGTTTGTTTTTTATAGATGAAAAGGGAATTATTTAATACCTTATTAACCTTAAGTGTTCAGAAACTGATTTTAAATTTATTGCCCCATCTAGGAAATTTCTAGAGAGAAAAAATTTTTCTAATTACAATCACTTTCTTATTTCCATTTTTAAAATAAGGAGTGTTATTTATTAAGTCAGTAACCTCACTTCTCAGCTTTTTGAAAAGATTTATAATTCAGTAAGTTAAATGTATATATAATAAAATAATATTTATCAGATAAATTAGGTACTCAAACATTATTGTTCAAATAAACACATTTTTCCTACTCTCAGTACTCAGCATGTTCCTTTGCTTAATGAAAATAGTGATAATATAAAATTGGAGAAACTCGAGACAGCCACAATGTGATGAAAAGTTAAATGTTTTTCCAGCTATATTGAGATATAACTGAATACTAACATTGCGTAAATTTAAGGTATATAACATGTTGATTTAATATACTTGATATTGCAAAATGATTACCACTACAGTCTTAGCTAACACCTGCATTATATCACATATTTCCACTATATTAGAGTGAGAACATTTAAGATCTACTGTCACAGCAACTTGCTAGTATGTAACACAGTATCACAAAATGTAATCACTATACTGTACCTGAGATCCCCAGAACTTGCTCATTAAACTTCAACTTTGATTTCAAAGTATTCATTAATTTAATTAAATTTATATTTTAAATTTATTCATTTAATTAATTTAACTCCCATTTTAAAATCATAACTTTAAATGGTCAAAGTATATTTTAAGTAGTCAAAAGAATGATTTATAATAAAATCTTTTAATACTAGAAAAATTTTAATAGCAAAAAATGTTTGGTTCTAACATAGCTTATAGCCAACCTCTTTTTAGTAGTTCACTGACTGAAACAAAATTTCTAATTTTTTTTGAACAAGCGGGGCCCTTTCCATTTTACTCCAAAAAGGCACAAAATATATAAATAAAAGAGATATTCCATGAGAAACAGTTCACCTCCCTAAAGAAATAGCACCTTAGATTCTTTTTTAAAGATGGGATGATTTAAACCTATCAGAAATTATAAATTTAAAGTTAAAACTTATATCCCTTTCTGAAGGATTAATGATACTGGCTTTAGACTCATTTTATGGAATTTGTTTGTAGAAATCTGTTTTTGGTTTTGGGAATTCACACCTTCTACCTTCTGCCTAGAATATTCTTTAACCCAGAGCCTTACCTGGCTAGCCCCTACTCAGCTGTCAGGTCTGAACTTGACCGTATCTCCATCTTTGCTCAGGCTTCCCTGACCACACAGCATTTTGATTAGAGGAGCCTCCTGTGGATTCTGCAATTCTCTTCTTATTCTTTTTGTAACGATCTATTTGCTTATCTCTAACCCCTAAACTGAAAGTGCTACACTCAATATGCCAGCAAATTTGGAAAACTCAGCAGTGGCCACAAGATTGGAAAAGGTCAGTTTTCATCCCAATCCCAAAGAAAGGCAATGCCAAGGAGTGCTCAAACTACCGCACAATTGCACTCACCTCACACGCTAGTAAAGTAATGCTCAAAATTCTCCAAGCCAGGCTTCAGCAATATGTGAACCGTGAACTTCCTGATGTTCAAGCTGGTTTTAGAAAAGGCAGAGGAACCAGAGATCAAATTGCCAACATCCGCTGGATCATGGAAAAAGCAAGAGAGTTCCAGAAAAACATCTATTTCTGCTTTATTGACTATGCCAAAGCCTTTGACTGTGTGGATCACAATAAACTATGGAAAATTCTGAGAGAGATGGGAATACCAGACCACCTGATCTGCCTCTTAAGAAATCTGTATGCAGGTCAGGAAGCAACAGTTAGAACTGGTCATGGAACAACAGACTGGTTCCAAATAGAAAAAGGAGTACGTCAAGGCTGCATATTGTCACCATGTTTATTTAACTTATATGCAGAGTACATCATGAGAAATGCTGGACTGGAAGAAACACAAGTTGGAATCAAGATTGCCGGGAGAAATATCAATAACCTCAGATATGCAGATGACACCACTCTTACGGCAGAAAGTGAAGAGGGGCTAAAAAGCCTCTTGATGAAAGTGAAAGTGGAGAGTGAAAAGGTTGGCTTAAAGCTCAACATTCAGAAAACGAAGATCATGGCATCTGGTCCCATCACTGCATGGGAAATAGATGGGGAAACAGTGGAAACAGTGTCAGACTTTGTTTTTCTGGGCTCCAAAATCACTGCAGATGGTGACTGCAGCCATGAAATTAAAAGACGCTTGCTCCTTGGAAGGAAAGTTATGACCAACCTAGATAGCATATTCAAAAGCAAAGACATTACTTTACCAACAAAGGTTCGCCTAGTCAAGGCTATGGTCTTTCCTGTGGTCATGTATGGATGTGAGAGCTGGACTGTGAAGAAGGCTGAGCGCCGAAGAATTGATGCTTTTGAACTGTGGTGTTGGAGAAGACTCTTGAGAGTCCCTTGGACTGCAAGAAGATCCAACCAGTCCATTCTGAAGGAGATCAATCCTGGAATTTCTTTGGAAGGAATGATGCTAAAGCTGAAACTCCAGTATTTTGGCCACCTCATGCGAAGAGTTGACTCAGTGGAGAAGACTCTGATGCTGGGAGGGATTGAGGGCAGGAGGAGAAGGGGACGACAGAGGATGAGATGGCTGGATGGCATCACTGACTCGATGGATGCGAGTCTGAGTGACCTCCGGGAGCTGGTGATGGACAGGGAGGCCTGGTGTGCTGCGGTTCATGGGGTCGCAAAGAGTCGGACACGACTGAGCGACTGATCTGATCTGATCTGAACCCCTAAACAATGTTAAGTTCCTTGTGGGCAGGAACCGATTATCTTCTTCAGGAATGAACTTTAGAAAAGCGTAGTTTTCAAGAATCAATTAATCACATCAGTCACACTTATGTAGTTGGATATAGCCACAGTACCTGCTATTTCCTGAGAAATCTAGAGGTCAATGCATTCTATGTACTATTCATCAGGCTCTAAAAGCACTGTCATATACTTTGATGAAAAGATTAATTATGCATCAATTTTTTCATGAAAAGTAGCATCTAAAATCTTAAACCATCACTCCAAAGTTGTATTGTTATAGATTTCTTTTGCCTTAATGTCTTGTACCTGAAACCTAAGAAGCCTCAAAGAAATATTATCCCCCTCCTCTCTTGCTATCTATTTTGCTAAATAACCAACTCATTTTAAGCCCATGATCCCTATTTTCCAAGAGATGCAAATAGGGAGAAATATCTTAAGTCCATATAAAGCAAAAAAGTTACATGAAAACAACACCCCCATTCCCTTTTTAAAGTTCAACAGTATTTACAAGACATAATCAATTCCAGTTTAGGATTTAAGAAAATATCTGTGTAACATTCTAAAATGAGTGAAATTCAACAAACTGATTTATATTAAATTCCAAGCTTAGGACTCCTAAGTCAACATTCTAACAGAGCTAGCTAGTGAAAGTGCAGGGACAGTGTGGCTTGCCATGGCTGAAGGCAAACCGAAAGCTGTGAGGGATGGCTGCGGGGTCATGTGCTGCCAAGGCCTCAATGTAAACACAGGTGTGTGGGAAGGAGCGCAAGGTCTCTCCCATCTAGCAGCTAAGGAAACACTGGCAGTCACGCTGTGGATTCTGAATGCTAAATTTTGAAAATAGATCATTTTTGTGAAACTGCTACATCTTAATTCGAATGTTAATACATCCTCAACTTAAAGGGGTCATGAAGAACACTTGAACCTCATATCATTGTTTTACACTGAAAAATTTGAAATGGAAAGCAGATCTTTTTTTACCCCTGCTGAGCATCTCCCTGCTGAGTAAAGAAGTTTGAAGTTATTACCACCTCATTTTCTGGCATTTAGCAAGGATTCTTTTTATGGTTGCATGGAATTAATGCCACAAGAGGATTTTTCCTGCCAATGTCTGTTAAATGGCATGGCACTGCTTTACAAAAATATATTAGGAGTATGGCATAGAAGACTAATAAATGTATCAATAACATTTGTTAATAGGTTTGGGTTTGTGGGGAATTTTTATTTTTAGGGTTCTGCTTTTTTTAATTTGTTTTTGGTTTTATTTTGGAGTCTTTTTTTGGGGGGGGGGTTGGTTTAGTTTTCCCATATATCCATCTGTTGTTATCAAAAATAGTGCTAAAATAGTGTACAATAACCTATAGGGTAGCAAATGGTAATAAATATAGGATTTAAAGGCAGACAGTCTAAGTTCATATTTTAGCTGAACAACCCACTACTGTTAGGCTTGAGCAGATTATATAAACTCTAAAGTCTCAGGGCTTCCTTTGCAAACTGAACTAATTGTGATATCTCCCAGCAGCGGGTAACTTTCTGCATTATACATGCCTCTTAATAATGTCAAATAGCTATTAATGTCATTAGGATCACTATTTAATAATGTCTACTTACTTCATATAAAAGTAACTTTAACTCCATTTCATATTGTTTTCAAATTGTTTGACTATATGAAATGACTGACTATAAATACAAATAAATTTGTAATTAACTACTCTGCTAAAATATATTCTCTCTCCCCTATCTTATTTTGTCAGTTTTGAGCATTTCTCTCGAGTCAGTTTTATGCTGTGTGAAAGATGACATTTTGCTAGACTGTTGAAATACATCCCAAGATTTCATTAATAATGTCATGCTATCATTCCTAATTCAAAAAACTGACAAATGTTAAGGTCAACAAAATATTCTCACGAAATTGAGAAAACTGCCGTATCTGCAACTGAATATGAAGAAAATAAAAACAAGTAAGAGCCATTAAACAACACCAAATGACTCAATAATAATATGTATAACAACAATTACATTTGTCTAAGGTACTCCTGAAAGAGATGGGAATAGCAGACCACCTGACCTGCCTCTTGAGAAATTTGTATGCAGGTCAGGAAGCAACAGTTAGAACTGGACATGGAACAACAGACTGGATCTAAATAGGAAAAGGAGTACATCAAGGCTGTATATTGTCACCCTGCTTATTTCACTTCTATGCAGAGTATATCCTGAGAAACACTGGGCTGCAAGAAGCACAAGCTGGAATCAAGATTGCTGGGAGAAATATCAATAACCTCAGATATGCAGATGACACCACTCTTATGACAGAAAATGAAGAGGAGCTAAAAAGCCTCTTGATGAAAGTGAAAGAGGAGAGTGAAAAAGTTGGCTTAAAGCTCAACATTCAGAAAACGAAGATCATGGCATCTGGTCCCATCACTTCATGGGAAATAGATGGGGAAACAGTGTCAGACTTTATTTTTCTGGGCTCCAAAATCACTGCAGATGGTGACTGCAGCCATGAAATTAAAAGACGCTTACTCCTTGGAAGGAAAGTTATGACCAACTTAGATAGCATATTCAAAAGCAGAGACATTACTTTGCCAACAAAGGTCCATCTAATCAAGGCTAGGTTTTTCCAGTGGTCATGTATGAATGTGAGAGTTGGACTGTGAAGAAGGCTGAGCACCAAAGAATTGATACTTTTGAACTGTTGTGTTGAAGAAGATTCTTGAGAGTCCCTTGGATGGCAAGGAGATCCAACCAGTTCATTCTGAAGGAGATCAGCCCTGGGATTTCTTTGGAAGGAATGATGCTAAAGCTGAAACTCCAATACTTTGGCCACCTCATGCGAAGAGTTGACTCATTGGAAAAGACTCTGATGCTGGGAGGGATTGGGGGCAGGAGGAGAAGGGGACGACAGAGGATGAGATGGCTGGATGGCATCACTGACTCGATGAGTCTGAGTGAACTCTGGGAGTTGGTGATAGACAGGGAGGCCTGGCATGTTGCAAATCATGGGGTCGCAAAGAGTCGGACATGACCGAGTGACTGAACTGAACTGAAGGTACTTAAAAATATCAATTTCCATTTGAGGTGATATCTACATGAAATGAACACTATGTTCTTTTTTTTTTTTTTTTTTTGCTTAACTTTACAATATTGTATTGCTTTTACTATACATCGGGCGCTATGTTCTTAATGACAAAATGAATTTCGTTTATTAAAACATTGTCCTAAACTGTGTTCTAGAAGCCAATACATTCAGACATGACAAATGAAAGAGAGAAGGAGAAAAAGGCGGATGAAGAATCCATTTGTTCATTGTTTACTCATTTATTTAACAAATAGTATCTGTGTGATCAAAATTTTATATACATAAGCTTCAATTTGTGCATAGTTTTGTTATTTACCAAGCATTTTTACATAGATTTTCTTATTTGATCTTCATAATCTATTCAAGAGATGAGGGAAGTGAACATATAGCATGTCCAATGTGACAGAGGCATATGGTTGGTTTTTCTAAATACTGACTAGGGCTCTTTTCACTACATGGTACTGGAAAATCATTTCTAATTATGCAGAGGAGAGGCTAAGCCTGAGAAATCTTATGACCACAGAAAGAACACAGAAGAATTCTTTCAATATGGAGACTTTCCTGGTATCCCTAGCATTCTTAAGTATTTATTTTACTAAATCAAGTGATATACCTAGGTATTTTCTTCTTTCTTCCATTTTTTACTAAGGCAAAAGAAAAAGGAAGTGTAAAGGAAGTTATAATTGGGGACATATCTTGAGAGTCCCTTGGACTGAATGGAGATTAAACCAGTCGATCCTAAAGGAAATCAACTCTGAATATTCATTGGAAGTACTGATGTTGAAGCTGGAGCTTCAGTAATTTGGCCACCTGATGCAAAGAACTGACTCATTGGAAAATACCCGGATACTGGGAATGATTGAGGGTAGGAGGAGAAGGGGACAACAGAGGATAAGATAGTTAGATAGCATCAATGACTCAATGGGCGTATGAACAAACTCTGGGAGACAGTGAAGGACAGGGAAGTCTGGCATGCTGCAGTTCATGGGGTCACAAAGAGTCAGAAATGACTTAGCAACAAATAAAACTGAATGAATTTAAAAAATAGAACCACATTAAAAAAAAGAAAAGAAGTACATATTAAACAGAAAGTCTTAAGTAAGTGATGGAACTGAGTATCAAACTTGGCCCTGAGTATCTTATCAACCAAACTAAAATTGAACACATGAAAAATTAAATAATTCTCATTAGCAGAAACAAACACAGGCACTTATTTCTTGCAGATAAATAAGTCATTTTTCCAGTCATTAAACATTTTAAATAGTTATTTTTTTTTATTTATTTATTTGGCTGCAATGGGTCTTAGTTTTCGCCCGCAGGATCTTCAATCTTTGTTGTGACATGCTAGATCTTCAATCTTTAGCTGCAGCATGCAAACTCTTAGTTGTGGTATGTGGGATCTAGTTCCCTGACCAGGGATTGAACCTGGGCCACGTGCAGTGGGAATGCAAAGTCTTAGCCACTGGACCACCAGGGAAGTCTCTCTGTCATTAAAATTTAAAAGAAATTTCTCTCTTCCTCTCTTCAACTGGAGACCCACAGATAATATATTAAATAATGTCCTTTCCTAAAAACCAAACCCAGTATCCTCCTATCTATCGCTATTGTTAATACTGTTATTATTAATATTAAATGAATAATAATGTATAATTTTTATGTATTTTCACATAAATACCTTTTGAATTAAGTACTGATATTATCCCCACTTAATGGATGAGAAAACATTTGTATAAATGAGAAAACTTAGTAGCTTTGCCCAAGGTCACATAAATAGTAAATTCTCATGTACTTTATCATCAAGACTTCTGCACAGCTTGTTACTCCAGATCCCATGTTCTACTTCAAACAAAAAGACACCACCTCATTGGCAGTTAGTTCTGTGGTCACAGACTAAAAACCTGGTTCTCAAAGCCAGCAAGCATCCATCACCTGGAGGGTTTGTGAAAAACACAAATCACAGGGCCCAGGCTCCATCAGAGATCATGATTTAGTAGACCTGAGATGCAGACAGAGAATTTACATTTCTAACAAGTTTCCACATGATGCTGATGTTGCTGGTCAGAGATTACAGATTGAGAACTACTAGCCTATAATTTTGAAAGCTTCCAAATATATATCACACTTAGTAGGGTATTTTGCTGAATGCTTTTTATTAGTCATCCAAATTTATTTGGTAATGTAGGTCCAGTCACTGAGATACAGAATAATGAAACAGGACCCAGGTGGTATCTAGAAATAACACCACTTTCTTTTTTTTTTTACAATTAAGGTATTTTTCTATTGTGGTAAAATAAATATAACACAAATATGCTATTTTAACAATATTTAAAAGCACAATTTAGTGGCATTAATTATTCACAATTTTCTGTACCATTATCACTATTTCTAAAACTTTCCATTATCCCAAACAGAAACTCTGTACCCATCAAACAATAACTCTCCATTACCCCTCTCTCCAGCTCTTGATGAAAATTAATCTACCATCTCTCTTTATGTATTTCCTACAATATTGTCCTTTTGTGCCTGGCTTGCTCTAAGATTCATCCATATTGTATTAATAATACGTATGAGAACTTCATTCCTTGTAAAGGCTGGATATTATTGTACTGTAATTAACATCCTTTTCTAAAACACACTTGCCAATGAGTTTTCTAAAGCTAACGAACCAATGTTCACTTTGTTTCTCACTATCTTCTTTTATTTAAGATATCTACAGTGGTCACATTTCTTTTGTTCAATCTCATTTCATAGTGAAAAATTTGGATTACTTATAAGGACAAAAAACAAACAAACAAACCATATGTAACACCACACCTATGTGGTACCAACTTCTTCTTCCTGTAAGTTGACTCTCATTGCCACTTGCATCATCTCATTTAGCATTAAAATCTACATTATTTAGTCTCTACTACATATTCCTGTGTTGGAGAGCACATGAAAGGAAAATATTCTCCCACATTTAACAAGAGGGATGCAGGTGTAAAGGTGCAGGTTTAGACGCCTGCCAACCTGAGACAAGGCAAAAAATTGGGGAATTTTCTGGGAAGAGATTCAGGAGGCAGACGACCTTATGAGACAAGTAGAATAGTGAAAGTTGGAGAGCGAGAGGTGGATTAGTCTGGAGAGGAAACGAAAAGCAAAATGAAGATCAGAAAAAAGGAAAAAAATGAAAGCGACAAGGTCTACATTTTAGGAAGTGGTTAAGACATATGTGCCACCAATGCATTGACCTAGAATGGCTTTAGCAGCTCTGCTCCAATCAACTGTCAATATCCTCAAATCTGGCTGGGGTTGGCTAGAGGAGAGACAGGGGCCCTGACTGATAGCATCTGCCAGGATACATGATCAGATCAGATCAGATCAGTCGCTCAGTCGTGTCCGACTCTTTGCGACCCCATGAACCGCAGCACGCCAGGCCTCCCTGTCCATCACCAGCTCCCGGAGGTCACTCAGACTCGCATCCATCGATTCGGTGATGCCATCCAGCCATCTCATCCTCTGTCGTCCCCTTCTTCTCCTGCCCTCAATCCCTCCCAGCATCAGAGTCTTCTCCAATGAGTCAACTCTTCGCATGAGGTGGCCAAAATACTGGAGTTTCAGCTTGAGCATCATTCCTTCCAAAGAAATTCCAGGATTGATCTCCTTCAGAATGGACTGGTTGGATCTTCTTGCAGTCCAAAGGACTCTCAAGAGTCTTCTCCAACACCACAGTTCAAAAGCATCAATTCTTCGGCGCTCAGCCTTCTTCACAGTCCAGCTCTCACATCCATACATGACCACAGGAAAGACCATAGCCTTGACTAGGCGAACCTTTGTTGGTAAAGTAATGTCTCTGCTTTTGAATATGCTACCTAGGTTGGTCATAACTTTCCTTCCAAGGAGCAAGCGTCTTTTAATTTCATGGCTGCAGTCACCATCACACCCTTGGCCAATTTCGGGCTACCAACTGATGGCCTCTCTGGGAAGATAAGTGCCCAGTGGTCTTACTAGTTCATGAAAGCTAGCTCCAACACATCCCTGTCTCAAATCCACACGTGAAAACACAACCTAAGAGAAAATCAGTGGACCTGCTATTCAAATACAGCTTCAGGACAACAGCTCTACAGGCTTCTCCACAGCCCTCTGCTAGAATTTTGACCCAAAAATCTTCCTTGTAAAAGATGGAGAACCATCTCTTCTCTGTAACTGAGGGACAGGCATGGGATTACCTTCCTTCAAGCTTCTAAACAAAACCTTAGAATGCAGATATTTCCTCCTTTGGTGCTGATACACATATCTAGCTGCTCTCATTGTACAGATGTCCTGCAGTGCAAAGGTCTGAGGCAATGCAAAACTGCAGCAGCCTGGGGTGAGAGAGCATTTGATGGGGTGGTAATGATGACCTGCAGTCAGCTTCAGGGGTGAAAACAGAATTCAAGAGCTGAGGGATGAGAAATGTTGTCTTTAGCTGACTCTGTGCTTTGGAGTGGGCTGGTGAGGGGGATAAGCCTTTCTACCACAGTTAGCCTCAAGGGAACGAGAAGGAAAACAATTGCCCAGGAGCAGAAGGCCTCCGTGAGGGGACTTCCCAGATAAGAATCCACCTTACAATTGAACCTTACAAAGGTTCAATCCCTGGTCAAGGAACTAAGATCTCACATGCCATGGGGCAATTAAGCCCATGCCTTCGCAACTATTGAGTCTGCACACCTCAACTAGAGAGAAGCTCACTCACCACAACTAAGACCTGACCCAGCCAAAAATAAAAATGAATTTTAAAAAAGAAGAAGGTCCCCATAACCACTTACCATAGCTCCAGTGCTGGTCAACACTTCATAAACAGGACCATACCTCCAAACTGAACCTTCAGGTTAAACATTTTGTAATATGGCTCTAAATATTTTGTACCTATTTTTTATTTTTATACATATTTATTTAAAAAATACTCTGAAAGAAATTGTTGCATGTTTCCTTGCTTCAGACATTGATAAGCAATTCACAATTTTTAAAACCTGCAATTACTTGGTTCCTTTTGTTTGAAAGAATAGAACAATGAATATCTTGGTGGTATTCCACGACTTGGACTGCAAGGAGATCCAACCAGTCCATTCTGAAGGAGATCAGCCCTGGGATTTCTTTGGAAGGAATGATGCTCAAGCTGAAACTCCAGTATTTTGGCCACCTCATGCGAAGAGTTGACTCATTGGAGAAGACTCTGATGCTGGGATTGGAGGCAGGAGGAGAAGGGGACGACAGAGGATGAGATGGCTGGATGGCATCACTGACTCGATGGATGTGAGTCTGAGTGACCTCCGGGAGTTGGTGATGGACAGGGAGGCCTGGCATGCTGCAATTCATGGGGTCACAAAGAGTCGGACACGACTGAGCAACTGATCTGATCTGATCTGATTCCACGACTTACACTTGTTATCCTTTTTGTAGAAAGGGTCTAGAAAGATATGGGCTCAAACGGACATTAATTTATACTTTGTGCCATCTTTTAAAATATTTAAGTCGATGACATTTGGGTCTGTAATTTTTGTTGTTGTTCAGTCGCTCAGTAGTGTCTGACTCTTTGCAACTCCCTAGACTGCAGCGTGCCAGGCTTCCCCTGTCCTTTACCATCTCCCAGAGTTTGCTCAAACGCATGTCCATTGAGCTAGTGATGCCATCCAACCATCTCGTCTTCTGTCACCTCCTTCTCCTACCTTCAATCTTTCCCAGCATCAGGGTCTTTTCTGATGAGTTGGCTCTTTGCATCAGGTGGCCAGTGTTGGCGCTTTAGCTTCAGCATCAGTCTTTCTAATGAATATTCATGATGTCATAAAAAAACAGATTTTTTTTTTCTTTGATTATTAGCTCATAGTTAGATCATCCAGTCCCACCACTTTATGGAAAATAGATGGGGAAAAAATGGAAATAGTGACAAGCTTTATTTTCTTGGGTTCCAAAATCACTGAAAATTGTGACTGCAGCCCTGAAATTAAAAGACGCTTGCTCCTTGGAAGAAAAGCTGTGACAAACCTAGAGAGCATATTAAAAAGCAGAGACATCACTTTGTCGACAAAGGTCCATATATACAAAGCTATAGTTTTTTCAGTAGTCATTTATGGATGTGAGAGTTGGACCATAAAGAAAGCTGAGTGCCGAAGAATTGATCTTTCGAACTGTGGTGCTGGAAAGCCTCTTGAGAGTCCCATGGGCAGCAAGGAGATCAAACCAGTCAATCCTAAAGGAAATCAACCCTGAAGATTCATTGGAAGGACAGATGCTGAAGCTGAAGCTTGACCACTTTAGCCACCTGAAGTAAAGAGCCAACTCATTGGAAAAAACGTTGATGCTGGGAAAGATTGAGGGCAGAGGGAGAAGAGGGCGACAGAGGATGAGATGATTGGATGGTATCTTTGACTCAATAGACATGAGTTCGAGCAAACTCTGGGAGATAGTGAAGGAGAGAGAAGCCTGGCATGCTGAAGTCCATGGGGTTGTCAGAATCAAACACGACTGAGTGAACAACAACATAGTTAACTTAATAGGAAATTATTTGAGTTTTTTAAGGTACCCTGAATTATTTTCAGATATCTTCACTGAAATTAAAAAACTGCAGCTGGAGCCCTCAAAACCTGTAGATTCTGTGCTTCTCTCAACCTGTGAGAAGATCTGTTTTCCCAGAAATTACAGCCACTGAATGAAAGAGAAGTTTACATTCGCCTGCATGTGAAATACAGCTTGAGTTGCCGGGCTGCAATCCTCAGGGCTGTGAATGTTAATCAATCAAAGTGTTTATTCATTAGGCACTCCTTTTTTGTTTTCTTTGGGACTGCATGTCTCAGAAGCCTTGCTCAAGTAGGTCCAAGAAAAGAACAGTCTACAGAGGGTTAACACATGAAGGAAAAACTCCAAAATGTATCGGAAGACTGCAATTTGTTAGTCTGTGTGTTGGTTTGGTTTGTTTTTCCTTTCTGTGTCACTCCATTGCTTTCCTTGGTTTCCTTCTCTTTCACTCTCCCAAGGGAGGGAGAGGGATCTATTTTAATTTCCTCATAATATAACAACAGTTTTTAGAATGTGGAAGAGATGGAAGGGTGGTGATTTATATATATAGAAAATTAAAGCATTTGGTTCCCAGGCTCCAGTCCTGAAGAATGATCTCAAGTTGCTCCCAGGATCTGTGGGGCAAATCCCAAAAAATCCCAAAAAGGGATCTTTGCCTCTGAGACTCTCTATCATTTCTTTCCTAACACAGGAATCTTCATCCCTCCCTGTCTCTCCTTTTACAGGGAATTATGGACCTCCTAATGTCACTACCCTCCTCCTGTCAGCTTAGTCAGTACCTCTAGAGTGTTCTATAAAACAGAAATGTCAAATTCTATCTTTATCTATTCTTGATTCTGCCTGCTAGAAAATAAGGTCCAGTACATCCAATGGGAAAAAAAAACCTGATACTGGGAAAGACTGAGGGCAGGAGAAGGGGGCGACAGAAGATGAGATGGTTGGGTAGTATCATGAACTCAATGGACATGAGTTTGAACAAACTCCATGAAGTAGTGGAGGACAGAGGAACCTGGAGGGCTACAGTCCATGGGGCTGCAAAGAATCAGACATGACTTAGCAACTAAACAACAACATACAATGCATGGTACTTAATAAAATAACCCAGATCATTTAAGTCACACACACACACCCAAGAACTATAATTTTTATTGCACTACCAATTGTAAATAAAATTTGATCAATACCTGAAAACAATTTCAACATGGTAAAATAATTTTCAAAGGAATCATTGACATAATTTATCATTTTAATGCCATTCTTAATAAAAAGATTGGCTTCCCTGGTGGCTCAGACAATAAAGGATCTGCCTGCAATTCAGGAGACCAGGGTTCAATTCTTCAGTTGGGAAGGTCTTCTGGAGAAGGAAATGGCAATTCACTCCAGTGAAATTGGAGTGAAAATTCTTGCCTGGGAAATCCCATGGACAGAGGAGCCAGACAGGCTACAGTCTAGGGGTCACAGAGCATCCAGCAAAACTGAGTAACTACCACTCTCAAACTTTAAAAAAAAGACTAGGCTCATCATAGAAGAGAAAAAGATGCTGGTCAGATTTACCTTTCAGAGTAGAAAATTAAATTACTGAAAAACTAAAAGACACAGAAGTATTCCCGGCAGTTTACAGGATCATTGTTTTTCTATTAATCAATAATAGTCCAGGTACATTTTTTAACTTGAAGCTCACTAGAAGATGTCAAAATATTATGACAAGGTAGGAGAAAATACAAAATCTCTGAAACTCACAGTTTTATGTCATTTGGTACAACTCACAGAAAGCTCAACCCATTTCAAATTTATTTTAAAATGAATTATTTCAGTACTACTAACTTTATCTGCAAATGGAAAAAGCAAAAAGTGTGCTTAACAGGAAAGGTTACAAAAATAATGGAAGTAAAACAAAAACCAAAAGTTTGTTAGTTTGCAATTTATTTTTTAGGCCTTTGAAGTCTGGGATCCTGGACGATATGTCTCATCTGTAAAGCTCTGACATATTCAGAGCAAAGTTTTAAATATTGAAAAGCACTCATTGTTTTTAAAGTTCTGCATCACACACTATTGGGTGTACTATTTAGCCCTGTAACATTTTGAGTGGCCATGAAGGTCACCTTCTTCATTTCTTAGGTAAAAATCATCACTTTCTTAAAAGAGTAAACTACATAGAAAATACAGTACATAGTTTCTCACGTCTTAAACAGCCACATTCAGTTTCCTTTAGCTTAAGTACCAGTAAGCAATTGGCAGCACAGTAATGTTAAGGTTCTAGCAAACCTCTACATTTTAGGGAGTTATAAGTTAGTTTTAACATTGAATCCAGGCTTAACCTTGGCATAGAAGTTCTTTACTAGAATGTGCAATATTTTTCCTTTGACTTTACAAAATAGAGTCAAAATTAGTTTGCTTGTTATTTAGCTAAAGGTGGCCAAAAATAACATGATCTTGGCTAGAATTTAGATACTTTTAGTTCAGTTCAGTCGCTCAGTTGTGTCCGACTCCTTGCAACCCCATGGACTGCAGGACACCAGGCTTCCCTGTCCATTACCAAATCCCGGAACATGCTCAATCACATGTCCATCAAGTCGGTGATACCATCCAACCATCTCATCCTTTGTTGTCCCCTTCTCCTCTTGCCCTCAATCTTTCCCAGAGTTAGGGGCTTTTTCCAATGAGTCACTTCTTCACATCAGGTGGCCAAAGTATTGGAGTTTCAGCTTCAGCATCAGTCCTTTCAATGAATATTCAGGACTGATTTCCTTTAGGGTGGACTGGTTGGATCTCCCCACAATCCAAGGGACTCTCAAGAGTCTTCTCCAACACCACAGTTCAAAAGCATCAATTCTTCAGCTCTCAATTTCTTTATAGTCCAACTCTCACATGTACACATGACTAATGCAAAAACCATAGTTTTGACTAGATAGATCTTTGTCAGCAAAGTAATATCTCTGTTTTTTAATATGCTGTCTAGGTTGGTCACAGCATTTCTTCCAAGGAGCAAGTGCCTTTTAATTTTGTGGCTGCAGTCCTTTTCTAAATCCAGCTTGAATATCTGGAAGTTCAAGGTTCACATACTGTTGAAGCCTGGCTTGGAGAATTTTGAGCATTACTTACTTTGCTAGCATGTGAGATGAGTGCAATTGTGTGGTAGTTTGAACATTCTTTGGCATTGCCATTTTTTGGAATTGGAATGAAAATTGACTTTTTCCAGTCCTGTGGCCACTGCTGAGTTTTCAAAATTTGCTGGCATATTGAGTGCAGCACTTTCACAGCATCATCTTTTAGGATTTGAAATAGCTCAACTAGAATTCCATCACCTCCACTAGTTTTATTCATAGTCATGCTTCCTAAGGACCATTTAACTTAGCATTCCAGGATGTCTGGCTCTAGGTGAGTGATCACACTATCGTGGTTATCTGGGTCATGAAGATCTTTTTTGTATAGTTCTTCTGTGTATTCTTGCCACCTCTTCTTAATATCTTCTGCTTCTGTTAGGTCGATACCATTTCGATCCTTTGTTGAGCTCATCTTTGCATGAAATGTTCCCTTAGTATCTCTAATTTTCTTGAAGACATCTCTGGTCTTTCCTATTCTGTTGTTTTCCTCTATTTCTTTGCATTGACCACTGAGGAAGGCTTTCTTATCTCTCTGCTCTTCTTTGGAACTCTTCATTCAGATGCCTATATCTTTCCTTTTCTCCTTTGCCTTTCGCTTCTATTTTCTCAGCTGTTTGTAAAGCCTCCTCAGACAACCATTTTGCCTTTCTGCATTTCTTTTTCTTGGGTATGGTCTTGATAGTTATGTGCATCTCTAATTTTAAATCAGTCTTAACTTTAAAAATGAAATGTTGCAGACATTTGTGGATAATGGAGAAGAGGTCTGACTGGCAGAGCTTTAATATTTGTTCATGTGAGCCTATGACTAGAGTATTCTCTTCACAAAACTCTGTTAGCCTTTGACCTACTTCGTTTTGCATTCCAAGGCCAAATTTGCCTGTTACTCTAGGTATCTCTTGACTTCCTACTTTTGCATTCCAGTCCCCTATAAAGAAAAGGACATCTTTTTTGGGTGTCAGTTCTAGACGGTCTTGTAGGTCTTCATAGAACTATTCAACTTCAACTTCTTCAGCATTACTGGTTGGGACATAGCCTTGGATTACTGTGATATTGAATGGTTTGCCTTGGAAATGAACAGAGATCATTCTATCGTTTTTGAGATTGCATCCAAGTACTGCATTTTGGACTCTTTTGTTTACTATGATGGCTATTTCATTTCTTCTAGGGGATTCTCGCCCACAGTAGTAGATATAATGGTCATCTGAGTAAAATTCACCCATTCCAGTCCATTTTAATTCCCTGATTTCTAATATGTTGATGTTCCACTCTTGCCATTTCTTGTTTGACCACTTCCAGTTTGCCTTGATTCATGGACCTAACATTCCAGGTTCCTATGCAATATTACTCTTTACAGCATCTTCACTTCCATCACCAGTCACATCCACAACAGGGCATTGCTTTTGCTTTGGCTCCGTCTCTTCATTCTTTCTAGAGTAATTGCTCCACAAATCTTCAGTAGCATATTGGGCACCTACCAACCTGGAGAATTCATCTTTCAGTGTCCTATCTTTTTGCCTTTTAATATTGTTCACGGGGTTGTCAAGGCAAGAACACTGATGTGGTTCTCCATTCCCTTCTCCAGTGGACCGTTTTGTCAGAAAGCTCCACCATGACCTGTCCATCTGTGTGGCCTCTTGGTGACCTTTATTTTGGGGGGCTCCAAAATCATTGCAGATGGTGACTGCAGCCATGAAATTTAAAGACACTTGCTCCTTGGAAGAAAAGTTATGACCAACCTAGACAGCATATTAAAAAGCAGAGACATTACTTTGCCGACAAAGGTCCTTCTAGTCAGAGCTCTGGTTTTTCCAGTAGTCATGTATGGATGTGAGAGATGGACTATAAAGAAAGCATAACACTGAAGAATTGATGCTTTTGAACTATAGTGCTGGAGAAGACTCTTGAGAGTCCCTTGGACTGCAAGGGGATCAAACCAGTCAATCCTAAAGGAAATCAACCCTGAATATTCATTGGAAGGACTGATGATTAAACTGAAGCTCTGATACTTTGGCCATCTGATGTGAAGAACTGGAAAAGATCCTGATGCTGGGAAAGATTAGAAGAAAATGAGACAAGGGTGATAGAAGATGAGATGGTTGGATGGTGTCATATTTATGTCTTTATCTCTTTAAGGTCATTTCCTTTTGTTCATGAAATTCTTCATAACAGTTTCTTGATCATATCTCATGTTCTCTCTTCATGTAGTTTTATAGCATTCATTCCCATGATTATGTTTCTAAAGTACCCACTTGCTACACAGGATTTTCAGGAGTTTTACTTTTCTTCTGAATGTTTAGTCTCATGTTTCTTTCCCTCTATTATGTAAAAGTTTTAATAAGCCTTGTGTTAAAAAAAAGTTTTAATATTTAATCATTTTATTCTGACTTGCCATTACCAGAAGATAAATTTTGAAGATTTTTTCCTTTCCTATTCACTATTTGAGGAGAGCAGGCAGTCTTTCTTCTCTCAGATCCACAACTTTGAAACCATCTAGTGGGCAAAAATTCCTCTTCCACTTGTGGTTTTGCACAGATATTCACTTGGTCCTATTCTGTTGTCCTGAGGAATCATCTTCTTCTGCTATCACTACCTCAGTCTCTAATAGTCTAGACTAAAATGGTATGATAAAGAAAAAAAAAATCTAACATTTCCAATACAGGCTGTTATTATGACTTCAATATTTATTAAAAGGAATATTAGGGAGAGGAAGAAGCTTCTCCGGGTAATAAGCTGATGAGAGGACTTTCAGACATTTGAGTTTGAAGCGTTTATGGGTCATCCAGTGAACAGTTGAATAAACAGATCTGAAACTGGGAAGAGGCTTGAGCTGTTGTAAATTGGGAAAGCATTGGTGGGAAGAGATCACTTAGAGTCTATAAGCGGAGAAGAAAGCAAATCAGTACCACCAGCATGAACAGATAAACTGATGGCGGGAGGGCAAGAGCAGAGAGATAAAAAGAAAAGCAATACTATGTGACAAGGGAACATGTTATGGTGGGGGTAGGGGAGTAACAGCAGTGTGAAATTCAGCAGAGAAGTCAAGGACTACAAAGTCCTGCTGACCTTAGTGAACACATCTTAGTGAAACAAGGGAGACAGAAGTCTAGCCATAGTGAGTTGAGTAGGAGAGTGCATATAGATAATTCCCAGAAAGGTTGCTCATAGAAAAGAAACAGAGTAGGAATTCAAGGAGTTTAAAGGTGGAGAAGATTTTATTTACTTCCATTTGTATTTCAGAAACAGAATTGACTCTATATTGAAGAGGAAAAATACCAGTAGAAAGGATAATGTTGAAAATACAATAAAGAAAATACAATTTATTTTCTCACTGAAAAAAAAAAAAAAACTTGTTTTGAACACCCACTATGTGTCATGTACCATGTTTCATGTTGGAAATACAAGGGCGGGTTAAATTAGCATGGTTGCTGCCCTGTTAAGAATCCCAGGTGGACCAAAGTCTCTAAGAAGATAAATGAGATGGATATCCAAGTGGAATTATTAACCTCAGAAAGAAAGAGAATCAATTGTTTCATAGAATGAGGGTAAAGTGGACATGAAGAAGGCAGACATGCTTGTAGATGGAGGGAAGGGGGAATAGGAGTTGAATAGAAGCTTAAAGAATTCCAATTTATCAAGGTCTTTCGTATTTCTATAACATAGGATACAAATCAAATACCCAACTGAGCATGTTCATAAAATTTTTTTAAAAAATAGTTATTGAGGGAAATGAGGAAAAGAAGTAATATGACATCCAGAGTGAACACTGAGCAAAACTGACAATCCAGCCAAAGTTGAAGGTGATAGATTTTGGCACTAATCCACACAGTGGTATGAATTTCTCCAGTACCACTCAGTGGCAGACCAAACACGGAGAAGAAAAAAAAAAAAAGCAGAGGTCTGGATCTATCTTAGGTTATGATAACATGAACTGCTATAACAGTTTAATTTAGAAATGTCAATAATTCAACACAAAAGAAGCTTATTTCTCACTCATTTAAAATTATCTGGAATAAAAGTAGGCATTTATTCATGAAGTCTTTAGGAAGTCAAGATAGTAAGGCCCATCTGTCTTTAACATGCAGCTTCCAAGACCATCTCGAGTGTTGTCATCCAATCAGCAGATGGGATTGGGAGAAAGGAGAAGGGTCATACCAGAGGTTCATACAAAAGTGGCACACACATCATTTCTACTCACGGCCTGTTGGTTATACCTCAGATATATGCCAAAACCTAACAGGAGGCCTGAGTGCTAGAAAGAGAGAAAAACAGGTTTTAGATTAAGAACTTAACAAAGTTTCTGACACAGGGTATAAGTTTCAATTAAGTTAGGATGGATGGATAGATACATAGATAGATTAGATAAAAAGAAATACAAAGAAGAAACTAAAGGAAAGAAGGGAAAAAGGAAGAGAAGGGAAAGGAAAGAGGGAAAGACAGAGACAGACTAAGAAGTTGAGAACTCAAGCAAAGGAAGATGTAAGTAGTTAATTTTTTAAAAATGAAGTTATACTAGAAGGGGAAGGAGAGATGAAGCAGTTAAGGAACTGGAGATTAGGATTTCTGAGTAAGAGACAGAAAGCTAGAAATAGCAGAGACTGTGACTAGAACTAAAGATAGTAGAATTTTGGAGTGTAAAGACAGAGAATAAGAGGTTCCAGAATGTAGCCACTTGTCAAGCTATCATAAGAACTGTGAACTTTCAAGAGTCGCGTAAATCACAGGAAGTAACAATAAAAAATGAAAGCACTTGGAATGACAAATAAAATTTTGACCTAGTTGCCAAAATACTTGACAAACACAAGAGATGTCACAGATAAACATGTCACAGAAGGATGGAGATGGATGTCAGGAATGAGTTTCGAAGCAGAAGGAAGATTTTTATTTGAAGATGCAGGAAATGGTCTAGAAAACCAATAGGGAATGACAAGCCCAGTTAAACATGCAATGTATAAATGATCTCTATGGCAGATAGTTGCCAGAAAAATCATCTCCTCAGCAGGGGGCCTAGCTTCAGTTAGGGCAAAGGTGTTGTATGAAGCATACTATGAAAAATGAGTGTTACACTAGAACGTGGTTAAAGAAATCAGAAAGGCATTTGAAAATGATCTATGGGGCAGGGAAGAACCAGCAAAAGAGGACTGGCTCAGAAGAAAAGCTATGACGAAAAAATCTTGAATTTGAGTTCTTTGCCTAAGATCAGATCAGATCAGATCAGTCGCTCAGTCGTGTCCGACTCTTTGCGACCCCATGAAAGCCAGGCCTCTTTGCCTAAGAACTCAAGGGCAAAAGTAAGCAGTAGGGTACTTTATAGCAGAAGTCTGTTAGGAACCAGGCCACACAGCAGGAGGTGAGCAGCAGGTGTACAAATGAAGCTTCATCTGTATTTACAGCCACTTCCCATCACTCACATTACCACCTGAGCTCAGCCTCCTGTCAGATCAGCAGTGGCATTAGATTCTCATAGGACCACGAACCCTACTGGAAATTGTACATGTAAGGGATCTAGACTCTGTAATCCTTCTGAGAATCAACCTGAAACCATTCCGCAACCCTGTCCATGGAAAAACTGCCTTCCATGAAACCAGTCACTAGTATCAAAAAGGTAGGGGACTGCTACTATATGAAATTCTTACACATAAATTTGTTCCAGTGACTCCTGGAGGTGAGAGAAGAATGACATTTGTGGCCTCTAGCCACACTAGCCCTGGAAGCTGAAGGCTGTCCCTGTGTCACACGTGGTGTGGCTGGGACCCTCCATTCTTAGGGACCAGACTCCCTGGGCCCACAGTGCAAAGTACTGCTCTAAGGTGGGAATGGATTCCTTCCTACTCAGAAGATCTGACAACCTCTATCCTGCTGAATCAGGAAGAAAAGCTGTTCTGTTCCTCTCCTTACCTTCAAAGATTGGGTTCTCTCTACCATTCAGAACACCAAGCAGAATCTCTAAGAAAATAAATAAGGGGAGAAAATGCAAAGGACCAAAAAATAGTATCTCAACAATTAACATATATTGTTGCATTTATAATAAATGGAGTCTTAACAGTACTCTAGGCACCCAAAGGATATACCAATACAATATTGTAAAGTAATTAGCTTCCAATTAAAATAAATAAATTTATATTTTAAAAATAAATAAATAAATAAAAGCAAGAATGTTTCCTGCTATTCTGCCAATCCATCCAAGCCAAAGGGATTTCAGTGGATAAACATCTATGACTCCTTTTAATTTTGCAAAAGTGTGAAAATTCAAAAGAATATGTTTTCAAATACCACAAACTGGGTAGACTTGTCTCCAAACTAGGGAAATTACCAAAAACAACTTTCCAACATGCCCCAATAATGATTCTAGGTTTCAGAGATGCTCTTGGTGCTGCTGCTGCTAAGTCGCTTCAGTGGTGTCCGACTCTGTGAGACCCGATAGCCGGCAGCCCACCAGGCTTCTTGTCCAGACATACACAAATAACAAAGACAATTACTCAATTTCCCATGTGATTTATTGGTGGGGGCGTGGGGGTGGGGGGGGTGGGAAATCCTGGCTCTGGATCATCAAATGGCGTGACCCTTGCCTTTCAATTGAGTGGTTGACTGAATAATTTATTTCTACTCTGCTTACTTCAAAGTTGTATTTGAAGTGGCTACATTTTGGTGTAGTGCAAACTACTTATGCAATGTAACTCTTCCATTTTTACTTACCCTCAGTTCAGTTCAGTTCAGTCGCTCAGACTCTGTGACCCCATGAATTGCAGCATGCCAGGCCTCCCTGTCCATCACCAACTCCCAGAGCTTACTCAGACTCACGTCCATCGAGTCAGTGATGCCATCCAGCCATCTCATCCTTTGTCGTCCCCTTCTCCTCCTGCTCCGATCCCTCCCAGCATCAGAGTCTTTTCCAATGAGTCAACTTTTCACATGATGTGGCCAAAGTGTTGGAGTTTCAGCTCATAGCCCCATAAAATAAGAAGAGCACTGCCACTATCCATTTGCAGATGAAAACATTTTTATAAAATCATTTGGAATGATTGATTACTGCCTCCATCCCAAAATACCTTCCAATCTTGGTATCCAGAACACCATATTCCCTTTGGTCTCTTCCTGGCTAACCCTTCTCAGTCTCTGTTAGTAAGTTCTTCCTCATGGTGTGAACTTCTACATATTAAGAGTATTACATGGCTCATTCCCTGTAACTCTTCTTTATCTTATCCATTCAAGTGACTTTAAATAGTACTATACTTGAACAGTTCACAAATCAGTATCTCCAGCCCAGACCCCTTCAATGAACTCCAAAATGCTTACCCAACCACGCTCACCATCTCCACTTGGATTTCTACGTGGCGTCTCTAGTTTGATATGCCTGAAACACAAACTCTATGGATTCTAACCCTCCAAAAATCCTCCTCCCAGGACTTTCCTGGTGGTCCAGTGGCTAAGACTCACACTCCCAGTGCCGGGGGCCTGGGTCAGGACACTAGATCCAACATGCCACAGTGAAGAACTGGCGTAGCCAAATTTTAAAAATGATAATTAATAAATAAGTATTTTTTAAAAGTCCTCCTCCAAACCCCATACCAAGCAGCACCTTCCTATCTCCTTGATCTGCTTTATTTTTTCAAAGTACTTATGACCATCTATCATACTACGTATTTTTTTGGTTTCTGTTTATTGCCTGTCTTTCCCAATGAAAACATAAGCTCTGTGAATACAGAAATTTTTGGATGTTTTGATCACTGATTTTTTTTTTTTGCTGCTCTCTGTGACTTGTGGAGACTTTGGTTCCCTGACCAAGGATTGAACCCATGGTCTCAGCAGTGAAAGCATGGAATCTTAACCACGGGACCACCAGGGAATTCCCTTGATCACTGTACTGATCACTACTTGGTGCTTAGAGTAATGATAGATCAATAATAGATGCTCAATCAATACCAGATAATGAAAGAATAAAGGATAATTCATTGATATGTGAATCACTGCATACTGTACACTGGTGACTGTCAGATTTTGTATCTGAAAACAGTAACATAAGAAATTTAAAGACATTTCAAGGAGGTGCTTTATTTCTTTGGGTTCTGTGTGAGAAAAGGGCTTCCGTGGTGGTTCAGTGGTGAAGAATATGCCTGCCAATGCAGGACACACTGCATTGAGGAAGATCCTATGGAGAAGGAAATGGCAACCTACTCCAGTCGTCTTGCCTGGGAAATCCCATGGAGAGAGGAGGCTGGAGGGCTACAGCCCATAGTGTCACCAAAGAGCCAGACACAATTTAGCGACTGAACAACAACAAATATAATAGAACATGAAATAGGGCAGTCAGTATATATTTTTTCCTGCTTTCTAGGAATTTTCTTCAACTTTACTGGTCCTACGTTTTAAATCTTTTATTTTGCTTATATTTTTAAAAATCTTTCTTGTTCACCATGTTGCTTTTGGATACCACTGTATCCTTATTTTTAAGAATAATGAATAGAGTATTAATAGTGAAAGTGTGTATGAGTGTGTGGTAGGAGGATTCACTAAAATCCCCAAATAATTTGTATAAGTATCTGTTTCATTTGTGATCGTGTGTCCATCTATGGGCATTTTTTTTTAACGTGTTTACCTTAATTTTTCTTTCTTATGTTTCAAGTTTTCCTCAAATATCTGTTGACCCTAGTTATCGCTTCACATTTAGGAATGAGCCGATAAAAACCTAAACGTGGGAATGTGCACATGGGTGCTGGTGGAACATTGCAGTGGGGAGGTGGTCCTCACGCTGGAGAACTCCTACCTCCCAGAATGCTAAGGTCTTCAATCTGGGCATGAACTCCCACACCAACTATCTGCATGCAGTTCAGACAGTCACTTATTTCTAAAAGGAAGAACCCTCTGATTTTTGCCTAAGTGGGTTGATGCTCATTGTTGGGTATTTTGTCAACCCTGTGAAGTATAACATTATTGTGACCGCCCATGAAGTTAAAGTGAAAATGTGAGTTGCTCAGTCATGTCTGACTCTTTGCAACCCCATGGACTGTAGCCTGCCAGGCTCCTCTGTCCATGGAATTCTCCAGGCAAGAATACTGGTCGGTTGCCATGCCCTCCTCCAGGGGATCTTCCCAATCCAGGGATCAAACCCAGGTCTCCTGCACTGCAGGCAGATTCTTTACTGTCTGAGACACCAAGGAAGCCTTTCCATGTATAGATATAAATGGTCTTGTTTTTCAACTCACTCTTCACTCCTGTTCTTCATCAGAACTGGCTTTCTAGAATCTTGGGGATCTCCAGGATTCAGGAGAATAAAAATCTACTCCTTCTCAGGTCCCAGATCCTGCTATCATGCTCCTGATAGCTCTCCCCAAATTGCTTTCTGTTTATCAGAAAATCATTGAAAACTGTCAGCCACTGATGGTCACCTATTACCTTCATTGTGATGTGTTTATACATTTAATCCCTTTGGAGTGTCTGAAAGGATACAGGACACAGTATCATGTAATTAGTGTGTCACTGTAGACCAAATATCTTCTCCAAACCAAATATCTTCTCTTACTTAAAGCTACTCTTAAGCTATACTGAACAATAACAACAAAACTAAAATGCTAGGGAAACAGCTAGATTGGTTTAAGAAACAAAGAACATCAGGCTTGTGGGAGATTAATTTTTAAGGAATAATTTAAGGAATAGGTATATATGAATTTTTAAAAATTATTCTTTATAAAGGCACTTCTAAAGCTTGCTGAAAATTTAGATAAAAAAGCTTGTTGTTTACTTGCTCAGTTGTGTCTGACTCTTTTCAACTCCATGGACTGCAGCACACCAGGCTTCCCTCTCCTTCACTATCTCTCGGAATTTGCTCAAACTCACATCCATTGAGTCAGTGATGCTATCTAACCATCTTATCCTCTATCACCTCCTTCTCCTTTTGCCCTCAATTTTCCCAGCATCAGGATCTTTTCCAATGAGTTGGCTCTTTGCATCTTTACTCGGCAAAAGTGAAGTGAAAGCCGCTCAGTCGTGTCCGACTCTTTGCGATCCCATGGACTATACAGTTCATGGAATTCTCCAGGCCAGAATATTGGAGTGTGTAGCCTTTCCCTTCTCCAGGGCATTTTCCCAACCTAGGGATTGAACCCATGTCTCTCGCATTGCAGGCAGATTCTTCACCAGCTGAGCCACAGAAGGGAAGCCTAAGGATGCTGGAGTGGGTAGCCTATCCCTTCTCCAGCGGATCTTCCTGACCTAGGAATTGAACCGGGGTCTCCTGCATTGCAGGTGGATTCTTTACCCTTATTCAGCCATCAGATCAGATCAGATCAGATCAGTCGCTCAGTCGTGTCCGACTCTTTGCGACCCCATGAACCGCAGCACGCCAGGCCTCCCTGTCCATCACCAGCTCCCAGAGGTCACCCAGACTCATACCCATCGAGTCAGTGATGCCATCCAGCCATCTCATCCTCTGGCGTCCCCTTCTCCTCCTGCCCTCAATCCCTCCCAGCATCAGAGTCTTCTCCAATGAGTCAACTCTTCGCATGAGGTGGCCAAAATATTGGAGTTTCAGCTTTAGCATCATTCCTTCTAAAGAAATTCCAGGATTGATCTCCTTCAGAATGGACTGGTTGGATCTTTTTGCAGTCCAAGGGACTCTGAAGAGTCTTCTCCAACACCACAGTTCAAAAGCATCAATTCTTTGGCGCTCAGCCTTCTTCACAGTCCAGCTCTCACATCCATACATGACCACAGGAAAGACCATAGCCTTGACTAGGTGAACCTTTGTTGGTAAAGTAATGTCTCTGCTTTTGAATATGCTATCTAGGTTGGTCATAACTTTCCTTCCAAGGAGTAAGCGTCTTTTAATTTCATGACTGCAGTCACCATCTGCAGTGATTTTGGAGCCCAGAAAAACAAAGTCTGACACTGTTTCCACTGTTTCCCCATCTATTTCCCATGCAGTGATGGGACCAGATGCCATGATCTTCGTTTTCTGAATGTTGAGCTTTAAGCCAACCTTTTCACTCTCCACTTTCACTTTCATCAAGAGGCTTTTCAGCCCCTCTTCACTTTCTGCCATAAGAGTCGTGTCATCTGCATATCTGAGGTTATTGATATTTCTCCCAGAAATCTTGATTCCAACTTGTGTTTCTTCCAGTCCAGCATTTCTCATGATGTACTCTGCATATAAGTTAGAAATAGATTTAAGGGCCTAGATCTGATAGATAGAGTGCCTGATGAACTATGGAATGAGGTTAGTGACATTGTACAGGAGACAGGGATCAAGACCATCCCCATGGAAAAGAAATGCAAAAAAGCAAAATGGCTGTCTGGGGAGGCCTTACAAATAGCTGTGAAAAGTAGAGAAGTGAAAGGCAAAGGAGAAAAGGAAAGATATAAACATCTAAATGCAGTTCCAAAGAATAGCAAGAAGAAATAAGAAAGCCTTCTTCAGGGATCAATGCAAAGAAATAAAGGAAAACAACAGAATGGGAAAGATTAGGGATCTCTTCAAGAAAATCAGAGATACCAAAGGAACATTTCATGCCAAGATGGGCACGATAAAGGACAGAGATGGTGTGGACCTAACAGAAGCAGAAGATGTTAAGAAGAGATGGCAGGAATACACAGAAGAACTGTACAAAAAAGAGTTTCAAGACCCAGATAATCATGATGATGTGATCACTGACCTAGAGCCAGACATCTTGGAATGTGAAGTCAAATGGGCCTTAGAAAGCATCACTACAAACAAAGCTAGTGGAGGTGATGGAATTCCAGTGGAGCTATTCCAAGTCCTGAAAGATGATGCTGTGAAAGTGCTGCACTCAATATGCCAGCAAATTTGGAAGACTCAGCAGTGGCCACAAGATTGGAAAAGGTCAGTTTTCATCCCAATCCCAAAGAAAGGCAATGCCAAAGAATGCTCAAACTACCGAACAATTGCACTCATCTCACACGCTAGTAAAGTAATGCTCAAAATTCTCCAAGCCAGGCTTCAGCAATATGTGAACCGTGAACTTCCTGATGTTCAGGCTGGTTTTAGAAAAGGCAGAAGAACCAGAGATCAAATTGCCAACATCCGCTGGATCATGGAAAAAGCAAGAGAGTTCCAGAAAAACATCTATTTCTGCTTTATTGACTATGCCAAAGCCTTTGACTGTGTAGATCACAATAAACTATGGAAAATTCTGAAAGAGATGGGAATACCAGACCACCTGATCTGCCTCTTAAGAAATCTGTATGCAGGTCAGGAAGCAACAGTTAGAACTGGTCATGGAACAACAGACTGGTTCCAAATAGGAAAAGGAGTACGTCAAGGCTGCATATTGTCACCATGTTTATTTATTCAGCCATAATCCTTACTAATTAAGATATATAGGACAGGATACATACACATTAAAATTTGGGAACAAATGATTTAAAGGGATGATATATGAAAATAGACTCTTAGTATGAGAGTATTCTTGAAGGAGTTTAAATGCCTCTGCCTAAATGCTCACAGAAAACTCTATTGTGTATTAAAAACTGGAATGTTTGTGATACGCAAGATTCATTAGATAAAAGCATGATCTCTTCTAATAGCTTTTATGATTTTAAAACCTACTCTTAAATATAAATAAATAAAAGGGATTGAGTTCTCCCTGCTTACTCTAGTCCTGTAGAATAATGGGTGAGTGCAAGCTACTGTCAATCACATGAAACTCGATAAGACTGCAGTTTCTGTGAGACTCTATGCAGGGATTATGTTGACTCTTTGAGTCAGGCATTTAAATAACTTGTGCCAATTTTAGTTTCTACTCTGCTCTCAATCCCTATGCAAACACCAGGGGCCACTTTAATGTAAACATTCTAAGGACCAAAGGCATCATCATGGCCATCTGTTTTTACTACCATTTCTCATGATGTCTCTGACTTCAACTAATAATGCAAACATCATTTTCAAATTAATCATCAACAGAGTCGTGTGAATTGTTTTAAGTTAAATTAATGTCTCTGAAGATGACTAATGGAAAACATCAATGTAGGCAGATGTTTTCATTTGGGGAAATGTGTTATATCCCTTCAAACAAATCCCATAATCTACCCCCAAAACTCCTACTGCTTAACAAGTAATCAAGTAAAATACAGTAATTTAATTACCTTATTTTTCAAACTTATTGTTGTACCACATTGTTCTCATTCCGCTTGGTGTGATGGCCCTTTTAATGTTCACAATATTAACAATAATAACTTTAGCTCCAAAAGGCATTAAATTTCTGTCATCTAAAATAAACCATCAGATGTATTTTACAATAGTCTTTACCCAAACAGCAGCATGTTAAACATAAACTCAGCTAGTTCCACACAGGATACCCAGAGCCTTCACAAACTGAGAGACCAACAATTCTCAGAAGAAATTCTAAAAGTAATTTTATCCACTTCCCTTTCCCAGAAATGACAGTAGCCAGAAAAAACTAATTTGAATTTGCGTGTCCTGTAATTTATTCTTTTGGGTGTTCCTCTGTATCAAGGGAAACAAGTGGGAAATGAAATAAATAGCTGAGGGCCTGTTTGCCCCAATAGGATAACTGACTAAAAGATACCCAAAGAGCCAGGCATGCTAAGACTACATCGCTCCTTTAAAGAAGGAAAGGACTCCATTCACAACATACAGCTTACTACACGCACCAGTGATGACGTGGTGACGCTCCCAGCCAAGGGGTAGACTTCTCTGCCTCAAATCCCCACCAAGCATCTATTATCAGGGTCATCTCTCTCTCTCTTTTTAAATAAGTTTATTTATTTATGGCTGTACTAGGTCTTTGTTGCTGTGCTGGCTTTTCTCTAGTTAAGGCAAGAGGGGGTTTCTTGTGATGTCTTGTCTTGTTGCAGAGCACAAGCTTTAGGGCTTCAGTAGTTGCAGGCTGTGAGCTCAGTAGTAGCGGTTCCTGGGCTCCAGAGCACAGGCTTAATAATTGTGGCTCATAGGCTTAGATGGGAGAAGGAAATGGCAACCCACTCCAGTATTCTTGCCTGGAGAATCCCAGGGACAGGGGAGCCTGGTGAGCTTCCGTCTATGGGGTCGCACAGAGTCAGACACGACTGAAGCGACTTAGCAGCAGGCTTAGATGCTCCTGGGCATGTGAGATCTTCCCAGATCAGGGATCGAGCCCGTGTCTCCTTGCGCTGACAGGAGGATTCTTTACCACGGAGCCGCCAGGAAAGCCTGGAGTCATGTCTCTTTAGAGTGAAGATCTCCTATGGCCTTCTTTGCTGTTGCTTATTCACTAAGTCATGTCTGACTCTTTTGCAACCCCATGGACTGACTATAGGAGCCTGCCAGGCTCCTCTCTCCATGAGATTTCCTAGGCAAGAATACTAGAGTGGTTTGCCGTTTCCTTCTCCAAGGGATCTTCCCTACCCAGGGATAGAGCACATATCTCTTGCATTTCCTCCATTGCCAAGTAGATTCTTTACTGCTGAGCCACCAGGGAAGCCCCTATGACCTTCTAGAAGTTTCCTTTATATTTCTTCCAACGGGTTTATATTTCTACCCTCAGCAACCATGCTTGTGCCCAGGAGGCACAAATCAATGGTAATGTCCCTAGCACTCTTCTGAGTGTTGACTGCAGGACCTGAGTGTTTACTGGTGTGCCATCAGTTTCCTAGGAACAATTTTCCAGGTAACAGGATCAGGCTTTAGATATGATGGGATCTAGTCTTTCACCAGTAATTACCAGATCAAAATAGTCAGTCTGAAATGAGGCTGCATCTTCTCAACATCATAGTTTGTTAGAGTAATGGGTGAAAGTGAGGAGGAGACTAAATCAACCTAAGTGATCAACCACTGGAAGTTTCCATCCTTTAACAGTATAATGCTTTATAACTACTGTCAAAGAGGAAAGGAAATAAATGGATTATATTGTCAAAAGATTTAAAGCAAACACTAAATCAAGCATTTTAAAAAGGCTTAAATGGAAGCACTTTATCTATAGATAACTAACTATATTAATTATATGCCAGACAGGACTATGTTTCCTTTATCATTACAGAATAACATGAAAATCATTCCTACACTGAAAAATATTAACAAATTTTTAAAAAATAAGCCCTTACAATGTCCCAACTGCACTGCTGGACTCCTATTAAGGGATCAGTTTTATCCCCCTAAAACTCATAAGCAAAAGTCACAAGCCCCAGTAACCCAGAGTGATTACATTTGGAGACAGGGCCTTTAAAGATTTTAGCGTGGGTGGCTGCAACTGGCGCATTTAGCGTGGCCGAGAGGAGCTACCCCACGTCCAAGGTCAGGGGCAGAAGCCAGAAGGACCCCATGCCCGAGAGGAGGTGGCAAAGAGGAGTTACCCAACGTCTGAGGTAAAGGGCAGTGGCCAAGAGTGCCAGGCTGCAATGGCGCAAGAACGGCCAAGAGGAGCTACCCCACGTCAGAGGCCAGGGGCGGCGGCCGGGAGGAGCTACCCCACGCCTGAGGCCAAGGCCGGGGGTGGCCAGGAGGACCTACCCCACGCCTGAGGCCAGGGGCAGAGGCCAGGAGGACCAACCCCACTTACAAGGAGCGGTGGCTGCACAGGCAAAGGAGGGCCTAGAGGAGCTATTCCACGTTCAAGGTCAGAAGGGGTGGTGGTGAGGAGATACCCTTCATCCAAGGTAAGGAGCAGCAGCTGCACTTTGCTGGCGCAGCCATGAAAAGATACCCCACGTCCAAGGTAAGAGAAACCTAAGTAAGATGGTAGGTGTTGCAAGACGGCATCAGAGGGCAGACACACTGAAACCACACTCACAGAAAAGTAGTCAATCTAATCAAACTAGGATCACAGCCTTGTCTAACTCAATGAAATTAAGCCATGCCCATGGGGCCACCCAAGACAGGTGGGTCATGGTGGAAAGGTCTGACAGAATGTGGTCCACTGGAGAAGGGAATGGCAAACCACTTCACTGTTCTTGCCTTGAGAACCCCATGAACAGTATGAAAAGGCAAAACGATAGGATACTGAAAGAGGAACTCCACAGGACAGTAGGTGCCCAATATGCTACTGGAGATCAGTGGCGAAATAACTCCAGAAAGAATGAAGGGATGGAGCCAAAGCAAAAAGAACACCCAGCTGTGGATGTGACTGGCACTAGAAGCAAAGTCTCATGCTGTAAAGAGCAATATTGCATAGGATCCTGGAATGTCAGGTCCATGAATCAAGGCAAATTGGAAGTGGTCAAACAAGAGATGGCAAGAGTGAATGTAGACATAGGAATCAGCAAACTAAAATGGACTGGAATGGGTGAATTTAACTCAGATGACCATTATATCTACTACTGCGGGCAGGAATTCCTCAGAAGAAATGGAGTGGCCATCATGGTCAACAAAAGAGTTCGAAATGCAGTACTTGGATGCAGTCTCAAAAACAACAGAATGATCTCTGTTCATTTCCAAGGCAAACCATTGAATATCACAGTGATCCAAGTCTATGCCCCAACCAGTAATGCTGAAGAAGCTGAAAATGAACAGTTCTATGAAGACCTACAAGACCTTTTAGAACTAACACTCAAAAAAGATGTCCTTTTCATTACAGGGGACTGGAATGCAAAAGTAGGAAGTCAAGAAACCCCTGGAGTAACAGGCAAATTTGGCCTTGGAATACGGAATGAAGCAGGGCAAAGACTAACAGAGTTTTGCCAAGAAAATGCACTGGTCATAACAAACACCCTCTTCCAACAACACAAGAGAAGACTCTATACATGGACATCACCAGATGGTCAACACCGAAATCAGATTGATTATATTCTTTGCAGCCAAAGATGGAGAAGCTCTATACAATCAGCAAAAACAAGACCAGGAGCTGACTGTGGCTCAGATCATGAACTCCTTATTGCCAAATTCAGACTGAAATTGAAGAAAGTAGGGAAAACCACTAGACCATTCAGGTATGACCTAAATCATATCCCTTATGATTATACAGTGGAAGTGAGAAATATATTTAAGGGCCTAGATCTGATAGATAGAGTGCCTGATGGACTATGGAATGAGGTTCAAGACATTGTACAGGAGACAGGTTTCAAGACCATCCCCATGGAAAAGAAATGCAAAAAGCAAAATGGCTGTCTGAGGAGGACTTACAAACAGCTGTGAAAAGAAGACAAGCAAAAGGCAAAGGAGAAAAGGAAAGATATAAACATCTGAATGAAGAGTTGCAAAGAAGAGTAAGAAGAGATAAGAAAGCCTTCCTCAGTGATCAATGCAAAGAAATGGAGGAAAACAACAGAATGGGAAAGACTAGAGATCTTTTCAAGAAAATTAGAGATACCAGGGGAACATTTCATGCAAAGATGGGTTCGATAAAGGACAGAAATGATATGGACCTAACAGAAGCAGAAGATATTAAGAAGAGATGGCAAGAATACACAGAAGAACTGTACAAAAAAGATCTTCACAACCAAGATAATCATGATGGTGTGATCACTCACATAGAGCCAGACATCCTGGAATGTGAAGTCAAGTGGGCCTTAGAAAGCATCACTATGAATAAAGCTAGTGGAGGTGATGGAATTCCAGTTGAGCTCTTTCAAATCCTGAATGATGATGCTGTGAAAGTGCTGTACTCAATATGCCAGCAAATTTGGAAAACTCAGCAGTGGCCACAGGACTGAAAAAGGTCAGTTTTCATTCCAATCCCAAAGAAAGGCAATGCCAAAGAATGCTCAAACTACTGCACAATTGCACTCATCTCACACTCTAATAAAGTAATGCTCAAAACTCTCCAGGCCAGGTTTCAGCAATATGTGAACTGTGAACTTCCAGATATTCAAGCTGGTTTTAGAAAAGGCAGAGGAACCAGAGATCAAATTGCCAACATCCGCTGGATAATCAAAAAAGCAAGAGAGTTCCAGAAAAACATCTATTTCTGCTTTATTGACTATGCCAAAGCCTTTGATTGTGTGGATCACAATAAACTGGAAAATTCTGAGAGATGGGAATACCAGACCACTTGATCTGCCTCTTGAGAAACCTGTATGCAGGTCAGGAAACAACAGTTAGAACTGGACATGGAACAACAGACTGGTTCCAAAGAGCAAAAGAAGTACGTCAAGGCTGTATATTGTCACCCTGCTTATTTAACTTGTATGCAGAGTACATCATGAGAAATGCTGGGCTGGAAGAAGCACAAGCTGGAATCAAGATTGCCGGGAGAAAAATCAATAACCTCAGATATGCAGATGACACCACCCTTATGGCAGAAAGTGAAGAGGAACTAAAAAACTCTTGATGAAACTAAAAGAGGAGAGTGAAGAAGGCTGGCTTAGAGCTCAACATTCAGAAAACGAAGATCATGGCATCTGGTCTCATCACTTCATGGGAAATAAATGGGGAAACAGTATCAGACTTTATTTTTCTGGGCTCCAAAATCACTTTAGATTGCAGCCATGAAATTAAAAGACACTCCCTGGAAGAAAACTTATGACCAACCTAGATAGCATATTCAAAAGCAGAGACATTACTTTGCCAACAAAGGTCCATCTAGTCAAGGCTATGGTCTTTCCTGTGGTCATGTATGGATGTGAGAGCTGGACTGTGAAGAAGGCTGAGCGCCAAAGAATTGATGCTTTTGAACTGTGGCATTGGAGAAGACTCTTGAGAGTCCCTTGGACTGCAAGGAGATCCAACCAGTCCATTCTGAAGGAGATCAGCCCTGGGATTTCTTTGGAAGGAATGATGCTAAAGCTGAAACTCCAGTACTTTGGCCACCTCATGGGAAGAGTTGACTCATTGGAGAAGATTCTGATGCTGGGAGGGATTGGGTGCAGGAGGAGAAGGGGACAACAGAGGATGAGATGGCTGGATGGCATCGCTGACTCGATGGACGTGAATTTGAGTGAACTCCAGGAGTTGGTGATGGACAGAAAGGCCTGGCTTGCTGTGATTCATGGGGTCGCAAAGTCAGACACGACTGAGCAACTGAACTGAACTGAACTGACTGAAAGTATAATATGTTGTACAGTTCAGTTCAGTCACTCAGTGCTATCTGACTCTGCAATTCCAAGGACTGCAGCATGCAGGGCTTCCCTGTCCATCACCAACTCCTAGATCTTACTCAAACTCATGTCCATTGAGTCAGTTTTGCCTTCCAAATATCTTATCCTCTGAAGTCCCCTTCTCCTCCTGCCTTCAATCTTTCCCAGCATCAGGGTCTTTTCCAATGAGTCAGTTCTTTGCATCAGGTGGCCAAAGTATTGGAGTTTCAGCTTCAACATCAGTCCTTCCAATGAATATTCAAGACTGATTTTCTTTAAGATGGAAACTGGTTGTATCTCCTTGCTGTCCAAGGGACTCTCAAGTGTCCTCTCCAACACCACAGTTCAAAAGCATCAATTCTTCGGTGCTCAGCTTTATACTCCAACTCTCACATTCATACATGACTACTGGAAAAACCATAGCTTTGACTATATAGACCTTGCTGGCAAAGTAATGTCTCTGCTTTTTAATATGCTATCTAGGTTGATCATAACTTTTTTTCCAAGGAGCAAGTGTCTTTTAATTTCATGGATGCAGTCACCATCTGCAGTAATTTTGGAGCCCAAAAAAGTAAAGTCTGACACTGTTTCCATTGTTTCCCCATCTATTTGCCATGAAGTGATGAGACCAGATGCCATGATCTTAGTTTTCTGAATGTTGAGTTTTAAGCCAACTTTTTCACTCTCCTCTTTCACTTTCATCAAGAGGCTCTTTAGTTCCTCTTCACTTTCTGCCATAAGGGTGGTGTTATCTGCATATCTGAGGTTATTGGTATTTCTCCCAGCAATCTTGATTCCAGTTTGTGCTTCCTCCAGTCCAGCATTTCTCATGATGTACTCTGCATGTAAGTTAAATAAGCAAGGTGACAACATACAGCCTTGACATACTCCTTTCCCATTGTACAGGTAGACCCTATTCCTATCTGACTGGTATTCTTATAACCAAAGGAAATTTAGACACAGAAAGAAATACCAAGGATGCTTGCACACTGAAAGAAAGCAGCCACCCAAAAGCCAAAGACAGAAGTTTCAGAAGAAACCAATCCCGCCAACATTCTGATCTTGGACTTCCATCCTCTAGAATCATGAGAAAATTAATTTGTATTGTTCGAGCCAGCTATCCAGTCTGCGGTACTTTGTAATGGCAGCCTGAGCAAACTAATACAGAACCCTCTCACTCACAGATACTGGGCTTCCCAGGTAGCGCTAGTGGTAAAGAACCTGCCTGCCAATGCAGGAGATATAAAAGACACAAATTTGATCCCTGGTGGGGAAGATCCCTGGAGGAGGGCATGGCAACCCACTCCAGTATTTCCTGCCTGGAGAATCCCATGGACAGAGGAGCCTGGCAGGCTATAGTTCACAGGATCACAAAGAGTCAGTTATGACTGAAGTGACTTAGCTCTCATGCATGCAACAGATACCTGAACAAGACGGTGGACCTGGAGGGCACTAGCTGCTGGATTGGGTACAGCCTGGGCGACTGTTCCCATTTTAAGCTGCTCAGGGCATTATAGAAATGCTTTATGTGACTGAGAAGATAATTACTTTAAAAGAGAGAGAGAGAGAGAGAAAAACTATTAAAAATCAACATAGCTTTTTCAGCTTCCCAAGAACAATTGTCTTCCCTAAGCTACTTTAGATTTACCTCGTGTGCTTTTAGTCTGATGAAAATTATCCAACTCATTTAGCACAATCTTTTAAACCACTGCCATCTCCAAAGCTGCTGTTTTTTTCAGCCCTTATAATTTCACCAGTTACTGACTCACTAGTCTCCTCTGCTGAATTATAAAAAAGTGACTAACAGCCTTTTTTTTTATGACACACATTAAAATAAATTTTTTACAAAATTGACTCTGAGAGCAACTATGAGACTTAGAGAAGAAAGTATTACATTTTCTTTGCATTTTGTGATTATAATATAAAATATAAAATATTAGGGAAGATTTAAAATACTGACTATAGATGCACTTTCCCAAAAAAGATTTTTTTTTACTTTTAATAAGAAATGTGACATTTCTTCTGTGGACATAATGCTCAAGTACATGGTTTTATGTTCAAAATGGCTATACACAAATCCTTATCGAAACTTTTTAAGGATGATCTCCTTAAATTTTTCATAGTGATATTAATAACACATTTTGTTCACACAAAGTAGGCAGTGTCAAATGAATATATGTTGCTTGTATTTCAATTGCTTTCTTGTAAAATTACCAGAATTTCAGTTAATTCTGTTTAAATTATATGTCACAGGAGCAATCAGTCCTTTAAAACAGTTTTAGCTTCCTTCTTTTTTGGTGTGACAAATTTAACAGTGAGTAGTCTTGTAGTAATGCTGATTTTAAAATTTTTTTTTTTTTTTAATCAAGAATCTCTTTTATTGATTATCAGAAACATTACAAACATCTAGTATGAACAAATTGTAACATGATAGTGTTTAGTTTGAACAATTAATACATTTCAGATATAATATTATACATATTTCAATGCTATTCTCCCCAATCATCTCACCCTCTCCTGGTCCCAGAGTCCAAAAGTCTGGTCTATACATCAGTGTCTCTTTTGTTGTCTCGTAAATAGGGTTATTTTTTACCATCTTTCTAAATTCCATATATATGCGTTAGTATACTGTATTTGTGTTTTTGTTTCTGGCTTACTTCACTCTGTATAATAGGCTCCAGTTCCATCCACCTCCTTAGAACTGATTCAAATGTATTCTTTTTAATGGCTGAGTAATATTCCATTGTGTATATGTACCACAGCTTGCTTATCCATTCATCTGTGGATGGACATCTAGGTTGCTTCCACGTTCTGGCTATTGCAAACAGTGCTGCTATGAACATTGGGGTACAGGTGTCTCTTTCAATTCTGGTTTTCTCAGTGTATATGCCCAGCAGTGGGATTGCTGGATCATAAGGCAGTTCTATTCGCAGTTTTTTGAGGAATCTCCATACTGTTCTCCAAAGTGGCTGTACTAGTTTGCATTCCCACCAACAGTGCAAGAGGGTTCCCTTCTCTCCGCACCCTCTCCAGCATTTATTGCTTGTGGACTTTTGGATAGCAGCCATTCTGATTGGCGTGAAATGGTATCTCATAGTGGTTTTGATTTGCATTTCTCTGATAATGAGTGATGTTGAGCATCTTTTCATGTGTTTGTTAGTCATCTGTATGTCTTCTTTGGAGAAATGTCTATTGAGTTCTTTGGCCCATTTTTTGATTGGGTCATTTATTTTTCTGGAATTGAGCTGTAGAAGTTGCTTGTATATTTTTGAGATTAGTTGTTTGTCAGTTGCTTCATTTGCTATTATTTTCTCCCATTCTGAAGGCTGTCTTTTCACCTTGCTTATAGTTTCCTTTGTTGTGCAAAAGCTTTTTAAGTTTGATTAGGTCCCATTTGTTCATTTTTGATTTTATTTCCAATATTCTGGGAGGTGGGTCACAGAGATCCTGCTGTGATGTAAGTCAGAGAGTGTTTTGCCTATTTTTCCTCTAGGGTTTTATGGTTTCTGGTCTTACATTTACTCTTTAATCCATTTTGGTTTATTTTTGTGTATGGTGTTAGAAAGTGTTCTAGTTTCATTCATATGGAGGGGTCTTTTTTTGTATCCATTCAGCCAGTCTCTGTCTTTTGGTTGGGGCATTCAACCCATTTACATTTAAGGTAATTAATGATAAATATGACCCGTGCATTACTTTTTGTTTTGGGTTTGAATTTATATATCCTTTTTGTGTTTCCTGTCTAGAGATGTCCTTTATATTTGTTGGAGAGCTGGTTTGGTGGTGCTGAATTCTCTCAGCTTTTGCTTTCTGTGGTTTTGATTTCTCCTTCATATTTGAATGAGATCCTTGCTGGGTACAATAATCTGGGCTGTAGGTTCTTTTCTTTCATCACTTTAAGTATGTCTTGCCATTCCCTC
Source organism: Tragelaphus eurycerus (assembly GCA_935064755.1). NCBI lineage: Eukaryota > Metazoa > Chordata > Mammalia > Artiodactyla > Bovidae > Tragelaphus > Tragelaphus eurycerus. The sequence continues at coordinate 1,232,043 of CAKXYN010000215.1, read as the reverse complement.
CTGGCTTGGAGAGTTTCTATTGAAGATCAGCTGTTATCCTTATGGGAATTCCCTTGTGTGTTATTTGTTGTTTTTCCCTTGCTGCTTTTAATATTTGTTCTTTGTGTTTGATCTTTGTTAATTTGATTATATGTGTCTTGGGGTGTTTCTCTGGGTTTATCCTATTTGGGACTCTCTGGTTTCTTGGACTTGAGTGATTATTTCCTTCCCCATTTTAGGGAAGTTTTCAACTATTATCTCCTCTAGTATCTTCTCATGGTCTTTCTTTTTGTCTTCTTCTTCTGGGACTCCTATGATTCGAAATTGTAACGTTTAATATTGTCCTGGGGTCTCTGAGATTGTCCTCATTTCTTTTAATTCGTTTTTCTTTTTTCTCCTCTGATTCCTTTAATTCTGCCATTCTATCTTCTAATTCGCTAATTCTATCTTCTGCCTCTGTTATTCTACTATTTGTTGCCTCCAGAGTGTTTTGGATCTCATTTATTGCATTATTCATTATATTTGATTCTTTTTTATTTCTTCTAGGTCCTTGTTAAATCTTTCTTGCATCTTCTCAATGCTTTTCTCCAGACTATTTATCCATGATTCCATTTTGCTTTCCAGATTTTGGATTAATTTCACTATCATTATTCGAATTCTTTATCAGGTAGGTTCGCTATTTCTTCCTCTTTTGTTTGGTTTGGTGGGCTTTTATCCTGTTCCTTTACCTGCTGGGAATTCTTCTGTCTTTTCATCTTGTTTAATTGCTAAGTTTGGGGCGTCTTTACTGTATTCTGGTAGTCTGTGGAGTTCTCTTTATTGTGGCGTTCTGCACTATATGTGGGTTTGTACCGGTGGCTTGTCGAGGTTTCTTGTTTATGGAAGCTTGTATCGGTGTTCTGGTGGGTGGAGCTGGATTTCTTTTCTCTGGGGTGCAGTGGAGTGTCTAGTAGTGAGTTATGAGATGTCTATGCTTTTGGGGTCGCTTTGTGTAGCCTGTGTATTGGAGCTCAGGCTGTGTTCTTGTTTTTCTGGAGAATTTGCTTGGTATGTCTTGTTGTGGAACTTGCTGGTCTTTGTGTGATGCTTGGTTTCAGAGTAGGTATGGAGGCTTTTAATGAGCTCCTGTCAATTAGTGTTTCGTGGGATCAGGGTATGGACTTAAGCCTCCTGGTTCCAGTTATTGGTCTTATTTTTACAGTAGTCTCAAAAACTTCTTCTTTCTATAATGCATTCCACAACTGGACTGCTCAGAGATGTTCACGGAATTATACATAGAAGGAAAAAGGGAGGAAGGAGACAGAGGTGGTCAGGAGGATAAAAGGAGGGAGTGTGAAGGAGAGAGACAGATCTAGTCAGTAATCAGTAAAGAAAAGAAAAAAGGAAAGGAAAAAAGCAAAGGACAAAAAGGAAAAAAAGAAAAAAAAAAAAAAAACAGGGTCGCAAAAGTTATATCTAAATGTGGAGATTAAAGAAGTACTAGAGGATAAAAAAAATAATAATAATAAAAAAATAAAAGAAACAAAAAAACAACAAAAAAAAAATTAAAAGGGAAAAAAAAAATTTTTGTTTTCCTTTTTCCAATTAAAAAATAATAAAAATTTTAAAAATATATATATATTAAAAAAAGAAAAGAAAAAAAAAAGGAAATAATGATGGTAAAAATAGTAACAATATATATAAGAGTTTCTCTATTATTGTTGTGGGTTCAGTTCATTTTCAGCTAGTTCCTTGTTCCGGCTAAATTTCTCAAGATCTATAGGCCCCTTTCTCTGTGGTTGGTCTGTATAGTTCTTTGTTCTGTGCACGGTTCGGCGGTGTTCTGGGCCAAGGCCCGCCACTCGTGTGGTCGGCGCTGCACAATCTGGATTGCTGGCCCAAACTACTCCAGTTAGGCAGCACTCCAGACAATCAGGCGAAGGAAGTCTGCGCTGAGGCCCGCAGAGGGGGAGGGGGTCGGCGACGGGAATGGCGGGGCGGGCGGGTGGGGGGAGGGGGATGGGGTGGCCCTCGTGGGAGCCGCCGGCACAGCGGGCGGGGGCACGCCTGCGCGGGAGTGGCCGGCGGGGGAGCGTCCAGTGGGGGAGAGTCCCGCGGGGGAGCGTCCCTCTGGGGAGCGCCGGCAGCGGAGCGTCCCGCATGGGAACGGCCAAGGCGTCTCCCTGCCCAGCCCCGGCTCCCCAATGGCAGATGCGGGCGTTTGCAGCGGTGCTTTTCCGCTGCGGAAGTTACCGCAGGGCCCGCAGTCTGTGGGTTCTAATTGCTCAACTGTTCTCCTCCCTGTTATGATAGTCTCCGTGTTTCCCGGGTTCGGCGCAGATTCCGCAGGGAGAGTGTTTCCTGGTGTTTGGAAACTTCTCTTTTAAGACTCCCTTCCCCGGACAGAGGTCCGCCCCTCCCTCTTTGTCTCTCTCTGGCTTCTATATTCTTTCCTACCTCCTTTAGAAGGCAGTGAGTTGCTTTTCTGGGTGTCCGACGTCCTCCGCCAGCACTCCGAAGCTGTTTGTGGTATTTACTCGGCGCCCAGATGTCCCATTGATGAATTTGTGGAGGAGAAAGCGTATTCCCCGTCCTAATCCTTCGCCATCTTAACATTTAAAATTTAATTTTAAATAATAAAAAAAAATAAATAATAATCATCAAAAATACATACATTTATCTCTTTATATTAAAAATAAAATATAAAAATTTAAATATTTTATTAATTTTATTAATATAAAAAAAAATAAATAAAATACTTTGAAAAAAAAAAAAAAAAAAAAAGAGCACTAAATTTTAAAAAAACAAAAAAAAAAAAAAAAAAAAAAAAAAAAAAACCCCCCCCCCACACCACACTTTTTTACACCCCTCCTTTTCTCTCTCTCTCCCCCCCCCCCTTTCTCTCACACACACAATTTATCAATAATTGTATAAATTCTTGCCTAACTGTCCTTGGCTCACCAGTGTGCTTCAGTATGAATAGTTCTGAACATATTTCTTTGAATAAAGATGAAAATGGTATTTTATCAGCTTGGATTTAATTATCACTTTATATATATAAGTATCCTCATTTTTAGTACCCATCACAATCTTTGTAACATCTTTTAATACAGAATATAGATCTATGGACAACCATTGACATATACGAATATTTCTAATGTTAATTAAATAATGTATTTCTGAATTCTAGGGTATAAAGAGAACTTTTGATGTAAATCTCAAGATGATTTCCTATAACCTCATATAACCTTCGTCACCCAGATATTTTGGGGAGTGCTTCTTCAGTATATTATTGGTTTCAAGTATTCCTTTACCACTTTATTCTCAGATGTTTGATACAGAGCTTCATTGGAATAAATAATATTCTTCCAAGCCTTTATCTTCAAGAATTCCAAGCAGTAATATATCAGTAAGTATACTACTTTTGTGAAATCATCCATGTGTAATGAAAATTTTTTGAGGTACCAATCTTCTGGATTCATATTGTCTATCTCATATTTGATATGAAATGTCAACGTATGTACTAACACATTATTTGAAGAGGCAACTTTTTTATTTTCTTTCCCTTTTTGGTATCAAACACAGTATGGATAAGTTTTTATATAGGCTGGTAAAATTAAAGGTTTGCAGTGATGTGAGATATCTTTTTTTCTGGTGTCAGGAATTAACTCTAAAACTAGTTTCTTGGGCTTTGATTTGACACTGTTATAAGCAGTCTAAAAATAATGGTTTCATTTTTTTAATTTTGTGCCAATATATTGTCCTTTGCTCCACTGCTCAACTGCATATCTCTTCCAGGCAAGTAAGACATTTAGGCAGAGGAAGGCAGAAATTATTAGGTGACAAAAAACCTATCTGAATTAATGACAAGATAGTCTACCTCATGAATAAATAACTTTCTAGCTTTGAGAAAGAAGTTAACCTTTTGGTGAAAAATTAATATCCATAAATAGTGAATCCAATTAAAATAAAAGTACTGAAGGAGACTGTGGGACTCTCTAACTTCAGAAAATAAATTTGTCAGTGTTTTTTCAATGTTGGCATTCTTAGAAATTACACAAAACAGAAGGGATTGAGAATCTGATAATGAAAAATGTGGTTAGAAAAGCAGAAAATATTGATGAATTATCCAGATTCTCAAACCCAGTGCTCTGTGACAACCTAGAGAGGTGGGATGGGGTAGGGGGTGGGAGGTGGAATCAAGGTTCAAGAAGGAGGGGACATATATCAACCTATGGCTGATTCACGTTGATTATGGCAGAAGCTAACACAATATTGCAAAGCAATTATCCTCCAAATAAAAATATTATTCAGTTTCATTGTAATCCTGGAAAATTCAAAAATATAATTATAATATCAATTAAAATAATCACTGTAATGTTTTTTAAAAATTCATTTTTAAATCCAGTAAGATATACAATCGTCTTTGATAACTTTATTAAATTGTTTTCAGTTATCTGCTTTTAAAAGTAAATGTTTTATACACCTACATGAAAAAAATTATGGGGACTTTCCTGGTGACCAATGGCTAAGACTCAGAGCTCCCAGTGCAGGCGGCCCAGGTTGCATCCCTGGTCAGGGAACTAGATCCCACAGGCCATAACTAAAGATCCCTCATGCCACAGCTAAGACCCAGGGCAGCCAAATGAAAAAATAATTTAAAAAAAAAAAAAAAAAACTGTTTAGAAATATGGTAACAATAACCCTGTATATGAGACAGCAAAAGAGACACTAATGTATAGAACAGTCTTTTGGACTCTGGGAGAGGGAGAGGGTGGGATGATTTGGGAGAATGGCATTGAAATATATGTAATATCATATATGAAATGAGTCGCCAGTCCAGGTTTGATGCACGATACTGGATGCTTGGGGCTGGTGCACTGGGACAACCCAGAGGGATGGTATGGGGAGGGAGGAGGGAGGAGGGTTCAGGATGGGGAACTCATATATACCTGAGGCAGATTCATTTTGATATATGGCAAAACCAATACAATATTGTAAAGTTAAATACAATAAAATTAAATTTAAAAAAAACTGAATTATACACTTAAAAATTGTTCAGAAGGTTGATTTTTAAAAAAATGAAATTCCATCAAGAATTAGGCTTGGCAAAATGTTAATATCAACAAATAATTGAAACAATATAAGCAAATTGTTAATATAACAAATTTTTAATATCAACAGAAAATAAGGAAAACAAGAATGAAGACAGAGGCAACTAACAAAGTAATTCTGCTTTATTTGTGAATCCTAATAATAGGTGAGTGATAAAAATAAAATTAAGCATGAAACGAGTTCATTGTGAAAATTCAGAGCAAACTAAATCTTAAGAAAAAATGAATATTTGACTGGTACCTACAAAGTAAGAACTTTACTGATAAACATCAGGACTTACATAATAATCAGATTATGGTAGGAAAGTGAATGGGAGAGTCTCCATGCCATCATGCAAACTTTGACTAAAAAATCAAAACAAACCCGAATATTTTACCCCATCAGGATATACGACCACCTGAAAAACAACTTTTTAATTTGTAGACTGTACCAGAGGACTATGTGAATCTTCTTATCTGACTTAAATCTCCAAAAAGTATATTAAGCTGTCTTGCTTGATGGGTTTCACTGAGTTCTATCCAGGGGGAGACAGAAGATTAGATTACATACATCACTTAGGCTATGTTCCTGTCTCAGGATCAGTAACCTTCTCATCACTGTTTTGTATGCAAAGCCCAGAACACCAAAACTCTAATTTAGAAATACTGACATTTAGAAAGTTTGACAACTTTCTATGTGGGATACATCATAATTTCATTAGAATAATAAAATAATTTCAACTTGAATTCTAAGAATTACTTGAAGCTAACAATTAAGCATATTAAATGCTAAAATTGAGTCCAGAGATATGTATTTCTCTATTATGTTCAGTGTTACTAACACATAAACACAACTGAACAAGAAAAAGGCATAACAATAGACCCAGGGCCTCCCTGGTAGTTCTGCTGATAAAGAATCTGTCTTTAATGCAGGAAACCTTGGGTTGGGAAGATCCATGGGTTGAGAAGATCCCCTGGAGAAGGGAACAGCTACCCACTCCAGTATTCTGGCTTAGCACAGCACAGCCCACAACTATAAACCCAATAACCAAAAAGACATGTTACTGTACTTTAAGAACTGAGGAGTATAAAAGAATATTTCAATAAGTTAATAAATCACAATCTTGTGTGGGATGACAACATAATACAGTTACCATGTTCATTTATCTATTTATCTATCATCTATTATGCTATGCTATGCTATGCTAAGTCACTTCAGTCGTGTCCCACTCTGTGTGACCCCATAGATGGCAGCCCATCAGGCTCCCCCATCCCTGGGATTCTCCAGGCAAGAACACTGGAGTGGGTTGCCATTTCCTTCTCCAATGCATGAAAGTGAAAAGAAAAAGTGAAGTCGCTCAGTCATGTCTGACTCTTAGCGACCCCATGGACTGCAGCCTACCAGGCTCCTCTGTCCGTGGGATTTTCCAGGCAAGAGTACTGGAGTGGGGTGCCATTGCCTTCTCCATCATCTATTAAGCACAACATAAATTAAAATATCTAGAAGATGTTGAAATTGGACATAAGAATTATACATTTCATTTGGAAAAATAAGGAGGACAGTCTAGAAATTTCTAAAAAAAAAAAAAAAGTCACATAATTAAAATAGCTTCTTAATGAATTTTAAAAATCAACAAACAGGAATGGAACAGAAGTAAAAAAAAAAAGCCTATTCATAAAAGAATTTATTTTCATTCTTAAATGACAAAGGTAACATTTAAAATCAATGGAGAAAGTAAATGATGAATCAATAAATTATCTTAGAAAAACTAGATACCTTTTGGAGAACTCTCTACCTTAACTCTTACAAATGGATGGAGCATGTCTCACAAATACAGACACACAAAACCATAAATTTGTAGAAGAAAAAAATAAAATTAAATTTATGTTGTCAAGAGTTAGGATGACCTTTGGAAGATAGACAATAAAGGAATAAGTAACAGGGCTCTTTCTTGCTATTCCTCAGACACAGGAGGCCCACCATGGGCTCAAGGTCTTGCATTTCTTGTTGGCTTTTCCTAGACCTTTTCCATGCATGCGTGCCAAGTTGCTTCAGTCATGCTTTGCAACCCCATGGACTGGTACCTGCCAGGTTCCTCTGTCCACAGAATTCTCCAGGCAAGAAAACTGGAGAGGGCTGCTGTGCCCTCCTCCAGGGTATCTCCCCAACTCAAGGATCAAACCTGCATCCCTTTAGTCTCCTCCATTAGCAGGCGAGTTCTTCACAACTAGCACCACCTAGGAAGCCCAGGCCTTTTCCATCAACCCTCAAATAGAGCCCAAATAACCTCAAGGTTTGCTCACTTATTTCAGATGATTATTCAAATGCTATTTCTTCAGTAAAACCTTTGTTCTCAAACTGTAACCTACCCTAATCTTCCTGTTTCTCTTATTCCTTTACCTTGCATTATTTTCCCATTTAGTACTTGCCCCATCTAAAACATTACACATCATTTAATTTATCTCATGTATTATCTGACGTCACCTTAAGCTTCCCCTGCTAGCTTTAAGAAAACAAAGGTGCTTTTTCTGTATTGTTTGCTTCTTGGTGCCTACAGGACTGCTTGGAGTATATGAAGTACTGAAAACATATTTGATAAATGGAGGAAAGAATGAATAAAGAAGCGAAGGAGTGATTTCCCTGGTGGTCCAGTGGTTAAGACTCCACCTGTCAATTCAGGGGTCACAGGTTCAATCCCTAGCCTGGGAAGATGCCACAGGCTATGTGGCAACTAAGCCTGTGAGCTGCAACTGCTGAGCCCACAAGCACAAGTACTGAGCTCGAGTGCCCTAGAAGCCACATTCTGTAACAAGGGAAGCCACCACAATGAAAAGCCCGTGCACCATAACTCGAGAGTAGCCCCCACTCACAACTAGAGAAAGACCACGTGCAGCAACAAAGACCCAATGCATCTAAAAATAAAATAATTTTTTAAGTCAAAGGAATAAGAAGAAACTCTAGAGAAAATGGTATAATTAAGTCAGAAGGGGTAAAATGACAATAGAGCTGTAAGCTGTAAAAGCTCAAGTTAGATAAGTAGGAAAAGTGCACATTAGAACAAAAATTAGAAAGTCACAAATGACTTTGGCAAAAGCAGTTGGGAGGCAATTCTCCATGGATCTCTCATTTCTATACTTGTTGCTAAAAGGAATACTAATTAGCTGGTGATGGACAGGGAGGCCTGGCGTGCTGCGGTTCATGGGGTCATGAAGAGTCGGACACGACAGAGCGACTGATCTGATCTGATCTGATCTGAATGTAATTATGTTCATGCTCAGTAGTATCCAACTCTTTGCATCCCATGCAGGGGGTTGCCATTTTCTTCTCCAAGGGATCTTCCCCACCCAGGGATCAATCCTGCATCTCCTGTGTCTCCTGCATTGGCAGGCAGATTCTTTTACCACCGAGCCAGTTGGGAAGCCCATTACTACCCACTGGTTACTGCACCCAGCTAAAAGTCTCTCCTCTCTGGATGACATATAATGCTTTCCCTTAACTAATCATGGAGGTGGAGCCTCATGGTTTAGCAGCCTACAAACTACAACAAGTTTATCTGTGCCCATACACTCAATGCTGCTGCTGCTAAGTCGCTTCAGTCGTGTCCGACTCTGTGCGACCCCATAGACGGAAGCTCACCAGGCACCCCCGTCCCTGGGATTCTCCAGGCAAGAATACTGGAGTGGGTTGCCATTTCCTTCTCCAATGCATGAGAGTGAAAAGTGAAAGTGAAGTCGCTCAGTCGTGTCCGACTCTTAGCGACCCCATGGACTGCAGCCTACCAGGCTCCTCCATCCATGGGATTTTCCAGGCAAAAGTACTGGGCTCAAAGCTTATAAAGAAAGTGCATAATGCAAACTAAGGTGCCCCCACTGAGCAAAGAGGGATTGGTAAACTTACAGCAGCCACTGGGCCATGGCAATGATCAAATCCTACTAGGTAGGAGTTACAAATATTCCATGAGCCAACAATAGACTAGTCTCAACTGGAAGGCCCTGATTCTGCTTTCCTGGGAAGAAATGTCCATTTTCTTCCACAGCCTATCATTCTATCCCCAAGAAGAAGCTTTCTTATCTTTTGTCCTCCCTTGCTATGAATCCAGTAGGCCTTACAAGATTGCTCTCCTTGAAGACTGAAGTGTTTTTGTAGCCTGCTCCTGGCTGGTCCAGATTTAGCGGCTGAGGAATTTCCTAAAGGGTTGAACAATTACAGGCTTTTGCAGTCTATGTTGTTGTTCTGTAGCCATACAATTCCCTCAAAACCATAGCAAGCTTCCAGGCAATTTGTTTTGGATTAGTTCCATATGTAAGTAACTATAGCCAAAGATTTAATCTGAATGTAGTCTTTAAGCCTGAAGATGCTTGTATTTTCCTTACCCCTTCTCTGGATGGAAGCTCTATCCAGGCTATCTAAACCATTTTGTAAGGGTGGAAAAGCAATACTTTTTTAATTTGATTGTGCCTCTGGTCTGGCTCCCAAATCTGGCAGGGCATTGAGCTTATCTCCTACTAAGGCAGTGGCTTTGAAGCTACCAGTTATGATTGCTTGGGTTTGGAATACAGAAGTTGACTTTTTCAACCCTCAAAGGCCTCAAATTATAGGACTCTCAGTGAAATTATTTTGCTAACCTGGCACAAAGAGCTTTTCTTAAGAGAACTGTATTCCGTTCCACCTCTGATCACAGACTGGTTAACTCTAGCTTGAGTTCATCTCTGTCATAGAAATTTGCTGGAGGAGCAAGCAGCTGCCAACACACATGAAAACTCTGCAGCTCTGCAATGATTTCCCCAAATGTTATGTATGGCCTCTGTCAACATTTCATGTGCCTTCCAAAATACTGAAAGCAACAACTGTATCAAAGCTTATCAACGATCAACCAGCATTTCAATCTCCAATATCTGTGGTTCTGCTTCCCAAACATTAAACATATTAACACAGAGCTAGATTATGCCACTTTTATACAACACTCTCTGGTAATACCAAATGCTTTCTTAGTTAGGATGTAAGTTTGAAATGCATGGCTGAGATTCAAATACAGAAAGAAAATAGAGGTTTACTCCTTTCACACACTATAGTCTAGAAATGGTAGATTTTATGGGGGACCCAGGCTCTTTCTGGGCTTCCCTGGTGGCTCAGATGGTAAAGACTCTGCCTGCAATATGGGAGACCCGGGTTTGATCCCTGGGTTGGGAAAATCCCATGGAAAAGGGAACAGCTACCCACTCTAGTATTCTGGCCTAGAGAATTCCATGGACAGAGGAGCCTGGCAGGCTACAGTCGAGGGAGTCACAGACAGTCACATACAATTGAGCATTAGACGGCACGCAGGCTCTTTCTGTCATGTAGCTCTGTCATCTCTAAGATACTGCTCTTATCCACATGATACAAGATAACCCATCACCACAAACACTTCTCAAAGCAGCACGATATGGAAAAGTTAGCCAAGGGACAACTCTTCCTCCCTTCAAGGCAAGTCTGAAGGTTGCATACATCACATCCAAAGGAGCCTAGCAAATGTCATCCTTACTCTGTAGTCACACACCCTGCTACAAGACAGGAGTCCTTTCATTATAGAAAAGAGGATCATGGATATCAGGAAGCAAAAAACAGTCTTAGTGACAACCTTAAAACAAGTGACATTATTTGGAGCTAACATGTTAGTGTATTATGAAACAGAATTAAAACAATAAGAACTAAAGGGACTACCCTGGTAATCCAGAGATTAAGAATCCACAGCCAAATAAATTTTTAAAAATCTTTTTTATTTTTTTAATTTTATTTTTATTTTATTTAACTTTACAATATTGTATTGGTTTTGCCATGTATCAAAATGAATCTGCCACAGGTAATTAAAAAAATAAAAACACAAATCCAACCATATCCTATTTTTTTTAAAAGAAGAACTAAGTTGACTAGAACATTATTTTAAGAACAACTGTTCACCTAATGATATTTATAGAATATTTTATAAGGCACAACATCCAAATTTGTGGCATAAATAAATGTAAATTTACAGCTCATCTTTTGCATTAAATTTGTGTTGTTGTTCAGGCACTCAGTTATGTCCGACTCTTTTTGACACCATGGACTGCGGCACGCCAGGCCTGTCTCTGACCACTGCCCAGAGCCTGCTCAAACTCATGTCCATCGAGTCAGTGTTGCCATCCAACCATCTCATCCTCTGTCGTCCCCTTCTCCTCCTGCCTTCAATCTTTCCCAGCATCAGGGACTTTTCTAATGAGTTGCCTCTTCACATCAGGTGGCCAAAGTATTGGAGCTTCAGTCTCAGCATTAGTCCCTCCGATGAATATTCAGGATTGATTTCCTTTAGGATAGACTGTTTTGATCTCCTTGCCATCCAAGGGACTCTCAACAGTCTTCTCCAACACCACAGCTCAAAAGCATCAACTCTTCAGCACTCATGCTTCGTATTCCAACTCTCACATCCATATATGACTACTGGAAAAACCACAGCTTTCACTATATGGACCTTTGTTGGCAAAGTGTCTAGGTTTGTCATTGCTTTTCTTTCAAACAGCAAACGTCTTTTAAATTTCATGGCTGCAGTCAATATCCTCAGTAATTTTGGAGACCAAGAAAATAAAGTCTGTCACTGTTTTCATTTTCCCCTCATCCATTTACCATGAAGGGATAGGAGCAGATGTCATGATATATATATTTTTTTGAATGTTGAGTTTTAAGTCAGCTTTTTCACTCTCCTCTTTTACCTTCATCAAGAGGCTCTTTATTTCCACATCCTTCTTGACATACTCCTTTCCCAGGTAAAAACCAATCTGTTGTTCCATGTCTGGTTCTAACTCTTGTTTCTTGACCTGCATACAAGTCTCTCAGGAGACAGGTAAGGTGATTGGATACTCCAATCTCTTTAAAATTTTCCACAGTTTACTATGGATCCACACAGTCAAAGGCATTAGTGTAGTCAATGAAGCAGATGTTTTTCTGGAATTCCTTTGCTTTTTCTATGATCCAAGGAATGTTGGCAGTTTGATCTCCGGTTCTTCTGCCTTTTCCAAATTCAGCTTGTACATCTGGAATTTCTCAGTTCATGTACTGCTGAAGTCTAGATTGAAGGATTTTGTGCATTACCTTGCTAGTACGTGAAATGAGTGCAATCGTACCATAGTTAGAACATTCTTTAGCACTGCCCTTCTTTGGGATTGGAATGAAAACACCTTTTCCAGTCCTGTGGCCACTGCTGAGTTTTCCAGATTTGCTGGCATACTGAGTGCAACACTCTAACAGCACCATATTTTAGGACCTAAAATAGCTCAGCTGGAATTCCATCACCTCCACCAGCTTTGTTCATAGCAATACTTCACACTGGAGCAATACACTCCCACTGGACTTCACACTCCAGGATGTCTGGCTCTAGGTGAATGACCACACCATCATGGTTATCTGGGTCATGAAGATCTTTTTTGTACAGTTCTTCTGTGCATTCTTACCACCTCTTAACCTCTTCTGCTTTCATCAGGTCCTTGTCATTTCTGTCCTTTATCGAGCCCATCTTTGCATGAAGTGTTCCTTTGGTATCTTCAATTTTCTTGAAGAGATCTCTAGTCTTTCCCATTCTATTGTTTTTCTCTATTTCTTTTCATTGTTCACTTAGGAAGGCTTTCTAATCTCTCCTTGCTATTCTTTGGAACTCTTCATTCAAATGGGTATATCTTTCCTTTTCTCCTTTGCCTTTGGCTTCTCTTTTTTTATCAACTATCTGTAAGGCCTCCTCAGGAAAGCACTTTGCCTTCTTGCATTTCTTTTCCTTAGGGATGTTTTTGGTCACCACCTCCTATACAATGTTATGAACCTCCATCCATGGTTCTTCAGGCACTCTGTCTACCAGATCTCCCTGTAGCATTTAGCTATCACCACAGATCATTTTTAGGAATGCAGTGCTATAGATCACAGCATACTATATCATAGATATAGTATTTAGAAAGCTGTCTACACATTAAGGGAAATGACTCATTCACATACACATATAAAATGCATGACACATCCAGATTGTTTCTTCCACAAGATTTCTTAACGGAAATCATACATGTTTAGCCTTTTATAACTCTATTTTTTTACTCCACAGTTTACATACTTGGGAATGAAAAGATGAAGAGAAAAAAATTAAGGACAATAAGCACAGGAAAATAACTGCTCAATACCTACCCTGAAACATCAAGAACATAGTTTTTAAGTCTCCTGATAAGAGTAAATATTTGTCCTATGATAATGGACAGTTAATTAGTGCTCTATCAGGCATAGAAGGTGAGTAACAGCTGAGAAATATTTGTCACTAAAAAGCAAACATTAGTGAAAATATTCTGGAAAAGATGGCAATCTAGGCCAATTTATTTCCCTCTCTACAATGCCTGATTACCATTAATATGAACAAAAGTATACAAAAAAGTAGGATGCATGCTGTATAAGAACTGTAAACCTTGTGCCAAAAGCTACAAAGACTTTCTCTTAGGAAGAGAATGTGTGCTGCTAAGTCACTTGAATCATGCTAAGTCTCACTCTTTGAGACCCTTAAGGACTGTAGCCCACCAGGACCCTCTGTCTACAGAATTGTCCAGGCAAGAATACCTAGAGTGGGTTGCCATGCCCTCTTCCAGGGAATCTTCCTGACTCAGGGATCAAACCCATGTCTTTTTATGTCTCCTACATTGGCAGGCAGGTTATTTACCACTACCATCACCTGGGAAGCCCCAGAAAGAGCATAGATAAGACAAATGAAAGAAAAAGGATGTGCTTATTACCAATATTTTACCATTATAAAATAGTTTCCATCTTTATTTGTTTTTAGATTTTTCTTTCTATAAGTGAAATTTAGATATTTGGTCCTTATTCAATAAATATTTATTTTCATGAATGAGGCACCATCCTTGGCCTTGATATTCAGAATACGTTCCTATCTTCATAGAGTTTACAATTGACTGCCATGAAGAACATAAATGAGTCTGTGAACACAGCACAGTATCCCCTCAGGTACTAAGGAGGGTAATCCGGAGCTGTGATGTGGGAAGCAGCTGGGACACTCACTACAGGAACCAGCCACTTCCCAAACAGAACTTCTGCAGCCACGTATCAGTGGCATTCACTGACTGCTGAGCCACCAGCAGCAGAATTCAAATAGAATGGTTAGCAGGCAGGGACCCTGAAGATGAAGAGGCTTCTCTATGATATACAGGCAGCTTATGCCTCAGACAGACGAGACACAGATTTACCATGTGACCAAATGACTGCCCATCCAGAGAGCCAGGAATAGAAAACTAGTCTTAATTCAGTGGCTTCTCCAAGTTTATTAAGAACAATGCAGGAGGAGGTGGAGGGATGCGAGGGACTAGAAAGAAGGAAGACAAAGATGGGTGGAAGGAAGTAGGGTGGATAGTAGGGTGCCTGAAGAACTAGATATGATGAGGGAAGAAGGAGCAGGGGAACCTGCAGAGACGTGGCTCCTCTGCACTGGAGCCACTCATTCCAAAGAGGATTTACCACAGGCCAGATCCCACTCTTGGTACAGAACAAAACATGAAATTTCCTGGCCATGGAGCTCATGTTCTAGAAAAGCTAGGAAAAAGTACAGGAGAAGTAAAATATATAGTATATCAGACAGGGACAGATGTAATGAAGAAAAACAAGGAACATAAATAAACAAAAACATTTTTTTTTTTTAATGTAAGACAGAACAGTTATGGGGGGAAGGGTTATACAATTTTAAAAACAGATTGGTCAGGGAGAGTCTCACAAGTGAGTTTATCTGGGAGATGAGAGATCCAGCACAAGGCCCTAAGGCCGAACCATATATGTTGTACTGGAGCAACAGCAAGGAGGCTAGAATGGCTGGACTTGGGAAAATGAGGAGTAATGAGATCAAAAAGACAGTGGATTGGAGATGTGTTAATAGAGAAAGAGAAGTGAATGGTAACTTAGATTTTTGGCTAGAGTTACCATTTACTAAAATGGAAAAGCCTGCAGGACAAGCTGATCTGGAAGAGACAATCAGGACTTTGTGAGTATCAGATTATACGGAAGACATACAGAATAAACAAATCCATGGTGAATCTGGAGATCAGGGGAGAAGTCCAAGTTGGAGATTAATGAGTAGGCAGTTGTCAGAGAAGAGAGTGTATTTAAAGCCATGCTAATAAATACAACTATCAAGGATGGAAAAAGAACAAGAAGAAGTTCAAGGACAATCCTGGAGCACTTCAACGTTAAGAAATCAAGAAAATAAGGAGAAATGAGCAAAGGAAATAGAGAATAAACAGCCAGAGAAGAAAACCTGGGGAAATCCCAAAGCTAAGTGAAGAAAGTGTTGCAAAATAGAGAAAAAGATCCTTTGTGTTGATGCTGCTGTAAGTCAAGCAAGATGAGAACTGAGAATTGGCCAATGGATTTCTTGGTCTTGTTTGTCTTCTCTCCTGCGGTGATGTAAACATCATTATTGCAGGAAGTCTTTTCTTAGTCATTAGTAAATTCTTAGGGGTTCCCTAGTGGCTCAGCAGACAAGAATCCTCCTGCAAATGAAGGAGATGTGGGTTCAGTCCCTGGGTCAGAAAGATCCCCTGGAGAAAGAAATGAAAGCCTGTTCCAGAATTGTTGCCTGGAAAAAATCCCATGGACACAGGGGCCTCGCAGACTACGGTTCATGGGCTCACAAAGAGCCAGACACATCTTAGCAACTAAAACGACAATAGTAAATTCTGAGTGACTAGAACAGTGTCTGGTACATAATTCATGTTAAATAAATGCATATTAATAAACAAATGGATCTTTGTTATGAATATAAACAGAGCAACACAAAATAAAATGTTAAATGGTTTATGATGGTAAATTGTTCATAAACATTGTTAGAAAAAAGTAGTACTTTGCTGTAAATTTCAGGTTCTAGATGACACTACTTGACAAAATTTAGAGAGGTAACAGTATCTAGAAAATAAAAACTTGGAAATAAAACAACAATTTGCATCCCTAATTCTGCTTTAGTATCCAGATTATTTTACCTAAACCTTGCACATTTACAAACACTGCCATTTTATATAATGCTTTGCAATGACACATTACATTACAAAGTACAGCTCTTAACTGACAGACCCTGAAGAACTCCACTAGAATCACATTAGTTATATAACATTTTACAGCCTGCTTGAAACTGAGCAGGACATATGGGGCCATCCCAAGTTTAAAAGAAAAAAAAGGCCTTTTTGTGTCCCCACTTTCATTTGTAGGGAAAAGGCGTCAGCCACCTAAACTTACTTCCCTGAGTTTCAAAGATCAGGTGCAAACCATTACTAATCAGGAAAGTGAAGGAATGCAGAGACAAAGGAAAAGCTGTCAAACAACGTGATGGTTTAGTCACTAAGTCCTATTTGACTCTTGCGACCCCTTGGACTGTAGCCTGCCAGACTCCTCTGTCCCTGCGATTTCCTAGGCAAGAATACTGACTGGAGTGGGTAGCCATTCCCTTCTCCAGGGGATCTTCCCAACCCAGGGATCGAATCCCAGTCTTCGACATTGCAGGCAGTTAGTTTACCAACTAAGCCACCAGGGAAGTCAAACTATAATGCAGTGATAAAATCTTAGCTCCTTCTCAAGAGATATACCAAACTATCTGAGTTCTCCTGCAGGAAGTAAGGACCCCACCCAGGTAGAGGATGGCAACTTCAGGCTGAGCATAAGATCCCTGGAGCACTGCCCTGTTACCTTACTACCAACCAATGAGAAGAAAGTCATATACCCTGCAATTCTCACCCCAAATTCTGCCTTTAAAATTAAACCTCTTTTCTGAAAACTGTCAGGGAGTGTGGCAGTTTTTTAGCATCAGTTGCCGGTTCACTTTGCTTTGCCCTCATATTAAACTGTTCTCATTTCCAAATTCTGACATTTCAGTCTGTTTGGCTTCACTGTGTGTCGGGCGCACAAACTTGGATTTAGCAACATGCTCACACTCTTAAAATCAAATTTTAGACTCGTGCTACCATTGCCAATCGGAGTCTAAACTCTCTGAATGTGGCACAATACTTTCCATGAGGCAGAGTTTATAGTTCAAAATGACATAAAATTTCAGCACTATAGCCACCGAAATAAATTAACAAGTGAAGACTGTTGATGGCATAGGCAGAGTGCAACAGTAACATGTCATTAAGTGAAGTTAGAGCAGAACATTTCTACCGAGTTCCTACCTAGATTTTATCCTGAGATATACAAGACTAGGTATCTGTCTTTCGTGTAAGTTACCAATAATGTGCATGCTCACGCTCAGTCGCTTCAGTCGTGTCTGACTCTGTGACCCCATGGACTGCCCACCAGGTTCCTCCATACATGGTATTCTCCAGGCCGAGAATACTGGAGTGGGCTCCAGTATTCTCCATGCCCTCCTCCAGGGGATCTTCCCAAGTTACCAATAATATAATTGTCATATTATCAAAGATACAAATTCAACATATATTTTTCCAATCAATTTTTAGGTAAAAGAGTACTTAAGTCTTTCAATTAAATGTGTCCTATTGTTTCCGCAGGGGCTTCCTAGATGCCTCAACTGTAAAGAACCTTCCTGCCACTGCAGGAGATGCAGGTTCAATCCCAGGGTTGGGAAGATCCCCTGGATGAGGAAATGGCAACTGACTCCAGTATTCTTGCCTGGGAAATCCCATGGATAGAGGAGCCTAACATGCTACAGTCCATAGGGTCACAAAAATTTGGATTCAACTTAGTGATTCAGTCAGTTCAGTCGCTCAGTCGTGTCCAACTCTTTGTGACCCCATGGACGGCAGCACACCAGGCTTCCCTGTCCATCACCAACTCCTGGAGCCTGCTCAAAATCATGTTCATCTCATTGGTGATGCCATCCAACCATCTCATCCTCTGTTGTCCCCTTCTCCTCCTGCATGGAGAAGGGAATGGCAAACCACTTCAGTGTTCTTGCCTCAAGAACCCCATGAACAGTATGAAGAGACTTAGTGAGTAAACAACAATTGTTTCAGCAAGTCTAATGGAGAGTCGTCTTATTCAGATAAACAACTCTAGAGCAATTATTTAGTCCCGACTGATGACTGATTTTATAATATTAGTTGAATATTGGGTGGGATGCAAACCAATCTACCAGAATTTTCCTAGGCAATTTGCCAGAGAGAATTCTTGTCAAGAAAAACAGTGCTGTGATTTCAACTTTGAACTATGAACTGTACATTGTGTGAACATGTCAAATACACATCCCACAAATAACCTCATGCTCTTTTTGAAAAATCTTGCCAAATGCAATGAGTCTGATTTAGTGGAAAAAAATGTTGAAGGCCAAGAAAAATACACACATTGTGTATAGAGTGTCAATAATTCTGGAAATATTAGTTTACCTCTATTTATGATTTCACTTTAAAAGAATGCAGTGTTGTTTCTGCTGAAATATTTTTACCATAATTAGTTCATTTTTCTCCCAAGGAAACATTTTCTTCACATGTTACTACACTTGTACATGATTTTTTTTTAGAGTAATTAATTCAGCTTTTTAAAATATGATGTTACTGAAGTCAGGGTTTCTGATTTTGCACCCCCAGCCATTCCTCATTCCCATGAGGAATTCTTAAATTATTAAAATTATACCCTGTGACCTAAATTCTGCCCACGTCACTTTATAGACTACAGATAAAAAATCGTCCCTCCCTGTTTTCAATATAAAATATACTTTTAATAACAAGATATTAGATGGATACAAATAGTGGAAGAATGAAAACAGAAGTTTTGGAGAATCAAGAATCAAACTAGAAGTAAAAGGACAGTCATTAATGGGAAGCGCTGTAATACAGGGGCTTCCCTGGTGGCTCAGTGGAAAAAAATCCTACAGTCCATGGGGTCGCAAAGAGTTGGACACAACTTAGGGACCAAACAACAACAGCTGTAATACAGAGTCAAGGAACAGCATCAAAACAGGTGTCTAAAGTAACAAACAGGAGCAGGTTGGGCTGCTCAATTAACTGCAAAATCGCAGCCTTAAATTTCTGCTGATTTTTCATGGGGGAGAGGAATACAGTTTCTTCAATGTCTAGCAATGTGTAGCATGTTAACCTTACTAATTATCTTCCGAGAAATGTAAAGTTCAAATGAAGAGCTATTCTGTAAAATCACCTAATGATTCTTCTTATTTCATGATATATAATAAGGTATTTAATATGTGGCAGATAGTAGACATTTGTCAATTAATATAAATGGACAAAGAAAAACACATCAGGAAAACAAACCACAATGAAAAATAAAATTTGCATCTGCTATTAAATATAAAAACATAAAGAAGATGACTTCCTCTGCCCTTTTATACAAGTTCTAAGCATTATAGGTAGTTGAAATAAAAATAGAATGTCCTAAATGCCTTCACCAATATATTGCAATGTACCTTTATTTCTTGTTTAGATACATAAATTGCTGTTTAATGAAGTACCTTGATTTGAGAAATAAAAAACTACACTCACTAATGGACAACTATATCCTACAGAACATTAGATCTTAATCTTACAAGGATCACATGACTCTCTGAGGATTGAATATTAAAACAACGAGCCCTTTCTACAGAAATGTGCACATCTTACACAAAATACCATACTCAATTTGGGGACTATTCATGCCATTCACTGAAACCTGAAAAGGCCCATAAGATCCAGATTAAGAAAATGTCCTAAGGAGGAGATGACAACAAAGCTACAGATTTGTTATTACCTCTTTAAAAAGCCAAGAAAGATTAATTACATCAGTGCGTCATATAACATCCCACATATTACAGGAAACAAATTACTTTGAATTTATATTCCCCAAGCTAAAATTAGTTTTAATAGGTATTACTAGACTAAATTTTGTTAATTGGTGATAGGTAAAATAAAAACAAAATGAAATATGTTGGAGAGAAATTATGTAGTTAAATAAATCTGAATTGTTTAATTATGTAGAGCTTCCCTGGTGGCTCAGTGGTAAAGAATCCACCTGCCAACGCAGGAGATGCAGGTTCAGGCCCTGGATAGGAAAATCCCCTGGAGAAGGAAACAGCAACCCACTCCAATATTCTTGCCTGGAGAATCCCATGAACAGAGGAACCTGGCAGACTACAGTCCATGGGGCTGCAAAAGAGTCAGACATGACTGAGCAATTAAACAACAACTATTAACATGTAGAATTATATAATTAAATGCTAGATTAGACAAGTTTAAGCAGGACTTTGTTCACTACACAACTTTTGAGAGTTGCTACCATATAAATACACAAAAGTAGGATAGGTTATGTACCTTTTTTTTTTTTTTTTTTTTTTACCATGAAGTCCAATTTAACTCAAAACACTTGTTACCTATTGCTGAAAATTACTTATGATGGTTGTGGTAGAGTTAAAATGCAGAAGACCCACCTTTGATCCTTGGGTCAGGAAGATCCCCTGGATCTTGAAGGCTTGGAGCCTTCAACACTTCTCTCTCAACAATTGATAAAACAATCAGACAGAAAATCAGCAAGAATATAGAAGAACTTGACAACATCATCAACCAAAAGAATCTCAACATTTATAGAACAATTAACCCAACAACAGCATAATACACATTTTTTCAAGTACATGAGAAATATACATCATGATAGACTACATTATGGGCCATAAAACAAGTCTCAAAATTTAAAATAATTCAAATCACATTCAGTGTGTTCTCCAAAAGGAAAATAACTAGAAATGAACAAGAAAGATAACAGGAAAATCTACAAACACTTAGGAACTAAATAACACACTTCAAAGGTAAAGAATCTGCATACACTGCAGGAGACCCAGGATCGTCGCCTGGGTCGGGAAGATCCCCTGGAGAAGGAAATAGCAACCCACTTCAGTATCCTTGCCTGGAGAATTCCATGGACAGAGGAGCCTGACCGGCTACAGTCCATGCAGTCCAAGGGGTCACAAGTGAGTGACTAACACTTTCACTTTCAAATAATAAATAGAAGAAAAAGAAAAGTTCAAGAAAAATTTAAAGATACATTGAACAGAACAAAAATGCATCAGTCTATGGGAGACTGCTAACAGTGATGAGACGAGACAAAAAAATTTACAGCATCAACTTAATGCAGTAGAAAAGGGGGAAATTCTCAAATCAATAATTTAAGCTTCCACCTCAAGAACCTTGATAAAGAAGAACAAAATAAACCCTGAGCAAGAAGAAGGAAGAAAAAAAAAGTAAAGAGAAGAAACTAATAAAATTGGAACAGCACAGAGAAGCCAAAATTGGCCCACACAAATAATACCCAACTGATATCTGTCAGAAGTGAAAAAGCAATTCAATGTAAAAAAAAAATCACCTCTTAAATAAACAATGCTGGACAATTAAACATCATACACCAGAAAATGAAACTAAACTAAGTCTCACTCTTTATACAAAAATCAGCTCAAAATGGACCACAGATGAAAATATAAAACACAAAATTACAAAACTTTTAGAAGGAAAAAAAAAAGAAAATCTTGAAAATCAAGGTTTAGGCTGAATGTTCGTCAGTTCAGTTCAGTCACTCAGTCGTGTCCGACTCTTTGCGACCCCATGAATCACAGCACGCCAGGCCTCCCTGTCCATCACCATCTCCCAGAGTTCACTCAAACTCACGTCCATCGAGTCGGTGATGCCATCTAGCCATCTCATCCTCTGTCATCCCCTTCTCCTCCTGCCCCCAACCCCTCACAGCATCAAAGTCTTTTCCAATGAGTCAGCTCTTCACATGAGGTGGCCAAAGTATTGGAGTTTCAGCTTTAGCATCATTGCTTCCAAAGAAAACCCAGGACTGATCTCCTTTAGAATGGACTGGTTGGATCTCCTTGCAGTCCAAGGGACTCTCAGAATGTTCTTAGACAACACCAAAAGGAAAAAATGATAAATTGGAATTTGTCAAAATTAAAAACCTTTGTTCTATAAAATATCATGTGATAAATGTGAAAAGACAAGTTGTAGTCCATAAGAAAACACTCACAAACCACGCAAAGGACTAGTCTCTAAAATACATAAAGAAGAGTTAAACACAACAGTAAAAAACAAAAAAAGTGCAACTAGAACATGGGCAAAAGACATGAAGAGACATGTCAGCAAAGAAGATACACAGGTAGCAAGTAAGTACAGGAAAAGATGTTCAGCATCAGTAGCCAGTAGGAATGCCTTAAAACCACAAGGAGGTATCACTCTACAGTTGCTAGAATGCTAAGACAAAAACCAGTAGCAAACCCACAAGCTGGCAAGGATGCAGAGACTCTGGATCACTCATACTTTGCTGTTGATACAGACACTCTAAAAAGTTGAGCATATTCCTAAAAAACTGAAATGTGATTATCATATAACCCAGCAATTGCACTTCTGGGCATATATCCCAGAGAAATAAAAAAATCACATTCACAGAAAAACCTGTACACCTATGTCTATAACAGCCTTATTCATAACAGACAAAACAACTCAGATATCTTTCAATGGGTGAATGGTGAAACAAACTGTGGTACAATCCATACCATGAATAACTACCAAGTAATAAAAAGGAATGAAATTTTGATATACACAATGACCTCAGTGAAGCACCAGAAAATTATGCTGAGTGAAAAAAAAAAAAAAACCAACCCAGGTTACATATTGTACCACTCCATTTAATGTAACATTCCTGAAATGACAAAATTATAGAAATGAAGAACACATTTGCAGTTGTCAAGGGTTATAAGGAAAGAGTGGTGGTGAGTGAGAGTGACTATGGCTATACAAGGGCATATACCAGAAGAGATCCTTGTAGTGAGGAAAATGTTCTCTATCTTGACTGCATCAATGTCAATATCATGGCCACAGTGTGTTATAATTCTGTAGAATGTTACCATTGAGGGGGGAATGGCTGAAGGATACATGGGATCTCTATTATTTCTTACTACAACTAAATCTACAAATATCTCAAACTAAAATTTTATATTCAAAAACATTTACATAAAGATTAAGAAATATGCTAGCAGTATTTATTATCAACAGAAAATTAAGAGATGATTGTGGAAATTAATACATGAACCTTAGATTGTTTTTGTTCAGCTCCATCACCTATCTTGGTTTTATCTGGGTTATATCTCTGAATACTTTCTCAACCAACCTCTTCTGCCAAAGGCCCCCACCAATTCTCTGCTTCTAGCTGACTGTATTCCATGTCTTCTTCCAACAATGCTATTGTGGCCCAGAAAAAAAAATGCCAGATATGTATGAGTTTCTTAAGTATTTGCTGACCTTTTTCTTCTATTTGTTGTTCAGTCACTCAGTCCTGTGTGAGTCTTTGTGACACCATGGACATCAGGCTTCCTGGTCCTTCACTATCTCTAGGAGTTTGCTCAAATTCATGTCCATTGAGTCGGTAAAAAGTGAAAGTGGAGATGTTAGTTGCTCAGTCATGTCTAACTGCCCTCCAGGTTCCTCTGTCCATTGGATTCTCCAGTCAACAATACTGGAATGGGTTGCCATTTCCTTTTCCAGTGGATCTTCCTCACCCAGAGATGGAATTTGAGTCTCTCACATTGCAGATGTATTCTTTACCATCTAAGTCACCAGGGAAGTCCCTGGAAATATCATCCAAACATCTCATGCTCTGTTGCCCTCTTCTGTTCCTGCCCTCAATCTCTGCCAGCATCTTTTGCAGTGAGTTGGCTCTTTGCATCAGGTAGCCAAAATATTGGAGCTTCAGCTTCAGCATCAGTCTTTCCAATGAATATTTACAATTGATTTCCTTTAGGATTGACTGGTTTGATCTCCTTGCTGTCCAAGGAACTCTCAAGAGTCTTCTCCAACAACACAGTCCAAAAGCCTCAATTCTTCAGCACTCAGCCTTCTTTATCGTCCAACTCTTCACATCCATACATGACTACTAGAAAAACCATAGTTTTGACCATATAATCCTTTTTAGAACTTTTTTGGTAAAGTGATGTCTCTGCTTTATAATATGCTATCTAGGTTTATTACAGCTTTTCTTCCAAGGAGAAAGCATTTTTTTATTTCACGGCTGCAGTCACCATCCACAATGATGTTGGGGTCCAAGAAAAGAAAATCTGTCACTGTTTCCGTGTTCTTCTACTGCACGGGTACTAGTATGAATCTTTTTTTAAAGCCAGTGAATCTCGAATACATACCTATCAGAATGAACACCATACCATGAAAGGCCAGCTACATGTTTTAGTAAACAGCTCTTGGTGAGGATGGTGAGGGAATTTCTAAAGCTTACCAACTTGTAAACATTCCTGAGGCTTCCCAGACAACACTAGTGGAAAGAACACATCTGCCAATTCAGGATACAAAAGAGACACAGGTTTGATCCCTGGGTCGGGAAGACCCCCAGGAGGAGGGCATGGCAATACACTCCAGTATTCTCGTCTGGAGAATCCCATGGACAGAGGAGCCAGGCAGGCTACAGTCCATAGGGTCACAAAGAGTCCTACATGACTGAAGCAACTTAGCACCCATGCACACAAACATTCCTGCCATGTTCTATTTCAAACTTTTAATGAACTGGAAGAGAAATGGAGAATGGCCTCTTTTGAGTAAGAATATGATACCAAGGATTGAAAAACAAATACTAAAATGCCTAAGATTTTGACCTTCAACTTTAAAAGCTGCAATGGAACTAGGAGATATGTGTGAACTAAAGTAAACTTATGTGATGTTAAATTAATGAAACAAGCCATCAGATTGAAGTGGTGCTAATGCCTGGGTGGTCTATGCAAGCAAAACAAAATCTCAGCCTGTGAATGCCTCAAGGTTATGAAATCAAAAGTGTACACCCGTGGCAGATTCATGTGGATGTATGGCAAAACCAATACAATATTGTAAAGTAATTAGCCTCCAATTAAAGTAAATAAATTTCTATTAAAAAAATGCTAAGGATAACCAATCACATACAGCCAACAGGGCTTTACGTTATTTGTTGTTGCTCTGTCGCTAAGTTGTGTCCGATTCTGTCACCCCATGGACTGCAGCACGCTAGGCTCCTCTGTCCTTCACTATTTCCCCGGAGTTTGCTCAAATTCATGTCCTTTGAGCCAGTGATGCTATCTAACCATCTCATCCTCTGCTGCCCCCTTCTCCTTTTGCCTTCAATCTTTAAGCTATAGCCAATCAGCAATTTCCTTTCTTTGCTTCTGCATCCTCTCTAGGTAAGGCTTTACCTTGGCTTTTGTCCAAGGAGTACTCCTAAATACTTCTGGTTTGGCACTGCCCAGTTCAAATCAATTTTTGCTCAAATAAACTTTTTAAAAATTTTACTATGCCTCAGTTTATCTTTTAACAGTGGTCACTCAAAATTGGTCACATTTTTCCCCCTGATTATCTCTTGCTTAGTAGGCTCTAATGATCAAAGGCAAGTGAGGGCTGAAAGTATCCTTTTCTACAACTCACCACTAGAATACGTGGAAAACAAAATTAGCTTCATAATGAATTCTGCCACGTGTATAAGCATTTATGGCAAGGGGACACAAACCCAGGTCTGTAAGCAAGATGAAGTCCTCACAGGTCACTAGGCTAGAACAAGAGCCTCATATGAAAGATTCAGAGACAAACACAGCTTTCTGCAAGCAGGATGAGCTGATCTAAGTGTCTGGCTGAATCACACAATGGCCCATCCTTGAGGTCTTGGGATACTAGACTAAAGGAAAGTCTATGTATCTGTACCAATCCCAAGGGATTAAACTGAGGGATGCCCCTAGTTCTTCTACCACAGCCATGCAAAAGTGGTGGTGCTTAATTCACAGATATTAAAAATTCACATTTAATCAATGAAAATGTTTGTCTAAAATCATTTATGGTAGTTAATAGAATCTCTTGAAGATTTAGATAATTCTCTGTTTGAAATGCTAACTTCTCTTAATCTGTGGATTCCTGATTAGGTCATTTCAAATGTTAACAGATGTGGTTTAAAAATATTACACATATATATCACACTTGCTATTCATATGTTTTTAAAAAGTAACTTATAGACAATATAACAAAAACTGCCTTTAAGATCTGTTGCAGTATTTTACTTCAGGAAAATGCTATATTTTTTTTAAATATAGCATTTAAATATGCTTATTTAAATGCCATATGTGAATAAACATGCAAAATATATATGCATGCTGCTACTGATAAGTCGCTTCAGTCGTGTCCGATTCTGTGCGACCCCACAGACAGCAGCCCACCAGGCTCCTCTGTCCCTGGGATTGTCCAGGCAAGAACATTGGAGTGGGTTGCCATTTCCTTCTCCAAGTTCATTTTCTTTTAAGAAAAAGCTGGAAAGACTGAACTAGCCTCAAAGAGTGGAAACAGCATTTCAGTTCATTTGATTCTCACATTAAGTAATATTCAACCTATTTAACTATCTAGTGGATTTTTTAAATTTTTTTGAGAAAACGTATTTGAAAATGTATTAAGTATTATACTACAAATGGTAATAGCTAATATTTCAGTTCAGTTCAGTTCAGTCGCTCAGTCATGTCCGACTCTTTGCGACCCCATGAACCGCAGCACACCAGGCCTCCCTGTCCATCATTAACTCCTGGAGTTCACTCAAACTCATGTCCATTGGGTAAGTAATGCCATCCAACCATCTCAACCTCTGTCATCCCCTTTGCCTCCTGTCCTCAATCTTTCCCAATATCAGGGTCTTTTCAAATGAGTCAGCTCTGCACATCAGGTGGCCAAAATATTAGAGTTTCAGCTTCAACATCAGTCCTAACAATGAACACCCAGGACTGATCTCCTCTAGGATGGGCCGGTTGGATCTCCTTGCAGTTCAAGGTACTCTCAAGAGTTTTCTCCAACACCACAGTTCAAAAGCATCAATTCTTCGGTGCTCAGCTTTCTTTATAGGCCAACTCACATTCATATATAACAACTGGAAAAACCATAGCCTTGACTAGACGGACCTTTGTTGGTAAAGTAATGTCTCTGCTTTTGAATATGCTGCCTAGGTTGGTCATAACTTTTTTTCCAAGGAGTAAGCATTTTTTTAATTTCATGGCTGCAATCACCATCTACAGTGATTTTGGAGCCCAGAAAAATAAAGTCAGCCACAGTTTCCACTGTTTCCCCATCTATTTGCCATGAAGTGATGAGACCAGATGCCATGATCTTAGTTTTCTGAATGTTGAGCTTTAAGCCAACTTTTTCACTCTCCACTTTCACTTTCATCAAGAGGCTCTTTAGTTCTTCTTCATTTTCTGCCATAAGGGTGGTGTCATCTACATATCTGAGGTTATTGATATATCTTCCGGCAATCTTGATTCCAGCTTGTGCTTCTTCCAGCCCAGAATTTCTCATGATGTACTCTGCATATAAGTTAAATAAGCAGGGTGACACTATACAGCCTTGATGTACTCCCTTTCCTATTTGGAACCAGTCTGTTGTTCCATGTCCAGTTCTAACTGTTGCTTCCTGACCTGCATACAAATTTCTCAAGAGGCAGATCAGGTGGTCTGGTATTCCCATCTCTTTCAGAATGTTCCACACTTTATTGTGATCCACACAGTCAAAGGCTTTGACATAGTCAATAAAGCAGAAATAGATGTTTTTCTGGAACTCTCTTGCTTTTTCCATGATCCAGCGAATATTGGCAATTTGATCTGTGGCTCTTCTGCCTTTTCTAAAACCAACTTGAACATCTGGAAGTTCACAGTTCATGTATTGCTAAAGCCTGGCTTGGAGAATTTTGAGCATTACTTTACTAACCTGTGAGATGAGTGCAATTGTGCGGTGGTTTGAGCATTCTTTGGCATTTCCTTTCTTTTGGACTGGAACAAAAACTGACCTTATCCAGTCCTGTGGCCACTGCTGAGTTTTCCAAATTTGCTGACATATTGCGTGTAGCACTTTCACAGGATCATTTTTGCAAATTTGAAATAGCTCAACTGGAATTCCATCACCTCCATTAGCTTTGTTCGTAGTGATGCTTTCTAAGGCCCATTTGACTTCACATTCCAGGATGTCTGGCTCTGTGTGAGTGATCACACCATCGTGATTATCTGGGTCATGAAGATCTTTTTTGTACAGTTCTTCCGTGTATTCTTGCCACCTCTTCTTAGTATCTTCTGCTTCTGTTAGGTCCCTACCATTTCTGTCCTTTATTGAGCCTATCTTTGCACAAAATGTTCCCTTGGTATCTCTAATTTTCTTGAAGCGATCTCTAGTCTTTCCCATTCTGTTGTTTTCCTCTATTTCTTTGCACTGATCCCTGAGGAAGGCTTTCTTATCTCTCCTTGCTATTCTTCAAAATTCTGCATTCAAATGGGTATATCTTTCCTTTTCTCCTTTGCATTTTGCTTTTCTTCTTTTCTCAGCTATTTGCAAGGCCTCCACAGACAGCCATTTTGCTTTTTTTGCAATTCTTTTTCTAGGGGATGGTCTTGATCCCTGTCTCCTGTACAATGTCATGAACCTCTGTCCATAGTTCATCAGGCACTCTATCAGATCTAGTCTCTTAAATCTATTTCTCACTTCCACTGTATAATCATAAAGGATTTGATTTAGATCATACCTGAATGGTCTAATGGTTTTCCCCCACTTTCTTCAATTTAAGTCTGAATTTGGCAATAAGAAGTTCATGATCTGAGCCACATCAGCTAATATTTACTTAATGCTTAACTAGTGCCAGGCATTGTGCTAAATACATGATACAATTTACATCTCTTTCTATCCATAGATCAACCCTCTTAGTAGGTTGATTGCCCCTATTTTATATATAATATAACTGAGGTGTAGAGCTTTTTTCAATAATACTTCCTCCATGGATCAGCTTTGCTCAAGTAGTTGCGCCCAACTCTTTTCAACCTCATGGACTATAGCCCACCAGGCTCCACTGTCCATGGAATTTTCCAGGCAAGAATACTGGAGTGGGTTGTCACACTCTTCTCCAGGGGATCTTCCCTGTCCAGGAATCAAACCCACGTCTCCTGCATTGGCAGGCAGATTCTCTACCACTGCACCACCTGGGAAGCCCAGGAGGAAAAGTGGTGAACTCAAGGTTCTAACTCAGATATTCTAGTCTCTAACATCTGTTCTTAGCCATTACCCAACATTTCTATCCTAAACAAGCACTCTAGGCCCTCTCCATGGAGATTTTGATTCTGTAGGCCTAAGGGACCCAAGAATCTACACAAGCAAGAAGTCCCCTTGTAAGCAGATAGGGTAGGGAGATCCTTGAAAAAAGAGAACCAGGCATGGCTTTCTTAAGAGAAGCTGTTTTGGGTTTAAGCCATTTTGTGATCTAAGCCTGGCAAAAGTGCCTGTCCTTAAACAGAGCTCAGTAATTAAGGATCTTTAGAGAAGGGAGGGAAGGCAGGGACAAAGGAAAAGCAG
The DNA here is from genome assembly GCA_935064755.1 of Tragelaphus eurycerus. Classification (NCBI taxonomy): domain Eukaryota; kingdom Metazoa; phylum Chordata; class Mammalia; order Artiodactyla; family Bovidae; genus Tragelaphus; species Tragelaphus eurycerus. The sequence continues at coordinate 1,202,647 of CAKXYN010000215.1, read as the reverse complement.
TCAAGAAACAACTGTTAAGGGTGCAATGGAGAGGGAGTTTCAAGAGGGAGCAGACGTATGTATACCTATGGCTGATTCATGATTCAAGTTGATGTTTGGAAGAAACCAGCAAAATTCTGTAATGCAAGTATCCTTCAATTAAAAAATAAATAAATTTAAATTAAAAAAATAAACAATTGTTGTTGTTGTTGTGGAGACTCTAAGTTGTTTCTGGCTCTTTACAACCCCGTGGACTGTAGCACACCTGGATTCCCTGTCCTTCACTATCTCCCAGCGATGGCTCAAACTCATGTCCATCGAGTCGGTAATGCCATCAAACCATCTCATCCTTTGTCATTTCCTTCTCCTTCTTCCCTCAATCTTTCCCAGCATTAGGGTCTTTTCCAATGAGTTGGCTCCTTGCATCAGGTGGCCAAAGTATTGGAGCTTCAGTTTCAGCATCAGTCCTTCCAATGAATCTTCAGAGTTGCTTTCCTTTAGGATTGATTGGTTTGATCTCCTTGCAGTCCAAGGGACTCTCAGGAGCACCACAGTTCAAAGGCATCAATTCTTCAGTGCACAGCCTTCTTTATGGTTCAACTCTCACATCCACACATGACTACTACTGGAAAAACCATTGTTCAATGAAACAGATTCTGAGTTCCTCCTCAAGGAATATACATAACAACCTGATACATATCTTTGAATTCTGTAGGAACTAAAAGCCCTCACCCAAGTAGGAGAATGGATGATGATATTTACCTTTCTTGACTTTAATTAACTTTACAAACAAAAGCCTGCTTAGTCAAAGCTATGGCTTTTCCAGTAGTCATGTGTGGATGTGAGAGTTGGACTATAAAGAAAGTTGAGTGCTGAAGAACTGATGCTTTTGAACTGTGGTGTTGGTGAAGACTCTTGAGAGTCCCTTGGACTGCAAGGAGATCCAACCAGTCCATTCTAAAAGAAATCAGTGCTGAATATTCTTTGGAAGAATTGATGCTGAAGCTGAAACTCCAATACTTTGGCCACGTGATGCAAAGAATGGACTCACTGGAAAAGATCCTGATGCTGGGAAAGATTGAAGGCAGGAGAAGGGGATGACAGAGGATGTGATGGTTGGATGGCATCACTGACTCAACTGGTATGAGTTTGAGCAAGCTCCAAGAGTTGGTGATGGACAGGGAAGCCTGGTGTGCTGAAGTCCATGGGGTTGCAAAGAGTCAGATATGACTGAGAGACTGAACTGAACTAGACTCTGTCAACCTTTGCCCCACTTCTATACAGAATTCTCCTATGCTCAAGCCTCTTCATGAATATGCATGACCTTCAGCTTAAAACTTCTCTGATTTTGCTGTTCAAGGACACATTACTTTCGAAAACTTCCATACTATTTCAAGTAATGGACATTTGGGATTCCCCAGTGGTTCAGTCAGTGAAGAGTCTGCCTACGATGCAGGAGACTGGGTTCGATCTCTGGGGCAGGAAGACCCCCCCTGGAGAAGCAATCCACTCCATTATTCTTGCATGGAGAAACCCTTGGACAGAGGAACCTGGTGGGCTACAGTCCATGGGGTCGCAAAGAGCCAGCCACGACTGAGCAACTAACACATTCACTTTCACTTTCTCTAGATCTTTGGCTTGGTTGTGCCTTTTGCCTTGACACCCACCAAGAGGTGAACCCAGTTTTTGGAAAATACACCAACAAGATTCTTATGAACAAGTAAGTTTGGGAAATCCCACCCTATGTTATGCCAAATCAATGAAAATTCTAATGAACACATAACCTAAATTCTAACATATGTGTAACCTAATTTCTAGTATATGTTCACAGAAATTCCTACATTTTAATTTTTTATGTACTATTTTGAGGATTAAAAAAAAATAGTTCTCCATCTCCATGTATCCCCCACCTTTTAAGATGTACTCCATATTAGAGAATCCCACATCCCAAAGAAAATATCCAGAGCTTTCCAGAAAACAGCAAAACATGATGTACTGATCATATTAAAATATAGAGTGAAAAAATAAAGGCTAATAAAAACAACTTTTTTCTTCTCATAATCCTCTTTAAAAATAACTGAAATAATCTCCATTAAATAAACATTGAATCTGTTCAGGTTAAAGAGTGTGGAAATAGTCGATATGATAAACTTCAGTCTAATGTTTTTTTAAAAAGTCCAACAACAAAATTAAAACTAACAGCCGTAGGAACACTGTGAAACTGTTTTTGGTTGTTCAGGGGAGGAATTATCATTTTACCTCCACATGTCTAGGTTCTCAGGTGAGATCACATATAATAAAAGGCAGATTAACAGGAGAAAACAAACAGAAGCTTAATACTATGCACACATCTTACAAATTTGGGAGATGTCCAAGAAAATTGAGTACCCAGGAAATGGCCCAAGCATCATCTTAAGCTAAATAGCATCATCTCCAGCTAAACAGATGGGAGATAGGGAGTCAGTCATGGGAGATTATCAGGCAAAGCACAATAAGCAAGGTTAAGGTTGTTATGTAGGGCCTCCTTGGTGGCTAAGTCGGAAAAGAATCCACCTCTGATGCAGGAGATGTGGGTTCAACCCCTGGGTCAGGAAGATCCCCTGGAGAAGAAAATGGCAACGCACACCAGTATTCTTGCTTGGGAAATCCCATGGACAGAGGAGCCTGAAAGGCTACAGTTTATGGGGTCACAAAAGTCAGACACAACTTAGCAACTAAACCACCACCAAGGTTGTTATGCAGATTTAAGTTACAGCCTTCTGCACTGATAAAGAGTTTCTGCTGCTGCTAAGTCACTTCAGTCGTGTCTGACTCTGTGCGACCCAAGAGAGGGCAACCCACCAGGCGCCCCCATCCCTGGGATTCTCCAGGCAAGAACACTGGAGTGGGTTGCCATTTCCTTCTCCAATGCATGAAAGTGAAAAGTGAAAGTGAAGTCACTCAGTCATGTCCAACTCTTAGCGACCCCATGGACTGCAGCCTACCAGGCTTCTCTGTCCATGGGATTTTCCAGGCAAGAGTACTGGAGTGGGGTGCCATTGCGAGATTTGTATATCCTCTTCCCATTAGAGCTGGGAAACATCCTTAAAATTGGAGATCTCCCTTATGAATGTAAACGTTTCTTGTTGCTGCCATTTAGTCACTCAGTTGTGTCTCACTCTTTGCAAACCCATACTGTAGCCCACCAGGCTCCACTGCCAATGGGATTTCCCAGGCAAGAATACTGGAGAGGGTTGCCATTCCCTTCTCCAGGGGATCTTCCTGACCTAGGGATCTAACTCATACCTCTTATATCACCAGCACTGGAAGGCAGATTCTTTACCACTCAATTCAGTCACTCCGTCATGTCCAACTCTTTGCAACCCCATGAATTGCAGCACACCAGGCTTTCCTATCCATTACCAACTCCTGGAGCTTACTCAAACTCATGTCCATTGAGTAGGTGATGCCATCCAACCATCTCATACTCTGTCGTCCCCTTCTCCTCCTGCTTTCAATCTTTCCCAGCATCAGGGTCTTTTCCAGTGAGCCAGTTCAGGTGGCCAAAGTATTGGAGTTTCAGCCTCAACATCAGTCCTTCCAGTGACTTTTCAGGACTGATTTCCATTATGATGGACTGGTTGGATCTCCTTGCAGTCCAAGGGACTCTCAAGAGTCTTCTTCAACACCACAGTTCAAAAGCATCAATTCTTCAGAGCTCAACTATCTTTATAGTCCAACTCTCACATTTATATATGACCACTGGAAAAACCACAGCTTTGGCTAGATGGACCTTTGTTGACAAAGTAATGTCTGTGCTTCTTAATATGCTGTCTAAGTTGGTCATAACTTTTCTTCCAAAGAGCAAGCATCTTTTAATTTCATGGCTGGAGTCAACATCTACAGTGATTTTGGAGCCCTCCAAAATAAAGTCCCTCGCTGTTTCCATCATTTCTCCATCTATTTGTCATGAAGTGATAGGACTGCATGCCATGATCTTAGTTTTCTGAATGTTGTGTTTTAAGCCAACTTTTCACTCTCCTCTTTCACTTTCATCAAGAGGCTCTTTGGTTCTTCTTTGCTTTCTGCCATAACGATGCTGTCATCTGCATATCTGAGATTATTGATATTTCTCCTAGCAATTTTGATTCCAGCTTGTGCTTCATCCAGCCCGGCATTTGGCAGAATGTACTCTGGCATATAAGTTAAATAATCAGGGTGACAATATACAGCCTTAACGTACTCCTTTTCCCATTTGGAACCAGTCCATTGTTCCATGTCCAGTTCTAACTATTGCTTCTTGACCTGCATACAGATTTCTCAGGAGGTAGGTCAGGTGCTCTGATATTCCCATCTTTGGAAGAATTTTCCAGAGTTTATTGTGATCCATACAGTCAAAGGCTTTGGCGTAGTCAACAAAGCAGAACTTCCAGGTGTTCAAGCTGGATTTAGAAAAGGCAGAGGAACCAGAGATCTAATTGCCAACATCCAATGGATCATCAAAAAAGCAAGAGAGTTCCAGAAAAACATCTATTTCTGATTTATTGACTATGCCAAGGCCTTTGACTGTGTGGATCACAATAAACTGTGGAAAATTCTTCAAAAGATGGGAATACCAGACAACCTGATCAGCCTCTTGAGAAACCTGTATGCAGGTTAGGAAGCAACAGTTAGAACTGGACATGAAACAACAGACTGGTTCCAAATTGGAAAAGGAGTATGTCAAGGCTGTGTATTGTCACCCTGCTTATTTAACTTACATGCAGTGTACATCATGAGAAATGCTGGGCTGGAAGAAGCACAAGCTGGAATCAAGATTGCTGGGAGAAATATCAATAACCTCAGATATGCAGATGACACCACCCTTATGGCAGAAAGTGAAGAGGAACTAAAGAGCCTCTTGATGAAAGAGAAAGTAGAGAGTGAAAAAGTTGGCTTAAAGCTCAACATGCAGAAAACTAAGATCATGGCATCCAGTCCCGTTACTTCATGGCAAATAGATGAAACAGTGGAAACAGTGTCAGACTTTATTTTTCTGGGCTCCAAAATCACTGCAGATGGTGACTGCAGCCATGAAATTAAAAGATGCTTACTCCTTGGAAGGAAAGTTATGACCAACCTAGACAGCACATTAAAAAGCAGAGACATTACTTTGTAACAAAGGTCCTTCTAGTCAAGGCTATGGTTTTTCCAGTAGTCATGTATGGATGTGAGATTTGGCCTATAAAGAAAGCTGAGCACCGAAGAATTGATGCTTTTGAACTGTGGTGTTGGAGAAGACTCTTGAGAGTCCCTTGGACAGGAAGGGGATCCAACCAGTCCATCCTAAAGGAAATCAGTTTTGGGTGTTCATTGGAAGGACTGACGTTGAAGCTGAAACTCCAATACTTTGGTCACCTGATGCAAAGAGCTGACTCATTTGAAAAGACCCTGGTGCTGGGAAAGATTAAGGACAGGAGGAGAAGGGGACGACAGAAGTTGAGATGGTTAAATGGCATCACCAACTTAATGGACATGGGTTTGGGTAGGCTCTGGGAGTTCATGATGGACAAGGAGGCCTGGCATGTTGTGGTTCATGGGGTCACAAAGAGTTAATACATGCCTGAGCGACTGAACTGAAGTGAACCAAGTTTCTCTGGAACTTTCTTGCTTTTTCAATGATCCAAGAGATGTTGAAATTTGATCTCTGCTTCTGCCTTTTCTAAATCCAGCTTAAACATCTAGAAGTTCACGGTTCACATATTCGTGAAGCCTGGCTTGGAAAATTTTGAGCATTACTTTGCTAGCATGTTAGATGAGTGCAACTGTGCGGTAGTTTGAACATTCTTTGGCATTGCTTTTCTTTAGGATTGGAATCAGAGAAGGCAATGGCAACCCACTCCAATGTTCTTGCCTGGAAAATCCCATGGATGGGGGAGCCCGGTGGGCTGCAGTCCATGGGGTCGCTAAGAGTCGGACATGACTGAGCGACTTCACTTTCACTTTTCAGTTTCATGCATTGGAGAAGAAAATGGCAACCCACTCCAGTGTTCTTGCCTGGAGAATCCCAGGGACAGAGAAGCCTGGTGGGCTGCTGTTTATGGGGTTGCACAGAGTCGGACATGACTGAAGCGACTTAGCAGCAGCATTAGAATGGAACTGACCTTTATCAGTCTGTGGCTACTGCTGAATTTTCCAAATTTGCTAGCATATTGAGTACAGCATTTTCACAAAATCATCTTTTAGGATTTGAAATAATTGGAATTCCATTACCTCCACTAGCTTTGTTCATAGTGATGCTTCCTAAGTTCCACTTGACTTTTCATTCCAGGATGTCTGGCTCTAGGGGAGTGATCACACCATTTTGGTTTTCTGGGTCATGAAGATTGAAGATCTTTTTTGTATAGTTCTGTGTATTCTTCCCACCTCTTCTTAATATCTTCTGCTTCTGTTAGGTCCACACCATTTCTGTCCTTTATTGTGCCCATCTTTGCATGAAATGTACCCTTGGGATCTCTAATTTTCTTGAAGAGATCTCTAGTCATTCCCATTCTATTGTTTCCCTTATTTTTTTTTTTTTTTTGCATTGATCACTGAGGAAGCCTTTCTTATCTCTCTTTGTTATCTTTGGAATTCCTCATTCAGATGGGTATATCTTTCCTTTCTCTTTTGCCTTTCGCTTCTTTTCTCAGCTATTTGTAAGGCCTCCACAGACATTTTGCCTTTTTGCATTTCTTTTTCTTGATCACTGCCTCTTGTACAATATCACAACCTCCATCAAAAGTTCTTCAGGCACTCTATCAGACCTAAACCCTTGAATCTATTTGACACTTCCACTGTTTCATCATAAGGGATTTGATTTAGCTCATCATACCTGAATGGTCTAGTGGTCTTCCCTACTTTCTTGAATTTAAGTCTGAATTTGGCAATAAGGAGTTCATGATCTGAGCCACAGTCAGCTCTTGGTCTTGTTTTTGCTGACAGTATAGAACCTCTCCATCTTTGGCTGCAAAGAATTCAATCAATATGATTTTGGTACTGACTATCTGGTGATGTCCACGTGTAGAGTCTTCTCTTGTATTGTTGGAAGAGGGTGTTTGCTATGACCAGTGCGTTCTCTTGGCAAAACTCTGTTAGCCTTTGCCCTACTTCATTTTGTACTCAAAGGCCAAATTTGCCTATTACTCCAGGTATCTCTTGACTTCTACTTTTGCATTCAAGTCCCCTATAAAGAAAAGGACATCTTTTTTGGATATTAGTTCTAGAAGGTGTTGTAGGTCTTCAAAAACCGTTCAGCTTTTTCAGCATTACTGGTTGGGGCATAGCCTTGGATTACTGTGATACTGAATGGCTTGCCTTGGAAATCAACAAAAATCATTCTGTCATTTTTGAGATTGCATCCAAGTACTGCATTTTGGACTCTTTTGTTAACTATGATGGCTACTCCATTTCTTTTAGGGGATTCTTGCCCACAGTAGTAGATATAATGGTCATCTGAGTTAAATTCACCTATTCCAGTCCATTTTAGTTCGCTGATTCCTAATATGTTGATGTTCTCTCTTGCCATCTCCTGTTTGACCACTTCTAATTTGCCTTGATTCATGGTCTGAACATTCCAAGTTCCAATGCAGTATTGCTCTTTATAGCATCAGACTTTACTTCCATCACCAGTCACATCAACAACTGGGCATTGTTTTTGCTTTGGCTCTGTCTCTTCATTCTTTCTGGAGTTATTTCTCCACTGATCTCCAGCAGCATATTGGGCACCTCCTGATCTGAGGAGTCCATCTTTCAGTGTCCTATCTTTTTGCCTTTTCATGCTGTTCATGGGGTTCTCAAGGCAAGAATACTGAAGTGGTTTGCCATTCCTTTCTCCAGTGGACCGCGTTTTGTCAGAACTTTCCACCATGACCTGTTTGTGTTGGGTGGCCCTACACGACATGGCTTAGTTTCATTGAGTTAGACAAGGCGGTGGTCCATGTGACCAGCACCACCTTGAAAGCCCAAACTTCTCCTACTTCTATTCAGTTTTTGAAACTTCTCTGTATGTGCTGCTTCTTAAAAAAGACCAGGCAAAGAGGATCCTTATGCCAAAAAGAGGCATATCTCAGAGAGGCAAAACATGTTCCCCTTCGCTTCAGAGACCAGTTTTACTAAATATATAATATTATCAAAACTTTAATACTCATAGTTGTATACTTAATGATCCCTTTCTGCATACTGAGATAAAAATCTAACTTCATCTATAATTTTAAACACACACACACTCAATTGAAGCATTTCTAGTGAGCACAGCTTTCATCAAGCATTTTTACCAGTCTTTTTCACTTTAACCTAAGAGTCTTCTATTTTTACATAAGACTATAATCATTCCCCAGTGTAAAATCACTCCCCAGGCCATTCAGTGGCTTAATGGCAACACCACCCTTTTACTAACAACTCCAGGATAAATGGAATGTTTTTAAACAGTGAATATGTAACAAGGCAGCATGTGATTAAAATTCAATACATTATCTCTCTTGAATTTTATTGCTGCAGGTGCAGAAAACAACTGTTCAGAGGCTTGCGAAGGGCAAGGTTCCCTTTCATTGAAAACAATTCTATTTATACACCTGTTTTATAAAGATTCTAAGTGAAAAGACCAAGGAACAGATAACAGAACCAAGAAAACAACACTAAACACTTTCTTCACACAAGCCTGAATCAGTTCTTCCCGAGGAAAAGAAGGGGTGAGAATAATCCTTGATCTAGTGAAGGTTTTTCCAGAGCTATGTAAGTGTATTCTCAGAAATTTAAGTGTAGAAGTTAATGTGTTCGGAGAAAGCAATGACACCCCACTCCAGTACTCTTGCCTGGAAAATCCCACGGACGGAGGAGCCTGGTAGGCTGCAGTCCATGGGGTCGCTAAGAGTCGGACATGACTGAGTGACTTCACTTTCACTTTTAACTTTCATGCATTGGGAGAAGGAAATGGCAACCCACTCCAATGTTCTTGCCTGGAGAATCCCAGGGACAGGGGAGCCTGGTGAGCTGCCGTCTATGGGGTTGCACAGAGTCGGACATGACTGAAGCGACTTAGCAGCAGCAGCAGCAGTTAATGTATTAGATTATAATTGTAAAATACTTTTTATCATTCTCCAATGGCAAAATAGTTACCAAGAGTAAGAGCTAATTTTCTCTGTGCCATTTGTTATACAGTTATCCTTTTCAATGCAACAGGAATGTATTAAGCAACTACTATTCACTCAAAAACTATTTACTGATAGCCTATCATACGTCCTCAATGTACAATGTGAAAAAAATCATGTGAAAAATTATGGGTTAGGCCTTGAGAGAGGTAAAAATGACGAATAGTAATAAACAGAACAGTCTCCAGGAACAGATGGTACCATATCTTCCAATAATGAGTGGACAAATGCTGATTCTTGGCTGGGCTGCCCCTAGAATGTATCAGGTCCCTATCTATATAACCCAGTTGGTTAAATAATTTACTTCAAAAATTCATGAGTCTATACAATGTCTAGTGATTGATGACAATTGAGGAAAAAGGGTAGAAAACAAGCACTTAATTTCTTTTCTTTTTTTTTGATCCAATGAGTGCATGTGAATCTGGGTGTCCCGAAAACTGAGTTTCTCTGCCAGGTTTACAATTAACTTCTCTATCCAAAACTTTAGTCTTTTTCTTGTCCTGCCCTCTGTTCCTCTTAGGATTGAGAAATATCAGAGAAAGAGGGGGACTGAAACCAAGTGGGACCCTGTGGGGCCTTCCCGAGTACAAAAGCCTTTCTTTGTCCTCCTCTGTTTGTGGGGCTTCCCTGGTAGAAAAAAGGGTTTCCCTGCTGGAAAAACCTTTAGTCTCTTCAGTCTTCCTTGAGTTCCAAGAACAGAGTGAAGTGAACTTGCTCAGTCGTGTCCAACTCTTTGCAACCCCATGGACTATAGCTTGCCAGACTCCTCTATCCATGGGATTCTCCAGGCAAGAATACTGGAGCAGGTTGCCATTGCCTTCTCCAGGGGATCTTCCCAACTCAGGGATCGAACCCGAGTCTCCCGCATGGCAGGCCGATGCTTTATCCTCTGAGCCACCAGGGAACACTCCAAGAACAGACTCTCACCCCAAATGTCGCCTTTAAATTCCCTTCCCTGATAGCCATCGGGGAGTTCAGGCCTTTTGAGCCCAAGCTACCTGTTCCTGTTTAGTGTCTGCAATGAATGCTATACTTTCCTTCACTGCCACCCAATAGTGTCAGTAGACTGGCTTTGCTGTGCGGTAGGCAAGTGAACTCAAGTTCACTCCAATAATACACGTGACAATTCCTCTTCATGTTTAGGTACCATCTCTTCTTGAACAGGTCCTGGAACTCTCTCTTCATGTTCTTGATTAATTTCCTATCCCCTTTGGCAAGAAAAAGGTAAAAACGCTATTATTACTCATCTCACCATGACTGGAACTTGTTTATATTGAAATAATATTTGCCCCTGTACTTTTCCAGTGCCAGTTATTTCACGCTAATTGAATCATTCCTAAGGAAGTTGCTTCATCCCCGGTGCCACTCATGAATGCTGGCATCCAGTGACATTCAAAAGATGACACTTGCTTTACAAAAGCAAGTGCAGGAAAATATGAATAATAATCCTTTATCTGGTCATGATAAATTTATCTTCGGAGCTTTATAACACAGAGCAAACATCTTCCAATAGTGTCTCTTCTGAAGTCTTCTGGATATAATTACTGAATTCATCAAATGTGAATTCTTTTGAAACTGTAACCCCACCTCCCACATACTGACAATAGAGCTCTGGTTAGAAGAAGAACCATGGTCAGTGAGAGAAGAGTCCCACTGGAGCAGAGAATGTCCTTCTCTTCCAACATGGCTTAAGATTGACTAGGAGAACTGCATCTACATAGATCTGAGACAAAACAGGATATAATCAAGAGGGCCCACTGCTGTTGAGAGCAATGATTTCTGAAGTTCTCAGAGAGCAGGAACTTGGCCACTTAGGAGGACCCCCTGCAGAGAGATGGGTGGCCTTCGGGGATGCCAGCAGAGGTGGGGGCAAGGGTGCTGTTGAGAGCAGGATGCGTAACCTCAAGGGAGCACCACAGTTGGAACTCAATGACAATACCTACACCCAAGTGGTTCCAGCACAAGACTCTTTCAGTCTTCCAGAATTGTGCATTTGTTCACTGACATGCAAGAGTGAGTTACCAATAATCAGTATGTCAGCACCATTCCTGTCACTCAGTGCTGCCCAATCAGAGAAAGAAATGCTACACCAGTCAGAAGAGGGGTCTACCCAGCAGACTGCCCCTCCTGGAACTCTAGCCCAACCGAGATGGGCTGAAATGACCCCAAAACTCAAGTCCCAGAGCTCTCAGGACATCTAATTGGCTTCCATTCTCAAGGAAAAGAGTTGGAGAAACCCCTAGCGGAAGACACAGGGACTGCAGCCCACACAGTCCAGAATTAGCCAGGGGCTGCTCCAGAACCCACCACCCATCTTAGCAGATCCCAGGAACCAGAGGAATACCCCAAACATTTGAGGAAAGGACTCCAGGTCACCAAATTCAGCTATCATGTGTTAGTCATCATGTGTCTATTACATCACCAATATTTATTTATAACTGGAAGTTTGTACCTTTTGACCACTTTCCTCCAATTACCCCTCCCACTTCCACCCAACTCTGGTAACTACAAATCTAATCTCTTATACAATGAGCACAGATTTATTTTTCTTCTTTTAGATTTGAGATATAAATGAGACTATACAGTATTTGCCTTTCTGTTTGACTTTATTTCACTTTAACATAATGTCTTCTAGGTATACCCATGTCATCACAAAAGGCAGGCTCGCCTTCTTAATGGCTAAACCATACTTCATTTTACCAATATACACCACTTTCCTTTATCCATCTGTATGTTGATGGACACTTAAGTTGTTTCCATGTCTTAAGTATTATAAATAATGCTGCAAAGGACAGCAACTGGTAGGTCTTCATAATAGTCACAGATATATGGAATATATGGAATTGCTGGATCATAATGAGTCTATTTTTAATTATTTTGAGGAATCCTCCATACTGTTTTCCAAAGGGGCTGTACCAGTTTACAATCTCACCAACAGTTCATAGAGGTTCTCCTTTTCTTCATCTTCTCATAAACTTTTGTTATCTCTTATGTTTTTGATGACAGCCATTCTAAGTGGTGTAGATCACAATAAACTGTGGAAAATTCTGAAAGAGATGGGAATACCAGACCACCTGATCTGCCTCTTGAGAAATCTGTATGCAGATCAGGAAGCAACAGTTAGAACTGGTCATGGAACAACAGACTGGTTCCAAATAGGAAAAGGAGTAAGTCAAGGCTATATATTGTCACCATGTTTATTTAACCTATATGCAGAGTACATCATGAGAAATGCTGGACTGGAAGAAACACAAGTTGGAATCAAGATTGCTGGGAGAAATATCAATAACCTCAGATATGCAGATGACACCACCCTTATGGCAGAAAGTGAAGAGGGGCTAAAAAGCCTCTTGATGAAAGTGAAAGAGGAGAGTGAAAAGGTTGGCTTAAAGCTCAACATTCAGAAAACGAAGATCATGGCATCCGGTCCCATCACTACATGGGAAATAGATGGAGAAACAGTGGAAACAGTGTCAGACTTTATTTTTCTGGGCTCCAAAATCACTGCAGATGGTGACTGCAGCCATGAAATTAAAAGACACTTACTCCTTGGAAGGAAAGTTATAACCAACCTAGATAGCATATTCAAAAGCAGAGACATTACTTTGCCAACAAATGTTCGCCTAGTCAAGGCTATGGTCTTTCTTGTGGTCATGTATGGATGTGAGAGCTGGACTGTGAAGAAGGCTGAGCGCTGAAGAATTGATGCTTTTGAACTGTGGTGTTGGAGAAGACTCTTGAGAGTCCCTTGGACTGCAAGGAGATCCAACCAGTCCATTCTGAAGGAGATCAGCCCTGGGATTACTTTGGAAGGAATGATGCTCAAGCTGAAACTCCAGTATTTTGGCCACCTCATGCGAAGAGTTGACTCACTGGAGAAGACTCTGATGCTGGGAGGGATTGAGGGCAGGAGGAGAAGGGGACGACAGAGGATGAGATGGCTGGATGGCATCACTGACTCGATGGATGTGAGTCTGAGTGACCTCCGAGAGCTGGTGATGGACAGGGAGGCCTGGCGTGCTGCAGTTCATGGGGTCGCAAAGAGTCGGACACGACTGAGTGACTGATCTGATCTGATCTGATTCTAATTGGAAAGAGTTGATATCTTATTGTGGTGTTTATTTGCACTCCCCTAATAGTGTGAGCGACTTCACTTTCACTTTTCACTTTCATGCATTGGAGAAGGAAATGGCAACCCACTCCAGTATTCTTGCCTGGAGAATCCCAGGGACGGAGGAGCCTGGTGGGCTGCCGTCTATGGGATCGCACAGAGTTGGACACTACTGAAGTGACTTAGCAGTAGCAGCAGTAGCAATAGTGATACTGAGCTGACCTTTTCATTTATCTGTTGACCGTTCATAAAGCTTCCTTGGAAAATGTCTATTCAAATCTTTTGCTCATTTTTTACTGATTTTTGTTTTGTTTTGTTTTGTTTTGCTATCAAGGGGTATGAGTTTTTTTATATAGTTTGGATATCAAATTTATAATTTGTGAATATATTTGCAAACATTTTTTCCCATTCTGCAGGCTATCTTTTTATTTTGTTGATTGTTTCTTTTGCTATGTGGAAGTTTTTAGTTTGATGTGTTGTTGTTTAGTCACTAAGTCATGTCTGCTTCTTTTGTGACCCCATGGACTAAAGCCCACCAGGCCCCTCTGTCCACGGGATTTCTCAGGCAAGAATACTAGAGTGAGTTGCCATTTTCTTTTCCTAGATTTTTCTTGTTTAGTTTTTACTTTATTGTAGTTTAGATTGCATATTTAAAAAAAAAAAAATCATTGCAAAGATTTAGGAAGACTTTTTCCTACGTTTTCTTCTAGGAGTTTTATGGCTCCAGGTCTTATATTAAAGTCTTTAATATGTTTCAGTTTCTTTCTGTGAAGGTATGATATAGGAGTCCAGTTTCATTCTTTTACATGTGAATTTCCTATTTTCCCAACACCATTTATTGAAGAGACTGTCTTCTCCATTGAGTATTCTCAGTTCCCTTGTAAAAAATTAGCTGACCAGAAAGAATACTTCTTAAAATAATATTTTCAAGAAGGGTACATAGGTAAGAATGTATTAATAGATGGTCAAAATGTTTGTCTGGTGTATATATATGTGTGTGTGTGTGTGTGTGTGTGTGTGTGTGTGTACACACACAGTAAAAGTATCCAAGCAGAAGAAAATAGGTTCTCTACAAGAAAATGTATAAATTAAGGCTGATTTTATATACATCTTCACATATATAAAATTTACACTGATTGTTGTTGCTCAGTCACTAAGTCATGTCCGACTCTTTGTGACCTGTAGCCTGCCAGGCTCCTCTGTCCATGGGGTTCCCTCAGGAAGAATACTGGAGTGGGTTGCCATTTCCTTCTCCAGACGATCTTCCCAGACTACCTAGTAATACTTTGTCCTATTTAATTACTCACATGGCCAGGGCAGGGTGTTGACTGCCTAAAGACTATATCTTATCATTGAATCCCTGGTGCTCAGTCCTGGTACAGAGTACTTACTCAATAAAAAATGGTTAAATAAATAATTGAGTTAGTTAATTCCATTTAAGAAAAAACAAACAAACAAAAAACGAGATGAGGAAAAGTAAAAAGCTGAGAAAGTGCAAGGCCCTGCAAGTAATCTCATTTGTAAGAAACCTGGATTCCACATAAGAAAGTCCCAGGAGATGCAGTTAGAAACGAAGTTCATTACCATGAAGTGGAGGGCTAAGATGAAGATTCTCTTCTTAATTTGGGTAGCACTGGAAAAAGCAATGCTTTCAGATTAGTAAAGGGGAAAACTATTTCCTCAGCTACAGAGGACTGTTTTCCATCAGGTCTGAAATACCAACAACTTTATAGGGCACTGAATTATGGTGGATAGTTACGAGTCCAAATTTAGTGGACCGAGAGTGACATCCCAGAATCACCGCATTCTCTGTTTCCTTAAGCCTTGGCCAGCTTCAAGCAAGGAATCATTCTTTCACTCTTTTACTATATAGGGAACAAATCACCTGTTCTTTCAACATTGTGCAGCAGCCTTTGGGACCATTAAATTCATATCACTGCATTTTATCTCATTAAGATGGGGAAAGAAAACAACTTTGACATTCACTTCTCTAAGTCTTACTGATGAATGGTGTCTTATAGAATTATATCAAGTGACTATTTTTATGGTATGGACTCTTGCTGACAACAATAATCTCTAAAATATATTAATTCATATATAGGATTTAGTTCCTCAAAAGCCTTTTACATACAGTTACACTCTTTGAAATGCCAGGATAAAGTAAGAGGATAAAGAAGACCTATGAGAACAGTTGGGTTTTTGTTATTGTTGTTTTCTTTTATTTTTGTGTAAAAGGCGCCTTTGAGCATTGGATAAAAACCACTGACTCACCCACTGCAAGATCTGCAGTGGAGTTCCCAGGCCCTTGAAAGTCCATTCATAAAAAAAACAAATATATACATACACAAATTAAGTCAAAAATATGTAAAGTTCATTCATGGAGTCCCCTCTCCAATGACTTTGGGGAATCGAGGTTTAAAACTTGATTTAGTCTTAAATCATTTCCCCTACTTATCTTTCTTATCTAAACATTTGAAGTAAGAGAATCACAAGACAGAGGGAAATAAAAATTCATGGGAATGTAAGTAATCAGTAATTGCTAATTATTTAGAAAGCTGCTGTACCAAGACCACAAAATGTCATAAAGTAGATATACTGGCCTCCTAATTTCTCAAGATGGAAATCAATTTGAATTAAAACTAGTTTAAAATATAATTTTGGTTATTTATTCCACAAATGCCTATGATGATCTACAAAGTTCTGTGCAAGGGATTGTGAGGGAAGCTGAGGGATTGAAACACAGTCTCTGCCCTCAAGGAGATTATAATCAAACAAGCACTAAAAGCCTTCATAAGTCATGACCATAAACTTGAATGTGACTTGAGAAAATGTGACATGAGAAACATACAGATAATATGACACTAGGTAATGAGCTCCCAGAAGAAAAGGAGAATTGGGCTATCTTGGTGTGTCACAAAAGGCTTCATAAAGTATTTCAGCTGGGTTTTGAATAACAGATAGGACTGTACAGTATATGAGGAAATTAAGAAAGAGGTCTTCTTAGAAGAACAAGTGCCTGGCAGGAAGCAGCCCCAGTATATAGTTTTTCAACAAATGAACAAACAACGGGCTGGGAAAAGGTAAAGAAGCAATCAGTGCAAACCCTATGTGAGCCACTGAGAGCAGCTTATTTTAGTGAAAGTAAGTATGAAATAAATATGAATAATACTTATAAATATGAAATATCAAATTGCCAACATCTGTTGGATCATTAAAAAAAAGCAAGAGAATTCATGAAAAACATCTGCTTCTGTTTCATGGACTACACTAAAACCTGTGACTGTGTAGACCACAACAAACTGTGGAAAATTCTTAAAGAGATGGGAATATCAGACCACATTTCCTGCCTCCTAAGAAACCTGTATCCAGGTCAAGAAGCAACATCAAAACTGCACATGGAACAATAGACTGGTTCCAATTTGGGAAAGGACTACAACAAGGTTGTATACTGTCACCCTGCTTATTTAACTTCTATGCAGAGTAAATCATGTGAAATGCTGGGTTGGATGAAGCCACAACCTGGAATCAAGATTGCCAGGAGAAGTATCAATAAACTCAGATATGCAGATGACACCACACTTACGGCAGAAAGCAAAGAGGAACTAAAGAGCCTCTTGAAGGTGAGAGAGGAGAGTGAAAAACTTGTCTTAAAACTCAACATCCAAAAAGTGAAGATCATGGCATCTGTTCCCAACACTTCGTGGAAAATAGACGGGGAAACAATGGAAACTGTGACAGACTTTATTTCCACGGTTTCCAAAATCATTGAGGATGGTGACTAAGGCCATGAAATTAAAAGACGCTTTATCCTTGGAAGAAAAACTCTGACAAACCTAGAAACCGTGTTAAGAAGCAAAGACATTATTTCACCAACAAAGCTCCATATAGTCGAGGCTGTGATTTTCCCAGCAGTCATGTAGGGATGTGAGAGTTGGACCATAAAAAAGTCTGAGCACTGAAGAATTGATGCTTTCAAACTTCGGTGTTGGGAAAGACTTGTGAAAGTCCCTTGGACAGCAAGGAGATCAAACCAGTCAATCCTAAAGGAAGTCAACCCTGAATATTCATTGGAAGAATGGATGCTAAAGCTGGAACTCCAATACTTTGGCCACCTGATGTGAAGAGTCAACTCATTGTAAAAGACCCTGATGCTGGGAAAGACTGAAGACAGGAGAAGGGGACAAAAGGGGATGAGATGGTTGGATGGCATCACCAACTCAGTGTATATGAGTTTGAGCAAACTCTGGAAGATGGTAAAGGACAGGAAGCCTGGCATGCTGCAGTCCATGGGGTCGCAGAGACACAACTGAGCAACTGAACAACAAAAACATGAAGATGAGTTGTGAGGAATCAGATAGAAAAGTAGGTTAGAACAATAAGTGAGGGAAAGCTGTCAGAGGAGAAGCTAAGGAGAAGCAAAACCAGAGCTGTGTTTTAATGGGAACAGAGCAGAACATAAGATCTAAGGGCAGAGAGGATGGCTGGGAGGCATAAAATCATGAGACTTGCCACCCTCTTGTCAAAACCTCCCTAATACATGGCAAGGCATCACCCAGCATCTTGGGCGCAAAGCCCTGAAAACACTCTTTAATGTAATGAAACAGGAAAGATAATTGGATTTCGAATTGCCACCCAATTCTGAAACTAAGCCTTCTATAATAGGAAAAATGACCTAATATTGCCAAAACAGAAACAAAACATGCTGAGTACCACCTCAAGAAAAGAGCCAGCAGCACAACATCAGAGCATTTGCATCTGACCTCACATCCAGAATGGGGCTATTATACTGCTGATGAGCTGCTGTGATAACACTCCTGTCACAGTGCCTTTCTTTTCTGAGTGTCAATGTTATGGGCCTTTACCAAACCCCCAAGCTTCAACATCTTTACACAGGAGATCATTTAAACTCATTTTAAGTCAGTAATTATAATACGATGATGTAATTTATAAAATCAGTTATTCAGTTCAGTCACTCAGTCATTTCCGACTCTTTGTGACTCCATGGACTGCAGCACACCAGGCTTCCCTGTCCATCACCAACTCCTGGAGCCTGCTGAAACTCACGTCTATAGAGTTAGTGATGCCATCCAAACATCTCATCCTCTGTCATCCCCTTCTCCTCCTGCCTTCAATCTTTCCCAGCATCAAGGTCTTTTCCAGTCTTTTATATTTATAAAATAATTCCATGTATTATCACATCATGTATGGATGTGAGATTTGGATAAAGAAAGCTGAGCACTGAATAACTGATGCTTTCAAACTGTGGTGCTAGAGAAGATGATTGACAGTCCCTTGGACAGCAAGGAGATCAAACTGGTCAATCCTAAAGGAAATCAACCTTGGATAATCATTGGAATGACTGATGCTGAAACTGAAGCTCCAATATTTTGGCCACCTGATACAAAGAGCCAGTTCACTGGAAAAGACCCTGATACTGGGAAAGATTGAGGGCAGGAAGAGACGGGGGTGACAGAGGATGAGATGGTTTAATGGCATCACAGACTCAGTGGACATGTAAGTGAAGTCACTCAATTGTGTCCGACTCTTTGCAATCCCATGGACTGAAGTCTGCCAGGCTCCTCTGTCCATGGGATTCTCCAGGCAAGAATACTAGAGTTGATTGCCATTTCCTTCTCCAGGGGAACTTCCTGACCCAGGGATAGAACCTGGGTCTCCCACTTTATGGGCCGACTCTTTACCATCTGAGCCACCAGGGAAACTCCAATGGACATGAGTTTGAGCTAACTCCAGGAGATAGTGAAAGACAGAGAAGCCTGGTGTGGTGCAGTCTGTGGGGTCACAAACAACAATTATCTAATTTGCTCATTAAAATAGAATTTTATAAGAATTGTGCTCATTATACTCAAAGTAGTATGAGGTGAGACGAAATTTATGTAAATGTCACAGAAAAACTTGCTATATTTCTTTTCTTTCTGATGCACAGAAATGTGTGAATTTACAATTTCAGACAGATAAGTAGTCCAGCTATTTATACCAAATATGCTGAGATACAGAATATATCTGCTTTTAACACATTTCAGACAAATATGTCTTAAATTATAAATGTTCAAAAGCAGGATAGTAGGTCTTTTGTCAAAAGCTAACAAAAATAAAACAATATAGAAATTAAAATAATAAAATATGTATGAGGTAAATAATAATTAGAACACAGTATTGACAATTTCGTTCTGTAACAAAACCATAATTTTGATGGTAAAGTCAAAGAGACCATCAAAAACATATCCCATAATTAAGATGTTTGTGAAATCACTGCAGATGGTGACTGCAGCCATGAAATTAAAAGACTCTTGCTCCTTGAAAGAAAAGCTATGACCAACCTAGACAGTGTATTGAAAAGCAGAGACATTAGTTTACCGACAAAGGTCCATCTAATCAAAGCTATGGTTTTTCCAGTAGTCATGTATGGATGTGAGAGTTGGACTATAAAGAAAGCTGAGCATGGAAGAATTGATGCTTTTGAACTGTGATGTTGGAGAAGACTCTTAAGAGTCCCTTGGACTGCAAGGAGATCCAACCAGTCCATCCTAAAGGAAATCAGTCCTGAATGTTCATTGGAAGGACTGACACTGAAGCTGAAACTCCAATACTTTGGCCACCTGATGCAAAGAACTGACTCATTAGAAAATATCTTGACGCTGGAAAAGATTGAAGGTGGGAGGAGAAGGGGACGACAGAGGATGAGATGGTTGGATGGCATCACTGACTCGATGGATATGAGTTTGAGTAAGCTCCAGGAGTTAGTGATGGACAGGGAAGTCTGGCATGCTGCAGTCCACAGGGTCTCAAAGAGCTGGACACAACTGAGCAACTCAACTTGACTAGACATAATGTTTTAGTAACCCTGGCAATATGGGTATCAACTGCCTTTCCAGCATTTATACTAATGATAATTTTGCATGCTTTCAGCAGTTTTTCAAGAAAAGAATATTTTTCAAAAAGCCAACACAGAGAGAAATGAGAAGGCAAGTCATGACTTTCAGTATTTCCAAAAGACACATCTGATAAAGGACAGTTTTCCAAAATATACAGAGAACTCTTAAAACTAAACAAACAACCTGATTTTTAAAATGGACCTAAGACCTTAACAGATACCTCACCCCAAATGAAGAATATGTATAATCAAAATAAACATGTCAAGAAAGATGCAATTCCTCTAAGGTACCCCAAGGATAGTTTCACGTGGATGTTATGTGTAGAAAGGGGACTAGAAATAGAAGATGGAACCTATTAGGATATAACATATATATTTCAAAGAACGTGGCAGGGAGGGTTCCATGCCCCTTGACAATACTTCTGCAACAGTACTCCACCCACATCTGTTCTGTCTTTTGGTGCTACACATGAGATTTCAGTGGCAAAAAGTTTCTGCTGAAGGAAAAGCAAAAACCTTTGAAAACCACCAACCTAATTACTGTGCTTCATTTTCTTCCTTAAACTTGATGAAAAACTACTCCAGAACTATGTAAAAATTCTTTGATTATTAAGGATAAAGTTTTGAACTGGTTTCTATTTAAAAATTAGATTTGGAATAATATTCTTCTCTAGCTGTATTTCCCAGCCATATCCCACTGCACCACAACTGCCCACCCATTTCCTGCAGGCTCATTTCACTCCAAGACAAAAACTGAGTGTCCTTTTCAAAGATTCTCATGCTTCTTAAGAGGGCAATGGACCCTAGACTTTGCTCTCTCAGCCAGAAGTAACTGGATCCAGGTCCGTCACAATTATGGCCGTTGTGACTTACGACTTTTATGAGTTTCTGATGGCTTGAATGGAGAGACATTTAAGGCTGCATCTGTCACTTTAAGGTATAAACCCAGAGTAATAGTGGAGCAGGTTTGTAGCTAAAGATTGAAAAGAATGACACAGACAGGCACACAAAAGCAGAAGTGAGGAACTATGAGACACTGGAGAGACAGAAAAAGTAAGCTTCATTCCTGACTTCGCAATTCCTGGGCTCTGGCCTTATGAGACTGAGCCACCAAACAGGCTGCTGTCCGTTTCATACAGAATTCTAAGGCACCTACTCTCCATGGTTCCACCAATTTTTTGGCCCCTTCCAGACTCTTGATCCCTTTCAGACTTTTCTTGCTTTTCTCTCACTCTTGTAGAGTGAGTTTCAGCCTCAGAAATCTTCATGTTATAAATGCAGAAAGCTGCATCCTTTTCATACAGAATTCTAAGGCACCTATTCTCCACCATTCCTCCAGTTTCATGGCCCCTTCCAGACTCTTGGCCCCTTCCAGACTCTTCTTGCTCTTCTTTCACTCTTGTAGAGTGAGTTTCAGTCTCAGAAATCTGCATGTTACAAATAGGGTTTTGCTAAAGGAAATAATTTAACTTATATGCAGAGTACATCATGAGAAATGCTGGGCTGGATGAAGAACAAACTGGAATCAAGATTGCCGGGAGAAATATCAATAACCTCACATATGCAGATGACACCACCCTTATGGCAGAAAGTGAAGAGGAACTAAAAAGCCTCTTGATGAAAGTGAAAGAGGAGAGTGAAAAAGTTGGCTTAAAGCTCAACATTCAGAAAACTAAGATCATGACATCCATTCCCATCACTTCATGGGAAATAGATGGGGAAACAGTGGAAACAGTGTCAGACTTTATATTTTTGGGCTCCAAAATCACTGCAGATGGTGATTGTAGCCATGAAATTAAAAGACGCTTGCTGCTTAGAAGGAAAGTTATAACTAACCTAGATAGCATATTCAAAAGCAGAGACATTACTTTGCCAACAAAGGTCCGTCTAGTCAAGGCTATGGTTTTTCCAATGGTCATGTATGGATGTGAGAGTTGGAATGTGAAGAAAGCTGAGCGCTGAAGAATTGATGCTTTTGAACTGTGGTGTTGGAGAAGAATCCTGAGAGTCCCTTGGACTGCAAGAAGATACAACCAGTCCATCCTAAAGGAGATCAGTCCTGAGTGTTTATTGGAAAGACTGATGTTGAAGCTGAAACTTCGCACCTTATGCGAAGAGTTGACTCATTGGAAGAGACCTTGATGCTGGGAGGGATTGGGGGCAGAAGGAGAAGGGGATGACAGAAGATGAGGTGGCTGGATGGCATCACCGACTCGATGGACATGAGTTTGGGTGGACTCCACGAGTTGGTGATGGACAGGCAGGCCTGGTATGCTGTGATTCATGGGGTCGCAAAGAGTCGGACACAACTGAGTGACTGAACTGAACTGAAAGAAAATAAGCTACCTCTGTAGGTGTGAGCACCTGCCGGTATAGCTGTATCTCCAGCTCCTGAATCCCATCCTGGGAGGCATCACAGATGAATTCATTCATACACAGCCTTGTTACCTTCCCTCAAACCTGGTCTCTTCTCAGGAAGTCTGCTGCATGCACAATCATCTAAGAGTGAGATCTCAAAGCTGCAGCCAGCACCACAGTCAATACCTAAGTAACGACACCAATGTCTGGATCTTGCTCTCCAATTCCGCTCCTCCCATTCTCTCTTAAACCCATTCCAATCAGACTTGTTCCACTATTATTGATGTCATCACACAGGCAGCTTTGGGACACAAACAACCATCTTTTAGCCTTTTAAACTCTGCTAATAAATCTTAGTGATAAGCTGAGAAACTTCTAAGGGTCTATTTAAGTAGCTTTTGATTGACATTTGGATCTATTTATAAAACTAAATACCTTCACACATACTAAAGTACATCATAAACTCAATATATTCAATTTCCTTTTTAAACACTTTGTCTTACTAAGAAAAAACTTTCTAAAATGCTTAAGTATTTTTTATATATTTAGTAAATTAAACACATAAAAAGGGAAATCTTAAGCTTTCTTAAATATCCTGAAAGTGAAAGTGGCTTGGTCGTGTCTGACTGCTTGTAATTCCATGGACATATATAGTCCACGGAACTGTCCAGGCCAGAATACTGGAGTGAGTAACCTTTCCCTTCTCCAGAGGATCTTCCCAACCCAGGGATCGAACCCAGGTCTCCCACATTGCAAGTGGATTCTTTACCATCTGAGCTACAAAGGAAAGCCCAAGAATACTGGAGTGGGTAGCCTATCCCTTCTCCAGAGGATCTTCCTGACCCAAGAATCGAACAGGGGATCTCCTGTATTGCAGGTGGATTCTTTACCAACTGAGCTATCAGATGAAGCCCTTAAATGTCCAAATACAACATATAAATTTAGAAACTTTTATATAAAAAACAAGTTGAAACAACTTACTCAACTACACATTTTTACTTGAAGCTACTAGGATATCATCTTAAAAGCCCAAGATCTGCTCATTTTAAGCAAATACAATACTAATTATGAAGACTCTTCATAGATAGAAGACTCTTAACACATAGATATCAGTGCTCTAAAATTTTGAGTCTTAAATGCTTTTACACTCTGTTTTAAATCTTCTTGAGGTTTAAAAAATGCATACCTATTAAGGAAAACAATCACCATCCCAATTAACTGAGACTACTTTAACCAGAGATTTGATTTTAAAACGT
Source organism: Tragelaphus eurycerus (assembly GCA_935064755.1). NCBI lineage: Eukaryota > Metazoa > Chordata > Mammalia > Artiodactyla > Bovidae > Tragelaphus > Tragelaphus eurycerus. The sequence goes on along the minus strand of CAKXYN010000215.1, from coordinate 1,178,905 downwards.
GAGTAGCCAGATTGGTGGGTGGGTGGGTGTGTGTGTGTGGGTATCAAGGTATAGTTTCCTGATGTTTATAATCCATCAAATAATAGAGAGATAATCTACATGGTGCCACATCCCCCCATATCCTCAGTGGGCATAAGCCACTGGAAAGAATGTCCCTCCTCCCTGTCCTGCACTTTGTCTGTGCCCACATGTCTTGTTGTTATCCTATTTAATACAGATCCTTTAGCTCTGTCACCCTATGGCAAGCTCCATGGCTCTACACTTGCCTCATGAGAATGAAACTCTCCCTCCTCTGTGCTTCTGGAATATGTTGTTTATACTTCTCTTACACCAGTTAGCACATTCTGCTTCAAGAAATATATCTAGCAGAATTTACGTGTTAATCTCTCTGAACTGTAAATTCCTTAATGAAACAAAAGGAGTTTTTTCATGTTTAACTTTTACCCTAAAATGTGTCATACAAAATACATCCCTTTAAATCACAGCTTAGAATAAACAAATATTTATTTGAATTGTAAAGGTTTTATGATTAGTGTTTAATAAGCAAAAAAAAATAAGAACTCTACACTGATTCAGGCTATTAATTAGAAATAAAGTGCAGAAAACTTGGGACATCTGAAATGACAATGATAAGATTTTACACAGGCAAATGGTTTCCAAAAGAGCAGGAAGCATGGTATGAAGTCCAAAGCATGGTCATGTGATTGCCTGAGCATGGATCCTTACTCCTCATTTTCCAGCTGAGTGACAAGGGTCATTAGTTAACCTCTCTGTGACTGTGGTCTACATAGTACACACTCAGTTTCTCATTCCACAAAAGGAGCCTAATCAAAGTCCCACTCAGTAGGATGAGTATAAGGATTTGATAGTGCTGGCAGAGCATTTAGAGGAACACTTGAAAGAAACCACTGCATTGACAACACCACAGATGATGCCTTCAGTGGCACTGACAATGCAAGCTGAATTTTTCTTGTTCAGTCGCTAAGTCATGATCAACTCTTTTACTACCCCACAGACTGCAGCCCACCAGGCTCCTCTGTCCATGGAATTCTCCAGGCAAGAATACTGGAATGAGTTGCCCTTTCCTTCTCCAGGGGATCTTACCTGTCAAAGGGACAGAACCCACGTCTCCTACATTAGCAGGCAGACTCTTTACCACTGAGCTACCTGGGAAGCCCTGAGTGGTCAACAAATGTTACCTGTTTCTTTCTCTTTACCATGAAGTAAAAGAAGTCTAAATTACAGAATATAAAAGAGACATTAGGCAAAGAGAAATTTTATACCAGAAAATAACATTCAAGTGCTCTTAACATTATTTGGCTGATAAGCTTCCCAAGAATCATAGAAACAAAACAGTTACAAAACAGGGTAGAAGAATTCATATTCCTACTACCCTAACAAATTAAGAGCTCCCAACACCTAGCTGTAGCACCTTTAAAGTTTTTAATTGAATAAATTAATGAGAAAGGTATTATTTTTCTAAAAAACAAGATAAATGCTGTAGTATGTTCACTGCTAATTTTTAGTTTAGAAAATTGATTGTTTACATCTGGTTGGATGTTCCCAGAAGTATTTTTTTTATTAGAAATACAAGAAATCAGATTAACTCTATACAAACTTTAGGCTGTGATAAATTTAAATGAAGCACTGATCAAAATGAATCTGTCACAGGATATGGCAAAACCAACACAATATTGTAAAGTTAAATAAAATAAAATTTAAAAAAATAAAAAAATAAATAAATGAAGCACTGATGGAGGACAGTGAAGAATCAGTGAATCAAACATCAAACACATACTATTTTATTCATTTAAATTTATGCTAAAAGTCTTATATTATCATTTTGTGATTACTTAATTGTGGAAGTTTGCAATATGCCATGTCTCTCATGTCTTTAGGAAATGTAGATGCTCAAACTTCAAAGTTTACTTGAATTGTAAAGGCTTTGTGATTCATGGGCCCACTATTCAGTTGTCCTAATTGTGGATCAAAAGGCCAAAGGAAATAATCATCTTTGGTTACATACAGTGCTGCTTTAGTGAAGGGGAGCACCTTAATTATGACACATATCACAACACATCACCAAATTCAACTTCAAATCAAAGTCTTGGTCATTATTTATTGAACACATATTTCCTTATATTCTCCTAATGAAGGTTGCCATTATCAACTTTTGTTAATATTGGAAATATTAACAAAATTAATATATAAATTATATATGTAAATATAATATATAACAAAATTAATATAACTTGGAAAATACTTCTACATGAGTATAACCTCTCCTTAGAACAATGAGACAAACAAGAAGTCCTAAAAGGACTCCTATTAATACTTTTCATGTTAACTTGTTGAAGGACCTTAAGCTAATTCTTTGAAGTCTCAGTTTCCTTATCTGTGAAAGAAGAAACATGCCACCTCTCTATGACTGAGATAACTTTCCGTATCACAGTAGCTAGCATAATTTCCTAAATTATCACTGCATACTGAGAAAGTTTTAGGAAGAAAGAACATATATAGTTCTTTCTACACATAGTTCTACAAATGAACAGGTGAGAAACAGGTTTCTCCTCTCTGATCCACTCACTAATACCTGTGGGGTTAGGAAGAGATCAGAGACACTCAGGGGAACACCAGGTAGCCCTTTGATCTCTGTCTTTTCTGAGATCTAGCCTCTGTCCTTGGATAGTTATTCCTAACTGACTGTCTGTCAGGTAACTCCAAGAGTAGGAACAACGAGCATAGAATCTCAAAGTTGGAAGAGTTTCAAAATGAGAAACAGTATAACTCACTGCACTGAGGTGGAAGATATTTAAACCTTCCTAGGCAGATCACTCTACATCCCTAGTTTTAAAGATCTCTAAGGATTGAATTTCCCTGTATTCCATGGTTACCTGTTTCAGTGTTTAATCCCTTCTTCATAGTTATGTCCATCTTTATGACCAACTGAACTTTTTCTCTTGCTACAATTTAAAACTATTTCCTTTTATTTGCTCTCCTGTGGAAGTAAAGAACATCTGTTCTGCATCTTCTATATAATAACCTTTCAAATACTTGAAGACAGTTAAATCACCCCTTAGTCTTCCCTTCTCCAAGTTAAACAGTCCTGATCCCACTGAGCCCTCTCGTAGGAGCTGGTCCCCATTCCTTACATCACTTTTGCTGATCTTCGCTGGACCTTCTCCAGAGTCTCCATATACTTTGCCAAATGCAAAGACCAAAATCGAACACAGCAATAATGCCAAATAAAGCAGAAGGATTACTTTTCACTTCTGTATCCCTCTCTTGATAAAACATTCCAAGTGGTGTGCTTGCCCTTTTTTCCAAAAATATATTGCTCTTGCTAATCCTCCTTGCTTTGTAATCACGTATGCTATCATCTTGTGGTATCTTTCTCCAAGGCTCAGATCAGGTTTCAGGTGCTTCAAATAATTCCTCCCTGTCAGTAAGGATCAAATTTAGAAGCACACGGCTTCAGAACATTTTTCTACCTTCTATAAAAGCTAAAATAGAAAAGCTGTGAAAACAAAATCAAAATGCATACAATCCATGAAATAACCATCAATGTTTACCTCTTGATGACATTTAAGAAATCTGTTTTCTTCACATGTACATAGAAATCCATTTTCTTCTAATTTAAGATGATATAACCTGACAGATTTTACAGGAGTAACTTGTAAACATGTAATAATTGAAAAGTTAAAAGTTACAGACGAATTTGTCAATGAATTTGTGAAAATGGTGACTCAACACACATTTTAAATCTGGTTCGAGTTTCACAATTTTAATCTAGACTCTACTTCTTAATAGTACATGTTAAACATTTTCTGACTCCTGTATTGCTTTAAATGTTTGAATGCATTTACCAAGGGATATGTTTCTAAGGATATGAGAATTGGCAATAACTATTTTTTTTTATTTTGAACTATTATAAATTAATATGTTTGGAACCAGTTAAATTTCTCATAATTTTTTTCTTTTTCTATTTACCTTCATGAAGATACCAAACTATGTACGAATTCTCCTGTCACAAACATGCTAAGCTAGAATAGTTCCATAAAACGTATATTTATCAGTTGTTTATGTTTTAAACCATCACTTGATCACTTCATGGCTTGTGTGTGTGGTTAGTCACTCAGTTGTGTCTGACTCAGCGACCAAATGGACTATAGCCCGCCAGGCTCCTCTTTCCATAGGATACTCAAGGCAAGAATACTGGAGTGGGTAGCCACTCCCTTCTCCAGGGGATCTTCCCGACCCAGGGATCGAACCCAGGTCTCCTGAATTGCAAGTAGATTCTTACCATCTGAGCCACCAGGAAAGTCCATTTTATTACTTAGGAATGCTAAAACTGAAAGATGCAAAAAGAAAAATGTTACAATGATTTGAAGAAAAAAGTAGAAGAAAGACTATGCTTTCATTTTAGAAATTATTTTTTTTTTTAAATAGGGAATTTTCTCCCCAATTTGTCCCATAATTTCAGAGACTCTTATGGGTATTTGTCATTCTTAACCATTCCCTCAAATAGCAGAACACAATCTAAGGAATGTATGGAAGAGAGGACAATATGCATCTCTGTTCTATGTATAACAATGCAAATGTATGACCCACCCTGAAAGTGAAAGTGAAGTCGCTCAATCATGTCCGACTCTTTGCGACCCCATGGACTGTAGCCTACCAGACTCCTCCCTCCATGGGATTCTCCAGGCAAGAGTACTGAAGTGGGTTGCCATTTCCTTCTCCAGGGGATCTTCCCAACCCAGGGATCGAACCTGGGTCTCCTGAATTGCAGGCAGATGCTTTAACCTCTGAGCGACCAGGGAAGTCCATTACCCAGCCTATGACCCTTTATAACCTCACATCAAAGTTAATTTCAGAGTCTATCAAAAGACACCTTAAACTAAAGAAGACAAACTGCAAACTAGAAGAAGCAGCTGGAGTTATATAAAGCTGAAGCAGGTATAATAAAATATTCCTACAAGAAAATAAGAAAAGCACAGAAGAGAAACCTATATGGCCAATAAACATACAAGGCACTTTCGATTCAATTTCTTTAGTGATTAGGGAGCACAGATTAAAAGTACAATGAGAAGTCATTTTAAAAATATTTGAATGACAAAAATAAATTCTGACCATATAAGGATGGGATTGGATGGGATGGAGAGCCAAAAGATATACTATTAATTGGTAGCGGCAAGGCAAATTGGTTCAACTATTTTGGAAATAAAATTAAACATTCACATACTCTATAACAGATACATTCTGGTAAATGGCATATTGCTCAGGAGAAAGATCCATTAGGAGACACTTTCATAGCAGCTCTGTTCACAATAGCAAGACCCATAAGTAACCCAACCCCTATCGACAAGAATGTTTAAGACTCAGTACTGATACCATCAATAGAATATTATACAGAAGAGAAAAGATAAACAAAATATAGCAACACACAAGAATATGAATTATTCTTAGTAATAAGATACTATGTGAAAAAGTAAATCCCCAAAGCATACATTTAGCAATAGCATCTTTTATAAAGTCAAAACAATTAAAATGAAAACTCTAATTTTTAGGAACACACATATAAAACTATATTAAAAGGAGAGCAAGAGGATAGTGAAGGAAGAACTAAGGGTGTAGGCTAAGTTGTGAATATAAAAATGGCTCAAATTATTACAAAAGTGGGCTCAATATTTCATGCCTCTCCCTACATCTATGCCCTTTGCAATGTAATTTCGCACCTTCTTCCAATAAGAGGCAGAGTCTTTTTCTCCATCTCTTGAATCCGGAATGGCCTTGTGACTCATTTTAGTGAATAGGATAGTACAGAAATGATAGTCTGCTGGTTCCAAGCCTGCTTCTCTCTCCATTAGATCCCTGCCTCAGCCAGAAGAATGCACCCAGGACCCATGCTTCTGACATTTTGGGATCAAATGTACACGATCCATCAAATAAGCTGAGTGCTGAATATACTGACATCCCTGCATCTCTCTAAAATTATGCCTCTTGGGTCCTGGGTGTGATTTAACCATTTTTACTTTTCAGTTAAAACATGGTGTATTTTCTCTCTGGTTCCCATAAGAATATGGAAGTGAAATCTCTGAGGAAGGAATGAAAAGGGAAGGAGATAGGGCATAGCCTTTGAAAGAATGACATAGGCCGGGAACATAACATAAACTGATTGGAACCAAATGGGTCCAAGATGTCAGATGAGCTGACTTCCACTGGACCTTGAATTTCAGTATACACTCATCACAACACATCAGTTTGTTGTGTAGGTCACAACAAACTGTGAAAAATTCTTAGAGATGGGAATACCAGATCACATTACCTGCCTCCTGAGAAACCTGTATACAGGACAAGAAGCAACAGTTAGAACTGGATGTGGAACAATGGCCTGGTTCAAAATTGGGAAAGCAGTATGTTAAGGCTTTATATTGTCACCCTGCTTATTTAACTTATATGCAGAGTACATCATGTGAAATGTTGGGCTGGATGAATCACAAGCTGGAGAAATTTCCAGGAGAATATCAGCAAGCTCAGATATGCAGATAATACCACTCTAATGGCAGAAATCTAAGAGGAACTGAAGAGCCTCTTGATGAAGGTGAAAGAGAAGAGTGAAAAAGCTGGCTTAAAACTCAACATTCAAAAAACTAAGATCATGGCATCTGGTCCCGTCACTTCATGGCAAATAGATGGGGAAACAATAGAAACAGTGACAGATTTTATTTTCCAAAATCACTACAGATGGTGACTGAAGCCATGAAATTAAAAGACACTTGCTCCTTGGAAGAAAAGCTATGACAAACCTAGACAGCATATTAAAAAGCAGGGACATCACTTTGCCAACAAAGGTGCATATAGTCAAAGCTATGGTTTTTTCAATAGTCATGTATGAATATGAGAGTTGGACCATGAAGAAAGCAGAGCACAGAACAACTGATGCTTTCAAACTGCGTTGCTGGAATAGACTCTTGAGAGGCCCTGGAACAGCGAGAAGATCAAACCAGTCAATCCTAAAGGAAATAAATACTGATTATGCACTAGAAGGACTGATGCTGAAGCTGAAGTTCCAACACTTTGGCCACCTGATGCAAAGAACCAACTCATTGGAAAAGACCCTGATAATGGGAAAGACTGAAGGCAAAAGGAGAAGGGGGCAACAAAGAACGAGATGGTTGGTGGCATCACTGATTCAATGCACATGAGTTTAAGCAAACTCCAGCAGGCAGTGAAGTTCAGAGAAGCCTGGAGTGCTGCAGTCCATGGAGTCACAAAGAGTCAGACAGGACTTAATGACTGAACAATAACAATACATCAGCAAACTAAATGACACTCAAAGGTGCCATGACAGTTCTGAGGCTGACCATCAAAGACCAAAAAGTGGGCAGGGACCCAATTCATGCAAATCTCTGCCCCTTCCACACAATAGTTGGCATAATTCTCCCATTCATTAGCCTATGAAATTAGTCCATAAAAAACTAACTATGCCATAATTCTGCACCACTTTCACCTTCTGAGATGGCCCATACTCTGTCTGTGGAGTATGTTTCTCTAAATAAATCCACTTCTTACCTATTAAAAAAAAAAGGACACGGCATATCCTGATGGGTAGGTACAATAAAAATATCACTCATAATTTTGTAGTTTTTGATCAACTAATTAAAAAAGCATATGAGTTGATATTAATAATTACTGTCAAGGCTAAATAACTATATCCAGGATATAATTAATACTTTTTCAGGAGTTGGAAAAGGACTTAAAAAATATTATACTCTTCAGAAAATCACAAAGGAAATTCTGAGACATGCAACAATGTGAATGAACGCTGGAGGACATTATGTTAAATAAAACAAACCAGTCATAAAATAGACAATATTGTATGATTCCATTTATATGAGATATCTTAGAGTAGTCAAATTCACAGAGACAGAAACTAAAATGGTGGTTGCCAGGACTCAGGGAGGGGGAGAAAGAGTGAATTTTGTTTGACAAGTATATAGTTGCAGTTCTGCAAGACCAAAAAGTTCTGAAGATTGGTTGTACAATAATGTGAATATACTTTACTGAACTGTACACTTTAAAATGGTTAAGATCGAAAATTTTACGTAATGTGTATTTATACAACAGATATAAAATTTATATTATGTATAATTATATACTATATATGTTATATATATAGTTGCTACTTGACAACTGACTTGTTATTTATTGCCACTGACCTGCAATCTAACTTAAAAGCAATGTGCCTAAGTACATAGTTTCACAGAGAAGTAAAGTTTTAAAAGATGTATGTAGGTATAGGTTTTGTGATGGGAATTTTTTTAACAATGTGGGTTCAAGTACATGGGTTAACTTGCTGAACTATGTTGCAAAGCTATGGGTGTCATATCTAGGACTTCACTGTCCATACTAGATAAACATTAGAGTTACAGATTGGACGACAAGCCATTTTACTACTGTCGTTTAGTCTCTGAATGACATCTGACTCTTTTGCGACCCCATGGACTGTAGCCCACCAGACTCCTCTGTCCATGGGATTTTCCAGGTAAGAATACTGGAGTGGGTTGCTATTTCCTTCTCCAGGAGATCTTCCTGACCCAGGGATTGAATCCATGTCTCCTGCACTGCATGTGGGTTCTTGCCCATTGAACCTCCTGGGAAGCCCATTTTACTCTTACCTTGTCCAAAACACATCCAGCACCTGGTGCTCTCGACTCCTGAATCACAAAGTCATCTATTCAATTAGTAGCTGAGAATCTGCTATTCATCAGGACTATAGTTGCCTTTGGTGAGACAGTAGTGAACAAAAGAAAGACAGTTGCTCATACAGAGCTTACATGTGGCTGAGAAATAAATACTGCATATCAGTTCAGTTCAGTTCAGTCGCTCAGTCTTATCCGACTCTGCAACCACATGAACCACAGCACACCAGGCCTCCCTTTCTATCACCAACTCCAGGAGTTTACCCAAATTCATGTCCATTGAATTGGTGATGCCATCCAACCATCTCAACCTCTGTCATCCCCTTCTCCTCCTGCCCTCAATCTTTCCCAGCATCAGGGTCTTTTCCAATGAGTCAGCTCTTCACATCAGGTGGCCAAAGTATTGGAGTTTCAGCTTCAACATCAGTCCTACCAATGAACACCCAGGACTGATCTCCTTTAGGATGGAGTGGTTGGATCTCCTTGCAGTCCAAGGGACTCTCAAGAGTCTTCTCCAACACCACAGTTCAAAAGCATCAGTTCTTCAGAGCTCAGATTTCTTTATAGCCCAACTCTCACATCCATACATGATCAATGGAAAAACCATAGCCTTGACTAGACGGACCTTTGTTGACAAAGTAATGTCTCTGCTTTTTAATATGATGTCTAGTTTGGTCATAACTTTCCTTCGAAGGAGTAAATATCTTTTAATTTCATGGCTACAGTCACCATCTGCAGTGATTTTGGAGCCCCGAAAAAATAAAGTCTGACACTGTTTCCACTGTTTCCCCATCTATTTCCCATGAAGTGATGGGAATGGATGCCATGATCTTAGTTTTCTGAATGTTGAGCTTTAAGCCAACTTTTTCACTCTCCTCTTTCACTTTCATCAAGAGGCTCTTTAGTTCTTCTTTGCTTTCTGCCATAAGGGTGGTGTCATCTGCATATCTGAGTTTATTGATATTTCTCCCCGCAATCTTGATTCCAGTCCAGCATTTCTCATGATGTACTCGGCATATAAGTTAAATAAGCAGGGGGACAATATACATCCTTAACGTACTCCTTTTCCTATTTGGAACCAGTCTGTTGTTCCATGTCCAGTTCTAACTGTTGCTTCCTGGCCTGCATACAGGTTTCTCAAGAGGCAGATCAGGTGGTTTGGTATTCCCATCTGCTGAAGAATTTTCCACAGTTTGTTGTGATCCACAGTCAAAGGCTTTGGCATAGTCAATAAAGCACAAATAGATGTTTTTCTGGAACTTACTTGCTTTTTTGATGATCCAACGGATGTTGGCAATTTGATCTCTGGTTCCTCTGCCTTTTCTAAAACCAGCTTGAACATCAGGAAGTTCATGGTTCACATATTGCTGAAGCCTGGCTTGGAGAATTTTGAGCATTACTTTACTAGCGTGTGAGATGAGTACAATTGTGAAGTAGTTTGAGCATTCTTTGGCATTGCCTTTCTTTGGGACTGGAATGAAAACTGACCTTTTTCAGTCCTGTGGCCACTGCTGAGTTTTCCAGATTTGCTGACACATTGAGTACAACACTTTCACAGCATCATCTTTTAGGATTTGAAATAGCTCACCTGGAATTCCATCACCTCCACTAGCTTTGTTTGTAGTGATGCTTCCTAAGGCCCATTTGACTTCACATTCCAGGATGTCTGGCTCTAGATGAGTGATCACACCATCATGATTATCTGGGTCTTGAAGATCTTTTTTGTACAGTTGTTCTGTGTATTCTTGCCACCACTTCTTAATATCTTCTGCTTCTGTTAGGTCCATACCATTTCTGTCCTTTATTGAGCCCATTTTTGCATGAAATATTCCCTTGGTGTCTCTAATTTTCTTGAAGAGATCTCTAGTCTTTCTCATTCTATTGTTTTCCTCTATTTCTTTGCATTGATTGCTTAGGAAGGCTTTCTTATCTCTCCCTGCTATTCTCTGGAACTCTGCATTCAAATGGGTATATCTTTGCTTTTCTCCTTTGCTTTTCACTTCTCTTCTTTTCACAGCTATTTGTAAGTCCTCCTCAGACAGCCATTTTTGTTTTTTGCATTTTTTGCATCCAGCGGTGCATGGGCAGGGAGCAGCTACCCCACGTCCAAGATCAGGAGCCCCATCTGCGCTTTGCTGGAGCAGCCATGAAGAGATACCGCATGTCCAAGGCAAGAGACACCCAAGTAAGGCAGTAGGCCCTGAGAGAGGGCATCAGAAGGCAGACACACTGAAACCACAATCATAGACAACTACCCAATCTGATCACAGGGATCACAGCCTTGTCTAACTCAATGAAACTAGGCCATGCCATGTGGGGGCACCCAAGACAGAGGGGTCATGGTGTAGAGATCTGACAGAATGTGGTCCACTGGAGACGGCAATGGCAAACCACTTCAGTATTCTTGCCTTGAGAACCCCATGAACAGTATGAAAAGGAAAAAAGAAAGGACACTGAAAGATAAATTCCCCAGGTTGGTAGGTGCCCAATATGCTACTGGAGATCAGTGAAAAAATAACTCCAGAAAGAATAAAGGGATGGAGCCAAAGCAAAAACAACACCCAGTTGTGGATGGGACTGGTGATAGAAGCAAGGTTCGATGCTGTAAAGAGCAATACTGCATAGGAACCTGGAATGTTAGGTCCATGAATCAAGGCAAATTGGAAGTGATCAAACAGGAGATGGCAAGAGTGAACATCGACATTCTAGGAATCAGCAAACTAAAATGGACTGGAATGGGTGAATTTAACTCAGATGACCATTATATCTACTACTGTGGGCAGGAATCCCTTGGAAGAAATGGAGTAGCCATCATAGTCAACAAGAGTCCAAAACGTAGTACTTGGATGCAACCTCAAAAACAACAGAATGATTTCTGTAGATTTCCAAGGCAAACCACTCAATATCACCGTAGTTCAAGTCTTTGCCCTAACTAGTAACACTGAAGAAACTGAAGTTGAACAGTTTTTGAAGACCTACAAGACCTTTTGAACTAACACCCAAAGAAGATGTCCTTTTCATTAAAGGAGACTGGAATGCAAAAGTAGGAAGTCAAGAAACACCTGGAGTAACAGGCAAATTTGGCCTTGGTGTTCAAATCAGAACGAAGCAGGGCAAAGGCTAATAGAGTTTTGCCAAGAGAACGCACTGGTCATAGCAAACACCCTCTTCCAACAACACAAGAGAAGACTCTACACATGGACATACCAGATGGCCAACACCAAAATCAGACTGATTATATTCTTTGCAGCCAAAGATGGAGAAGCTCTATACAGTCAGCAAAAACAAGACCAGGAGCTGACTGTGGCTCAGATCATGAACTCCTTATTGCAAAATTCAGATTTAAATGGAGTGGGGAAAACCACTAGACGATTCAGGTATGACCTAAATTAAATCCCTTATGATTATACAGTGGAAGTGAGAAATAGATTTAAGGGACTAGATCTGATAGACAGAGTACCTGATGAACTATGGACGGAGGTTCGTGACATTGTACAGGAGGCAGGGATCAAGACCATCCCCGTGAAAAAGAAATGCAAAAAGAAAGAAAGAAAGAAAAACTGCATTTATCACTCAACACAAACAAAACCTATGAAGTTTCTCACCTCAGAGAAGAATAAAAGAGCAGTGTTGAAGTGAGAGACTGCATGGCTAAAGTCTGGGGTGCCTCTATGGAGATATGGACTGTGATCCAAATGACAAAAAGAAACCAACCACATAATGATCAATCAGGCAGAAGAGTTTTCCAAACAAAAAAAAAGGCCAGTACAGACTCTACATCAGGAACAAGCTTCGTGTTCACAAAAGAAACAAATCAGAACTACCAGTTAATACTGAAGTAAAAGAGGAAAAGGATTCACAAGAGCAGAATCATTTTAAGCCTGTGCATAACGGCCCTGGACTCCACAAACAAATGACGGCCTTGAATCTAGCCCCCTTTTGCTTAAAGATTATAAACTTATTACAAGTAGAAACAATCCCTGTTACAAGGAAATATTTTGTTGCACCTAAGTAAACAAATTTTATTTATTGCTGTGGGATTTTCCAAAATTATTTAGGTTTAGAATATTTTTAAATCAGAGGAGGAAAAAAAAAATTTAAAGGAGTCCAGATTTATTCTTAGGCTGAGAAAGTCTGTTATCGCCGTCCAAATCCAGGTGCAAAAACATTATTGCTAATGTTACAAATTCACTACTTAGAGAGAAAAGCTACCCAAACACACCTGCACCTTTTCAGAACTGACTTAATATTGTGTTAAAGTAAACATATTAAGGACATGAAGGTTTAGTCATCAAAAAGCTCTATTGCCCAATGTGTTACTTAAAGTGAATGAGACAAGTTACTTGGATTCTGATAAAGATAAACCTGCATTTCGTGACTTCCTTTCCCAATTCAATATTATCAAGTAGTACTGGTGCTTATGACTTCACTCTAATACTACCTCAGTCATAACACATACAGATTGAGAATACAGAGAACAACGTATGAGGAAGGGGCTGTGTTCTGAGGATATGGCATTTAATGACACATTTCATTATATGAGGTAAGAGTGTGTAGAATCCAAAGTGTAAGAATCCAGGTTCTAACACCAGACTGCTTGAGCTTTCCCCCACATCTGCCTCTTAATGGCTGTTTAAACTTGTTTGTAAACTCTATGTACTGAGCTTTTCCACTGTAAAATGGAGGTAATTATACTTATATCCATGAAGATGGTTGTGAACATTAAGTTAAAACACATAAAATGCTCTACAGTGCTTGGCAGATATCAGAAAATGATACTTAAAATACGACTAATTATTGGGTTATACACAAAATATACACAGATCACTGTACTGGCAAACGATTCACTGCCGTGAAAGTTTGTTTCTAAATACATATGTATGTGTGTGTGGGCACACGTGCATGTGCACATGCATGTGCGCACATGTGCTAACTCATCTCAGTTGTGTCCAATTCTGTGCAACTCTACAGACTGCAGCCTGCCAGGCTCCTCTGTCCATGGGAAAAATACTGGAATGGGTTGCCATGGGATCTTCCTGAGCCAGGGATCAAACCCATGTCTCTTATGTCTCCTGCACTGACAGGTGGGTTACCACTAGTGCCAATTGGGAAGCCCTTATATATATACATCATTGATCTATGATATATGGATATATCTACAGTTCAGTTAAGTTCAGTCTCTCAGTCATGTCCCACTCTTTGAGACCCCATGAACTGCAGCACACCAGGCCTCCCTATCCATCACCAACTCCTGGAATCCACCCAAACCCATGTCCACTGAGTCAGTGATTCCATCCAACCATCTCACCCTCTGTCGTCCCCTTCTCTTCCTGCCCTCAATCTTTCCCAGCATCAGGGTCTTTTCAAATGAGTCAGCTCTTTGCATCAGGTGGCCAAAGTATTGGAGTTTCAGCTTCAGCATCATTCCTTCCAAAGATCACCCAGGACTCATCTCTTTAGAATGGACTGGTTGGATCTCCTTGCAGTCCATGGGGCTCTCAAGAGTCTTCTCCAATACCACAGTTCAAAAGCATCAATTCATCAGCACTCAGCTTTCTTCATAGTCCAATTCTCACATCCACACATGACCACTGGAAAAACCATAGCCTTGACTAGACAGACCTTTGTTGGCAAAGTGATGTTTCTGCTTTTGAATATGCTATCTAGGTTGGTCATAATTTTCCTTCCAAGGAGTAAGCATCTTTCAATTTCATGGCTGCAATCACATATAGATGTAAATAAAAAGAGAATATATAAACTAAATCAAGTACAAAATTTAAAAGTCATAATATTAACCTAACAATTATAGAAATTAAGTTTTAGTGTTAAAAATCTAGTAGTTTTACAATAATTTGTTTCAAGGATGTGCCATACAATCATTTAATGTTATGGCAAAAATAGACAAAAACCCCTCTGGTTTAAAAGAAAACTTGTGTTTTTTAGAACGTATAAGTTGTGTCCAAGTCAAGAAATCAGTTCACATCTGGAAATTGTTTCAACATTTGAATTTTAAAAAGATCACTTTTAATCATCTTGATTAGAATAATTCTACTAGCAAGATTCTGTGCACTTGAAAGAACTTAATGCTTATTACTCATCTATAAAATGAATACTGTTGCTAATAAAATTCACAGTATAAAATTTTAAAATTATCTGAATATTATGCATAAAATGTTTATATATATACATATATGTATACATATACATAAATGTATGTATGTATGTATGTTTGTATATACGTATATATATGTATGTATATATAAACATATTTTATTCTCTCAATGGATGTTTACAATTACCCTTGAAAATGTGTTTGTGGCAAACAGGGGTATTTATGATGTAATGAACTGACTCCATAAGAAACTGGAACAACCCTGTTTATCCCTCTTCTGACACCCCTCCTTATTATACATTGATTACTAGAAATGAACATCTCTAAGTAGATCAAAGGACCCTTGTAATGGGGTTCTGCCATCCTCCTAGATCAAACCATCCTTCTCTTTGATGGTTAAAAGGAATTTTCCCATCAAATAAAAACTAAAACCAATAAGAAAAATAATTTGTCAGCTAAGCAAATTAGTTAATCAAATATGCTGAAAGACTTGAGAGCAATATATATAGCACTGTGGAAAATATCTATTGCTTTGTTTACTTATTTTCCATGAGTCCTTGCTAGGCTCCTCTCTAATGAAAAAAAATTTAATGTTTTCCTACTTTATCCTTCATTTCCAATCACATTCCTCTTTCTCCTTATATACCTACCCATGGAAACAGCATGGAATGGAAAGAAGAGCAAAATCAACTAAACTCTGTGTTTCTGACATCCTTAAATGAAAGAGACTTAGGCATGACATAGCTTTGCTTTCTGAAACAAATACCTTGGTAGTTTTTTTAAGTTTTACTGAAATATAGTTGATTTACAGTGTTGTTTCTGGAGAGTTTATGGATGTTGAATTTTGTCAAAAGCTTTCTCTGTATCTGTTGAGATGATCATGTGGTTTCTGCTCTTTAATTTGTTAATGTGGTATATCATACTGATTGATTTGTGTGTACTGAAAAATCCCTGCATCTCTGAGGACAAATAAGTGCCAAGAAGAATCCTAACAAACAAGCCTTGAGAAGTTTCTCCAGTTTACTATAATTATCTCATGCTCCTTAACCGATC
Organism: Tragelaphus eurycerus; assembly: GCA_935064755.1. Taxonomy (NCBI): domain Eukaryota; kingdom Metazoa; phylum Chordata; class Mammalia; order Artiodactyla; family Bovidae; genus Tragelaphus; species Tragelaphus eurycerus. The sequence continues at coordinate 1,163,035 of CAKXYN010000215.1, read as the reverse complement.
ATATTCCTTGACAACTGTCCACCCTTCATCAAACCTAGTACAAACTACTTAGGTCTGTTTCTTGAGGTTTTTATTTCCTCTTGAAGGCTCCTTATATTAAATACATTTGTATCCTTTTCGTATGTTAATGTGCTTGCCAGTTTAATTTTCAAACCCATTCAAGGACTCTAAGATGGTCGAGGAAAATTTTTCTCCCCCTATAGCTCTTAGAACCAGGAATATCTACACTTCTTATCAATAGTTTTGTTGTTCCAAGTGGACATAATGAATTATGTAATGTAAATATTTTCTTCTTTGAATTACCTTCCCAAATTTGGCACACATTTTGGGCACTAACCTCAACCTCAGCTTCATTGCATTTCTTCCACCTTTACTTTATCTTCTACCTTTTAAAGTCTTGTTGCTATCAGATATTCCTATTTCTCTTTCAAGCCACCTAATATTCTTCTGTAGAGATGAAACTTCTAGCATGCTGATAGATAGAAAGAGGGGGCTTCCAAGGTGGCTCAGTGATAAGGAACTCACCTCCAATGCAGAGATGCAGGAGCCGTGGGTTTGATCCCTCAGTCAGGAAGATTCCCATGGAGGAGGAAATGACAACCCATTCTGTATTCTTGCCTGGGAAATCCCATGACATAGAAGCCTGAAGAGCTCCAGTCCATAGGGTCACAAAAAGTCAGACATGACCAAGCGACTGAGCATGCGCACAAGCTAGAAAGAAGAAAGAATGGAAAGAGGAAGGAATGGGAGAAAAGAAAATGTTTTGAAGGCTGTTCCATAGACATATGATTGGGCAGCATAGTATTAGATGATAAAGTTGAGATTGAGCAATCATGTGATGTTGTAATAAACTAAATCAATCTGAAGAAAAATTGGATTAGCAAGATGTAAGAAGAGTGAAAAATATATGAAAGTGGGAACAAATCTGAACAAAGGACTCAACACAAATTCAATATTGTCTTTTAGAATTGCTCACAAGTAGTCTTTTGAAGATATTGTAAAATATAATGCTTATACTTTTCTAATTACCAGCACTTAAAAAAGGAATCTTTGTATGGGGAGTGGATCTCTAAAGGAACAATAGTAAGACTTTTTGGTATTTTAGTATTGGTTTAACAACACAGTTATTTAAAAAAAAAAACATGGAAATAAAAGCCCAGGAAAGATGTCAGGACTGGAGATCTGGTTTAGGAAACTGGAAACGTTAAGTGTTTGAGATATGAAAACAGTGGAATATAAAGAGTGAAATAAAAAAAAAAAAGAACTGTCCTTTGGGAGAGATCCAAGTTAGTGAGAAAGGAGAAGATACAGCAAAGCTAGCAGACAATAGCAAACACAGAAGAAAATGGAAGGTTAAAGGTAAAAAAAGTCAAAGAAAGGAATCATTTGAAGAAATGGATAATTCCAAATTGCTATTAAAGGCAACAGAAGAAGTCAAGCAAGTAAGGTGAATCTGAGAAGACATCCTTGAATTTCCCTATAAAGGGACTATTGCAAGGAGATCCAACTAGTCCATCCTAAAGGAGATCAGTCCTGAGTGTTCATTGGAAGGACTGATGTTGAAGCTGAAACTCCAATACTTTGGCCACCTGATGAGAAGAACTGATTCATTTGAAAAGACCCTGATGCTGGGAAAGATTGAAGGCCAGAGGAGAAGGGGCTGACAAGGATGAGATGGTTGGATGGCATCACCAACTTGATGGACATGAGTTTGAGTAAACTCCGGGAGTTGGCAATGGACAGGGAGGCCTGGTGTACTGCAGTTCATGAGGTCACAAAGAGCCAGACACGACTGAGTGACTGAACTGAACTGAAAGTATAATAATACGGATACATTTGCTGATAGGCAGACAAGTTTAGATAGACATGACGTTCCTAAAAAGATAAGCAGCCTCTATAATCACTTGCTTGTTGGAGAGAGAGGGAGGGAGGGAAAGGCTGCTGGAAGGAAAAAAAAGTGAAAGAGAGGCAGAGAGAAGGAAAGAGGAAAGGAGGAAAAATTGAGAATGTAATCTCAGTGATATTATAATATACAGCTAGTTAATACTGAGCATTTATCAATATCATAATTTGCAGACTCAGATAAGGAGCTTAATCCAGGGACTTGATCAACAAGCTCAGAGTGGCCGCTTAGGACCCTCATATGGAGAAAATCATGCAGTTAGTGTATGGAACATGTCATCCCTTGGGGCAAAACAGATGCTCCATCAACAAAGGTACTACTCAATTTGTATCACAATAAGAAATCAAAGCTGATTATTTGAGATTGAAGGAAGCCATCACAGTAGGAAGTTAGGATGTATTGCCCAATATCCATACCTGATCCAGTATCAGACTAGGAACCTGCTGACTGAAGAAATTACCCTGTCCTAGAGGAATGGACCTGTAACCCGATATCAAGTATCTGTTGCAATGAGTTCCTCTGTTCTTTTCCAAAGGGATCTTCAACCATTTACTTACGTTAACAGACACTAAAGAAAAGAGAATACCCAGACAGCTGATAGACTACTGGGTACAGGGTCACAGCTGAGATTGGTATCTGGAGATCCAAAGTATCTTCATGGTCCCACTATTAGAGTGAAGGCACGTGGGGAGGAGATAACAGATGGAGTCCTGGCCATTTGACCAAAGGATCAGTTTCCAACAGGTCCACTGTGTTTACTGATCTACCCAGGGATCATTGATCCAAACATCTAATTCAGATTGTCATACTTAGCACCTGGCACAATCCCCACACTGGATCCTGGAAAATGACTGTAGACTACCACAAGCTCATTCAAGTCATAGTATTGATTGCACTTGTTGTGCTAGTTGCTAGAACAAATTATGACTTCAGATACATAGCATATAGCTATTGATTTGGTGAGTGAGTCCTTTTCTCTGCCAATTGGGAAATGAGGTCAAAATCAATGAATTCACAATAAACAACAACAATACTCACTCACAGTTTTGCCTCGGGGCTACAGTAACTATCCCCTCTCACAATGGAATCTGAGCCAACTGGACATTCCACAGAACATAACATTGATTAATTCCACCAGTGACACCACATTGACTGAAAGAATGAACAAGAGGCGGCCATCACATACCTTTTATAAGACACATGCACTCTGAAAGACAGAGTAAATCCTAAAAACTGTGGGTATCTGCCACTTCAAAGCTTTTCAAGATAAAGACTTCCTCAGTGTAGTAGTGTCCTATGGATACTACAACAAAGCATTGCAAATTGGGTGGCTCAGAACAACAGAAATTGATCACATCTATAGGCCCAGAAGCTAAAATCCAAACATCAAGATGTATCAGCAGAGTCATGCTTACTCTGGAAACTTTAAGGGAATCTTTCCTTGCTTTTCATAGCTTTTGCTGGCTTGCTGGAAATCTTTGCCATCCCTTGGTTTGTAATCACTTGAATCTTTAATTGTCACATGGCATTTTCCCTGGGTATCTGTCTTCCCATGAAAGTGAGGTTAAAGTCTCTCAGTCCTGTCCAACTCTTTCTGACCCCATGGACTATGCAATCCATGGAATTCTCCAGGCCAAAATACTGGAGTGGGTAGCCTTTCCCTCCTATAGGGGATCTTCCCAACCCAGACATCAAACCCAGGTCTCCCACACTTCAGGCGGATTCTTTACCAGCTGAGCCATGAAGGAAGTTCAAGAATACTGGAGTGGGTAGCCTATCCATTCTCCAGCTTATCTTCCCAACCAAGGAATCGAACTGGGGTCTCCTGCATTGCAGGCAGATTCTTCACATGGCCATCTTCTTATAAGGACACCAGTCATACTAGATTAGGGGCCCACCCAACGTCAATACAAACTTATCTTAAGTTAACTGATTATGATTTTATTTTCTTAGGCTCCAAAATCACTGAGGACAGTGACTCCAGCCATGAAATTAAAAGATTCTTCCTCCTTGGAAAGAAAACTATGACAAACCTAGACAGTGTATGAAAAAGTAGAGACATCAGTTTGCCTACAAAGGTCCATATACTCAAAGTGAAAGTGAAAGTCGCTATCATGTCCAACTCTTTGTGACCCCATGGACAATACAATCCATGGAATTCTCCAGGCCAGAATACTGGAGTGGGTAGCCTTTCCTTTCTCCAGGGGACCTTCCCAACCCAGGGATAGAACCCAGGTATCCCACATTGCAGGCAGATTCTTTACCAGCTGAGTCACAAGGGAAGCCCAAGAATACTACAGCGGGTAGCCTATCCCATCTCCAGCGGATCTTCCCAACCCAGAAATCAAACCAGGCTCTCCCTCATCACAGATTCTTTCCCAATTGAGCTATCAGGGAAACCCATATAGTCAAAGCTTTAATTTTTCCAGTAGTAACATGCTGATGTGAGAGTTGGACCATCAAGAAGACTGAGTGCTGAAGAATTAATGCTTTTGAATTGTGGTGCTGGAGAAGACTTGAGAGTCATTTGGATAGCAAAGAGGTCAAACCAGTCAATCCTAAAGGAAATCAACCCTTAATATTCATCAGAAGGACTAACACTGAAGCTGAAATTCTAATACTCTGGCCACCTGATGCGAAGAGCCGACTCATTGGAAAAGACCCTGATGCTGAGAAAGATTGAAGGCAAGAGGAGAAGGGGGTGGCAGAGGATAAAATGGTTAGATAGCATCACCAACTCAATGGACATGAACCTGAGCAAACTCTGGGAGATAATGAAGGACAGAGCAGCCTGGCATGCTACAGTCTATGGGGTCACAAACAGTCAGACACAAGAGAGTGACTGAAAAACAACAACTGGTTATATCTGCAATTATCTTATTCCCAAATAAGTTCACATGCTGTGGTACTGGTGGTTCTGGGGATTAGGATTTCAACAAACCTTTGCTGGAGAATGCAATTCAAGCCATAAAATCTAGGAATGTCTGTAAATTACAGTGAGAAAGAAAAATTTTCCCAATAGGCAGAATTTTCAATGACACATCTGATCATCTGCTTTGTTTCTTTATTTGTTTTTTGATTGCCCAGCATGTGGGATCCTAGTTCCTTGAGCAGGGATCAAACCTACACCCCTTGCAGCAGAAGCATGGAGTCTCAACCACAGGGCTGCCAGAGAAGTCCCTGATCATCCCTATATATCCCTGTGTAGAAGGATAAGGAAAAACAAATGTCCAAAAATTAGAAAAGACTCATAGGCAATGGTGAATGGGCTAAGTGGCTGGGCAGGAAACTGGGAAGAAAAAAGGTGGAAACTAAGAATATTTGAGGTGGTGTCACATTGATGGATATAGGGTAATGAGTACAAGTGTGAAGATTCTTATAACACCCATCAAAAATGATGCACTAAACAATCAAACAGACAAAAGAGCTCAGCCAGTTGATGTCACTCAGCCTTGTCAGCAGTCTTCTCAGCACCAGCATGATAGACACATCAACAAAGTACAACAGATCAAGGACCCAACAGCAGACTCCCACTCACCAAGGCAGATCTAGCTACTCTACTTCTCCAGGTCCAGTTTTTCAGCAAAAGAGACCAATGTTGAGTCTCTGGGAGGGCATTAGTCCTCGAGGAGAACAATGAACTCTTGCTGACAGTTGGACTATGCTGGCCCCTTTTTGTCCCTAAAGGGACAAAAACTTATCCCCATGGGAATACCTACCTATTCCAGATATGAATGTGCTTTTTGCTGCCTACCTGACCTTAGTCGGCACCACTATCTGGGTGCCTACAAAATGCCTAATCCACAGGCATCAAATCCAATACAACACAGTACCCCAACCAGGAAACCCACTATACTACCAAAAAAAGGTGTGGGAGAGAGCTCATAATCATGGGATCCTCTGGCCAAATCACTTAGTGCCTCATCAGAAGTTATCAGCCTAAAACTGTTCGGAATAGTCCACAGGAGGCACAGCTGAATCTCCAGCTCAGAAGCAATATTGTTCTAGGATAAGGCGCCGTCTTTGAGTATACTCTTACCAGGAAAAACAGCAAGTGTGTCACTGAACTACAAACTCTGCCTTCCATGTGAGCACTCTTAAGTTTCTTGTGCCCACGTCCCAGCAAACAAGATGGAGAGACACTGTCTTGTGAAGAGTTGCTCTTGCTGATCAGCAAGAGAGGTGGCATTGCTGTTACAGAATGGGAGTAGAGAGTAACAAGCAACAGATTTGAGTGGCCCGCCCAAGTACCTCTTGATACTTCCTAACAGAATTTTAAATGAGGATGAGAAATTTAGCAACTTCAACATGAGCACAGTAGGATTACCTCCATCATCTTATGGTTGAGACTAACAGAGGTGACAGCTGAAGACAGAGGATACAGGATGAACAGTAGAAGAATGAGATGATGAGAACCATCTCTGGCCCCCAAACCAACAGCAGTGATGGGGACTGTAGATCATCCCCCTAACTCTCCTCTTGTGAATGACCTCTCTGGGAGAAAGGCCCTTGGTGCTGTGGAAGAGCTGCCCCCTGCAAGTATAAAATGGATCCATACGTCACATGGGGTGATCCGTAGCAGGCATGGGGACATGGCACTCAGATACCCCTTGGAAAAAGGCCTCGCTGCCTGACTGTGGGAAGATGCTGAAATTACAGCCTCCAGCTGTTAACCCTTCCATGATCTGCCTCAGTTTCAAGCTGAGATCACACTTGGAGGGCAACCCTCAGGCAATGACTAGATGCAAAAGAGGTACTAGGGCCCTGAACACTTCACCCAAACTTTAACAAACAGCCTTTACTCTGGAGCTTTCTGAGGTGCTGGGAGAGTCTTTGTAACTTTGGTATCAAGAGTCTGACCCTCCAGTACTCTTGCCTGGAGAATCCCTTGGACAGAGGAACCTGGTGGGCTACAGTCCATGACATCATGGAGACACTCATGACTGAGCGACTGACACACACATAAAATTGAGCAGATACTTGATGGTGCAAGGGTCCACTTTATCTACTCTCCCATCTCCTGAAGGAAGCAGCATGGGGCAGGCAGCACCTGGGAGGCAGGATGGCTCACCCCCTTCCCTGATCCCTTCTGGAAGTCTTGGGGCCTCAATGCTTTCAACAGCTGGCCTTGGGCAAATAAAAGACTAAGTTGTTTACTGGCAAAAAAAAAAAAAAAAAGTCTGACCCTGGGTCTTCCCAGGTGGTCCAGTGGCTGGGACTCTGCGCTCCCAGTGCCGGAGGCCCAGGTTTGATGCCTGGTCGGGGAGCTCAGTCCCACATGTTGCAACTAGTTTGTATGCCACAACTAAAAACATCCTGAGTGCCGCAGCCAGGACTGAAGATCCCACATGTGGTGATGAAGACCCAGCACAGCCAAATAAATACATAAATATTAAAAAAAGAAGAAGATTCTGACCCTGCTTAGTCCTGCTTCCTCACTTTCCCTTTCACAGGTGTTACTTCTCCAGCAAATCTTCTCTCTTCTGACCCCCACTGTCTGCTTCCTGGAGAAGCTAATCTCAGACAAGCCACAACTCTAGATTTCTTGCTTGACAGCTATTAAATGCACAAGAACGACTTTAAAGGCATAATCTACTTGAAACAAAGTGAAGAGGTGAAACCATTTTATAGAAATCAGATGCTAACTAGCAGAAAACATTCAACTTACAGAAATTCATTTAATTCACTAGCATGTGGTATTCCCTTTTGATCATAAAGTGAATCATAAAACAAATTTTTACCTTGTATCTAACTTCATCTTCAGGAAAAGTATGCTATCAATTAATAGATACTTCCAACTCCTATTTTTCAAAACAAATTGAGGGAAAATACTCCACTTAGAAATAGTGGACAGATGACAAGCTGACAATTGGTTGGAATAAGAAAGGTCAGGGACTTGTCCAACTTTTTAAATTTAGTCCCCAATGTACTTGAGGATAAAAGAATATAGAGTCTTCTCCAAAATCACTATGCATACATGTGTGCTCAGCCATGTTCAACTCTTTGCAACCCCATGGACTGTAGCCCACCAGGCTCCTCTACCCATGGGATTTGCAGGCAAGAATACTGGAGTGGGTTGCCATCTCCTCCAGGGATCTTCCCAACCCAGGAATTGAAACCGGGTCTCCTGCATCCTCTGCATTGACAGGTGAATTCTTCACCAGTGAGCCATTTGAGAAGCCCACATCACCACAGATAGCCTATTTCAGCAAGAAAGATCACAGGGATCCCTATATATTTGGCAACTGAGATGCCTGTCAAGCTCCCTTTATAGGAATTCCCAAAGGCACATCACAAAATCTCTCAAGAAGATGGCAACAGCCAAGTAGTACAATTCTCAGTTCCTCCAGGGCTACTATTTACGCCCTCTGTGTTTCAGATTCTGCATTTCAGTAAAAAATAAGGTCACTATCTCAGAAGCAGTTTAAAGAAGAGCTAATTCATCTCCTAAAAACATAAACCAGCCCAAAACTAAGAGACTGACGATCTTACAAGGTCATTCAGGAGACTGTTCAGGCTGAGAGATAACTACTCAGATATAACTATGAACTAGACCCCAATAATCCAATATTCAACCTGTGTGAAAATAGTCAACATCTTTCTCTCTATCCAATAATCCAATATTCAACCTGTGTGAAAATAGTCAACATCTTTCTCTCTATCACCTGTGGAAATCAAGTCACCTTCTCACTACAAATAGAGATTCTCCAGGACTTATGAGGGGAGCTACCTCAGTAAACACCAGCTAAACTAATCCCATCCTTTCTTTCCAACCTTTACAAAAAGTCTCTGCCTTGCAGCTACCCAGCTGGCATGAATCTCAGTGTATGGGGGATGAGAGATGATGTTTATGTGATAAGGAAGCAGAGAGGGCTTTGAAGCAAAGACTGAGGGAGCTAGGAGAATGCAGAGCCCACCCACCACCACCACCACCAATCCAGTAAATGTGGAAATGAGTGACCTCTAGCTGGTACAACTTGGGTTGGGGGGATGTCTTAGCATGGGACTAGGCACAAATTAAGACAAAGAGGTAGAGAGGATGATTTGTGAAGAAGGCAAGTTTATCATGAATTGAGGCAGACTGAATGTGTGTCCATCTTCATACCCTTGTCTTCCTCATTGACACCTACTTGCCCTTTAAAAGTAAATTCAGCTGACATGCCTTAAAAAGAGCCTTCCCTGTTCACATTCATATCTTGACTTAGTGCTACTTCAGGGTGTTGCTGTGAGACCTATGATAGCATATGTTATCTTCTGTTGTAATTGCCTTCCTAAGTTGAGATATAATTCACAAACCATAATATTCAAACTTCCAAGGTCCACAATTCAATGGTTCTTAATACAGTTACAAAGCTGTACAGTCATCACCAATATCTAATTCCAGAACATTCTATCACCCCAGAAAGACACCCCATACCCACTAGCAATCATTCTTCTTTCACCCTTCCAGCCCTTGACAAAGACAACCACAAATTGACTTTTGTCCTTATGGATCTACCAATTGTGGACACTTTACATAAACGGGACTATATAATTTATAAACTTTTTACCTGCCTCCTTTGCTAAATCTAATATTTTCAACGTTTATTCATGTCATAGCAAAGAAGAATATTTCCCTCCTTTTTATGACAGAATAATATTCCATTATTATCTATGTATACTACATTTTTTTTTATCCATTCATCAGTTGATGGACATTTGGATTGCTTCCCTTTTTTTTTCTTTTTTCCCTCTTTTGTCCATTCCATGAAGCATGTGGGATCTTAGTTCCCTGACCAGGGATTGAACCCATACCCCCTGCAGTGAAAGCTCAGAGTTTTAACCACTAAACCACCAGGGAAGTCCTGGAGTTTCTGCCCATTTCTGGCTGCTATGAATAATCCTGCTATGAACATTGGTGTATAAGTTTTTCAGTGGACCTAAGTGTTCAGTTCCCTTGAATATACACTTAGGAGTGGGATTACTGGGTCATATGGTAACTATTTGAAGAACCACCAAACTATTTCCCATTGTATACACCCACCAGCAACATCACTGTCTTTTCTTTATCCAGCCCTCAGTTTTCTGGAGGGCAGGGACTAATAAGTCTTCTATAATGGCCCCCGCACCCAGCATAACACCTAGGGCAGCACTGTTGTCTATGAGTTTTTGTGAAGTGAACAACTAAGGAATTTGTTTTAACCTTGTGCTTTCTTCCAGCAAAATACTCTCTCCCAGTATCTTTAACCAGCCACTTTTATCTATGAAACTATTCTAGGAAAGTGACATAACTCTTAGGTGCCAGAAGTTCTTGAAATGAGTGCTCTATGATTGCTGGAGAATAGGGTTGTGATCTGCATGGGGCTGCTCACCCACACATTAGAGAAGCTAACTAAGGTAATCTCATAGGAGAATCATGTGTTTTCAAATTGGTACCAGTTGGCCGGGAAGGCAGATGTTCACACATATTTTCAAAGTGATCCTCAGCATAATAGGTACAGGACATGTTTGGTGTCCAGACTCTACTGGTCCTGCTGCCAATAACATGACAATGGACCTGGGCAGAGAAGGGAACAAAGGAACTCCCACATGGGGCAAAAGGAAACATGTGGGGCCCATCCCGTATGTGGGTAGATCTTCCCTTCTCCAGGGCATCTTCCCAACCCAGGGATCGAACCCAGGTGTCCCACATTGCAGACGGATTCTTTACCAGCTGAGCCACAAGGGAAGCTCAAGAGTATTGGAGTGGGTAACCTACACCTTCTCCAGCAGATCTTCCTGACCCAGGAATCAAACAGGGGTCTCCTGCATTGCAGGTGGATTCTTTACCAACTGAGCTATCACAGAAGCCCCAGATGAGTGTGGAAGCAGATTCATTCTCAGAGTCTCCAGAAAAGAACTCAGTCTAGCCAACACCAGGATTTCAACTTTGTGATACAGAGTGCAGAAAATCCAGCCAAGCCACCGTACTCTGATTTCTGACCTATAGGACGATGAATAAATATATTTGTGTACTGTTCAGCCACTCAGTTTGTAGCAATGTGTTATGACAGCAATAGAAGACTAATATATTACTGAATGTCAGCATATTAAATTCTAATATTCTGTGGTTCTGAAGTACGAGAACCACTACTTTAATGGAAAGATCCATTAAAACTGCACATTTCCAGAACAGATTCACAGTCCACTACCAAATGTTATTTTTATAGCACATCCATGGGAGATTTCGACTCGTAATTACTGGGTATTTTTTTAAATGTTACTGGCACCCCACTCCAGTACTTTTGCCTGGAAAATCCCATGGACAGAGGAGCCTGGTAGGCTGCAGTCCATGGGGTCGCTAGAGTCGGACACGACTGAGTGACTTCACTTTCACTTTTCACTTGCATGCATTGGAGAAGGAAATGGCAACCCACTCCAGTGTTCTTGCCTGGAGAATCCCAGGAACGGGGGAACCTGGTGGGCTGCTGTCTATGGGGTCGCACAGAGTTGGACACGACTGAAGCGACTTAGCAGCAGCAGTAGCAGCAGCAAGAATAATGTGGGCTTCCCTGGTGGCTCAGTGGTAAAACTTCGCCTGCCAATGCAGGAGATGTGGGTTCGATCTCTGGGTTGGGAAGATACAGTATTCTTTTTTTTTTTTTTTAATTTATTTGTTTTTTAAGGATAATTGCTTTACAGAGTTTTGTTGTTTTCTGTCAAACATCAACAAGAATCAGCCATAGGTAGGGAAACCCTATGGACAGGGGAGCCTGGCGGGCGACGTCTACAGGGTCAGAAAGAGTCAGGCACGACTTAATGACTAAACAACGGCAGCAAGAATAATATACCAACTTCTAAGTAATTATCTTCTCCAACATTTACAACTTTAGCATTAACTTTTAAAAAGAAAATAGATAATTACTTGTCAAATCTTTTTCAAATTGTCTTACTTGTTTATTCACTTTAGATGTATATCTCTTTCCTAATACATTTAATGTATTTTATTAAATTCACATTTCATATAACCAGGTATGAGTCACATTAACAAAAGCCAGTGATCGCTAACAGAATCCAGTGAATCGGTGTTTACAAAAATGTAAATGAAGAGAATTTAAATGAAGCCAAAGATTTACAGGCCTCAAAAGTACAAAGGCAAAAATCACTCGTAGTTTTAGTGTAAAGCCAATTATATAGAATTGTGTTTTAATTGGACTTTATTGGTACGATGACCATATTTCAGTATCGATATTTTTTAAATTAGTAGCTCACAGTTGCTTGTGGGTTTCTTGCAACCATACCACAGTTCCTCCAATCCCTGATCTGCACAACACATGCTTAGAATATTCCAAGTTCTACCAGTTCCAACCAGTGCTTCTAAATGATCACAATGCCAACAAAACTGGATTTTTTTCACAGACTCTACAATGTAATATAAAATCAGTTTCGAACATGGACACTTACTTTTTCTGGGTTCTTTCAGCCAACCTTGCAATCTCTATAGCTGCCTTCCTTGCTTCAAAATCTTCTCTTTTCACCACCTCTCCAGTACCTCGGTAGCCTAGCTCCACCAACTGGCGGGCCAGACCTTCATCCTGAAAAGAAGATCCACTGTTAGGTTTGTGGATGAATGAGACATTTTATCAATGTATACGGAATAACTGTTTCAAATGAAAAAGCAAATGCGTTATTTAAATATGAGACAAGATATGTTAGACATGAAAAGTTAGAATTCTTTCCAACAATAATTTTATAAACATCTGATTTGTCATCCCTTTCCCAGAGACGTAAGATGGGACAAAAAAATAATAATAACATCATGTACTAAATTTTCTCTAAGGGATTGGAAGACAAAAGTCTGTTATGTTTTTAATCAATTTATGAGAAGAGCTGTAGATAATTAATAAAGTATCCTTAAAACAATAAAACTTAGAGACAATAGTATTTATACAAGACAATAGTATTTACACAAAAAAGACTTTATAAAAAGCAACTGCACAAAAAAGAAAAAAAAAAAAAAGAAAACTGGATTGCTTTCAGAAAGTTCAATACTTCAGAGAGCTACTTCCTTGAAGTCAATTAGCTGATGACACAGGGCATTATAACTTCAAATACATAGCAAAGAGCAGATGAATTTCCTATTTGAGTAGAAGGATATTGTTTCCATATAATGTTGGTACCAATAAAAACAGAGCAGTGGAAACCCAAGATGACCACAAAAAGCTTCAAACTGAAAAAAAAAAAAAAAAATATATATATATATATATTTTACTGATCTGATCTGATATATATTAACATTTTAGATTATCCCTTATATTACCATCTTAATTAAACAGAAAATGTCTGTAACATTGTGAAAATAGCATTTATTTTATTGTTACAGACCCTCACTTAATACATCACTGCTGAATGCAAGAACTGTATCAGTCAAGTTCAGTTCAGTCACTCACTCTTGTCCAACTCTTTGTGTCCCCATGAACCGCAGGATGCCAGGCCTCCCTGTCCATCATCAACTCCCGGAGTCCACCCAAACCCATGTCCATTGAGTCAGTGATTCCATCCAACTATCTCATCCTCTGTTGTCCCATTCTCCTCCTGCCCTCAATCTTTCCCAGCATCAGGGTCTTTTCAAATGAGTCAGCTCTTTGCATCAGGTGGCCAAAGTATTGGAGTTTCGGCTTCAGCATCAGTCCTACCAATGAACACCCAGGACAGATCTCCTTTAGGATGGACTGGTTGCATCTCCTTGCAGTCCAAGGGACTCTCAAGAGTCTTCTCCAACACCACAGTTCAAAAGCATCAATTCTTCAGAGCTCAGCTTTCTTTATAGTCCAACTCTCACATCCATACATGACCACAGGAAAAACCATAGTCTTGATTAGAAGGTCCTTTGTTGACAAAGTAATGTCTCTGCTTTTTAATATGCTGTTTAGGTTGGTCATAACTTTCCTTCCAAGGAGTAAGCGTCTTTTAATTTCATGGCTGCAATCACCATCTGCAGTGATTTTGGAGCCCAATAAAATAAAGTCAGCCACTGTTTCCCCATCTATTTGCCATGAAGTGATGGGACCAGATGCCATGATCTTCATTTTCTGAATGTTGAGCTTTAAGCCAACTTTTTTTTTTAACCTTAAGCCAACTTTTTCACTCTCCTCTTTCACTTTCATCAAGAGGCTCTTTAGTTCTTCTTCACTTTCTGTCTAGCAGAATTCAAATGAGAAAACTTAATTTCTGGTTAATAAGCTATTCAACCCACAGTGGCTATTTTAAAGTTCAAACTACTCAAACAAAATAAAAAATTCAGATACTATCAATGTGGAAAACCTGACTACTTTGCTTTGCTAAACACTAAAAGCAAATACTGAAACCTGTGTAGCAATATGGGTACATTTGCCAAGTGAAGACAATGCAAGGCAGCAGGGCTTGCCAGGGCTCTTTCTTGACTTGTTCCCCGCTCACTATACTCTCTATCCCAGGCTACTTTCCTCTGAACCACAAAACTGAACAAATGCCTCCACCTAGTGGAGTGAACATTTAATAGAAAAGGGATGCAAGATTTTGAGTTTGATTTACAAAAAATGAGATGACTTGAGTATAAATTTTCTTAAATACTTTACTAAAAGTGAGCTCAGGGGAAGAATTCATAGCTGAGCTCTGTGAGACTGTGGGGTTCTTCTAGCAGCAAAACATAAGTTGCCTGTGGTCAGCAGAGCATTTTATATAATAAAGACCATTAAAAAGTTGCTGTATTGACTAGTTTTTCTTTTTCTTATACCTCTTTCTGCTCTATACCACAGTGTGCTATGGAACTAACCAGCCAGGTCTATGTAACCATGGTTCATCACATATAACTCATCAGTGATTGAATTAAACCCAACCCAACTGCACTATTAACTTTGCATATGGAGTGAATTATTGTTGTGTACCCTACCAGAGCCACACTGGATCATTTGGATAGTTCTGTGCTCATTGACACGAATATGTTGTTGTTCAGTCGCTAAATCATGTCTGACTCTTTATGACCCCATGGACTGCAGCATGCCAGGCTTCTCTGCCCTTCACTATCTCCTGGAGCTTACTCAAACTCACGTCCACTGAGTCGGTGATGCCATCCAACCATCTCCTCGGTCATCTCCTTCTCCTCCTGCCTTAAATCTTATCCAGCATCAGGGTCTTTTCCAATGAGCCAGCTCTTCGCATCAGGTGGCCAGAGTACTGCAGAATCAGCTTCAGCATCAGTCCTTCTGATGAATATTCAGCATTGATTTCTTTTAGGATTTACTGGTTCAATCTCCTTGCAGTCCAAGGGACTCTCAAGAGTCTTCTCCAGCACCACAGTTCAAAGGCATCAATTCTTTGGTGCTCAGCCTTCTTTGTATTTAACAAATGACAAGATCAAGTAGAAAGCTGAAGTTGTTTCCCCACTTAACCATTACCATGTTCTAACTGGTAGAGTCACAAGTCATCTGTCTAATGGTTAATCATCTTTAAATAACTTATCTTTAAAGAAACAGAAATAAAATAGTTTTATTCATTCACATATTCATTCATTCATTTTCATTTCTGGTGATTTTCATTCTTTTGTATAGATCCAGGTTTCTTACAGATACATGATTTTTCTTCTACCTCAAAAACTTTAACAATTCCGGTAGGAAAGGTCTACTAAGGGATTTCCCTGGTGATCCAGTGGCTGAGACACCATGTTCCCATTGTAAGCAGCCCAGCTTTGATCCCTGGTCAGGGAACTAGATCCCACATGCTGCAACTTAGGTGTTCACACACCGCACTTGTTGAGTTCACACGTCCTTGTGTCGCAGTTAAGACCTGGCACAGCCAAATAAATAAAATAAATATTTTTTAACAGGCCTGCTAACAACAAGTTATCTTGGCTTTTTTTTTTTTTTCACTAAAGAAAATATTTATTTCACCTTAATTTTTTCTTCAAGTTCTACTAAGATTTAATTGACATACAGCACTATATAAGTCCAAGGTGTACATAAGTATAATGATTTGATTTATACACATCATGAAATGATTACTGCAGTAAGTTTAGTTCACATCTATCTCATACAGATACCAAATTAAAGAAATAGAAAAATACATATTTTTCCCCCTTGGGATGAGATCTCTTAGGATTTACTCTCAACACCTTTCAAAAATGACATAAAGCAGCATTAATCATATTTGTCATGTTGTACATTATATCCCTAGTACTTATTCATCTTATAGTTGCAAGTCTGTACCTTTGCACTGTCTTCATTTAAGTCCCCCTCCCTCTACCCTCCTCAATCTCTGGTAACCACAAATCTGCTCTCTTTTTCTAAGAGTATGTTTGTTTGTTTGTTTTAAAGTACAACTCACCTACAACACTCTTAGTTCCAGTTACACAGCAAGGAGATTTCATATTCCTATCAAATCATAACCATGATATCTAATTAACAAATATCTCACCATACAAAGATATTACATAGTTATTGACTCTATTCCCCACACTGTACATTTCATACCCATGACTCACGCACTTCTGTGCACCTGGAAGTCTTTATCTCTTAATATCCCTCATCTATTTCTCTCCTCCCTCTAATTCATTCCCGTTTGGCAATCACCTGTGTGTTCTCTATATCTATCACTCTACTTATGTTTTCTTAAATATAGCTGTTCATTTGTTTTGATTTTCTAGATTCTACATACAAGTGAGATCAAGGAGTATTTGTCTTTGTCTGTCTTATTTCATTTAGCATAATGCTCTCTAGGTCCATCCATGTTGGCAAAAATGGCAAGATTTCATTCTTTTTATGGCTAAGTAATATTCTATTGTAACCACATCTTCTTTATTCATTCATCTGTTGATGGCACATAGGTGTTTCCATATCTTGGCTAATATATAGAATAATGCAATGAACATAGAGGTGCCTATGTCTTTTTGAATTAATATTTTCATTTTCATTGGAGTATAATTGCTGGATCATATGGTAGCTCTAGTTTTAAATTCTTGAGGAGTCTCCATACTCTTTTCCAAAGTGACTGCAGCAATTTACATGCTCTTCAACAGTGCATGAAGTTTCCCTTTTCTCAACATCCTCATCAATATTTGTTATTTGTTGTCTTTGATAACAGCCATTCTGAAATTTGTGAGGTGTTACCTTGTGGTTTTGATTTGCATTTCCCTGATGACTAGCCAGTCTTCAGCAATACGTGAACCATCAACTCCCAGATATTCAAGCTGGTTTTAGAAAAGGCAGAGGAACCAGAGATCAAATTGCCGATATCCGCTGGATCATGAAAAGAGCAAGAGAGTTCCAGAAAAACATCTATTTCTGCTTTATTGACTATGCCAAAGCCTTTGACTGTGTGGATCACAATAAACCGTGGAAAATCCTCAAAGAGATGGGAATACCAGACCACTTGACCTGCCCCTTGAGAAACCTGCATGCAGGTCAGGAAGCAACAGTTAGAACTGGACATGGAACAACAGACTGGTTCCAAATAGGAAAAGGAGTATGTCAAGGCTGTATATTGTCACCCTGCTTATTTAACTTCTATGCAGAGTACATCATGAGAAATGCTGGGCTGGATGAAGCACAAACTGGAATTGAGATTGCCAGGAGAACAATAACCTCAGATATGCAAATGACACTACCCTAATAGCAGAAAGTGAAGAATTAAAGAGCTTCTTGACGAAAGTAAAAGAGGAGAGTGAAAAAGTTGGCTTAAGGCTCAACATTCAGAAAACTGAGATCATGGCATCTGGTCCCGTCGCTTCACGGCAAATAGATGGGAAAACAGTGAGAGACTTTATTTTGGGGTGCTCCAAAATCACTGCAGATGGTGACTGCAGCCATGAAATTAAAAGACGCTTACTCCTTGGAAGGAAAGTTATGACCAACCTAGACAGCATATTAAAAAGCAGAGACATTACTTTGTCAACAAAGGTCCATTTAGTCAAGGCTATGGTTTTTCCAGTGGTCATGTATGGATGTGAGAGTTGGACTATAAAGAAAGCTGAGCACCAAAGAATTGATGCTTTTGAACTGTGGTGTTGGAGAAGACTCTTGAGAGTCCCTTGGACTGCAAGGAGATCCAACCGGTCCATCCTAAAGGAGATCAGTCCTGGGTGTTCATTGGTAGGACTGATGTTGAAGCTGAAACTCCAATACTTTGGCCACCTCATGCGAAGCACTGACTCTTTTGAAAAGACCCTGATGCTGGGAAAGATTGAGGGCAGGAGGAGACGGGGACGACAGAGGATGAGATGGTTGGATGGCATCACCGATTCAATGGACATGAGTTCGGGTAAACTCCTGGAGTTGGTGATGGACAGGGAGGCCTGGCGTGCTGCAGTTCACGGGGTTGCAAAGAGTCAGACACAACTGAATGACTGAACTGAACTGAACTGAACTGATGACTAGTGACACTGAGCAACTTTTCATACACCTGCTGGCCATTTGTGTATCTTCTGGGGAAAAATGTCTATTCTGATTACCTCTCATTTCTTTAATCATCTTGTTTGGGTTTTTCTGATGTAGAACTGTATGAGTTCTTTGTATATTTTGGGTATTAACCCCTTCTTAAATGTATCATCTGCAAATATCTTCTCCCATTTACTAAGCTGCCTTTTGTTTTGTTGATAGTTTCTTTTGCTGTGCAAAAGCCTTTTAATGTGATGTAGTACCATTTGTCTATTTTTGTTTTTGTTTTCCTTGCCTGGGCAGATATATCCAGAAATGTATTTCCAAGACCAATGTAAAAGAATGTACAGGCTATGCTTTCTTCTAGAAGTTTCATAGTTTCAAGTCTTGCATTTAAGTCTTTAATCCATTTTGAATTTATTTTTGTACATAGTATAAGAAAGTACTCCAGTTTGACCTTTTTGCACACAGCTGTCCAGTTTTCGCAAAAGCATTTATTGAAGTGGCTGTCTTTTCCCATTGTATATTCTTGTCTTCTTTGTCATAGATTAATTGCCCACTAAAGTCTGGGTTCATTTCTGTACTCACTCTTCTGTTCTATTGATCTGTGTCTACTTTTGTGCCAATACTATATTATTTTGATTACCATAGCCTTGCAGTATAATTTTAAATCCAGTTCTTTCTATATTAAGATTGCTTTAGATATTTGACGTCTCCTGTGTTTCCATAAAATTTGAGAATTTGTGCTAGTTCTATGAAAAATCCCACT
The DNA here is from genome assembly GCA_935064755.1 of Tragelaphus eurycerus. NCBI lineage: Eukaryota > Metazoa > Chordata > Mammalia > Artiodactyla > Bovidae > Tragelaphus > Tragelaphus eurycerus. The sequence goes on along the minus strand of CAKXYN010000215.1, from coordinate 1,143,996 downwards.
GGTATTTTAATAGGGATTGCACTGAATCTATAGATTGTCTTGGGTAGTAGAGTCATTTTAACAATATTAATTCCTCCAATCAATGTGCACTGTATATCTTTCGATCTGTTTGTGTTGTCTTTAGTTTCCTTCATCAGTGTCTTATGGTTTTCCAAGTATAGGTAATCTATCTCCTTAGTTAAATTCATTCTTAAGTATTCTGTTCTGTTTGATGCAGTTACAAACAGGATTGTTTATTCCATTTCCCTTTCAGATAGTTCACTGTTAGCATATGGAAAAGCAACAGGTTTCTGCATATTAATTTTGTATACTGCAACTTTACTTAATCTTATGATGAGTTCTCATAATTTTTTGATGGTGTCTGAGAATTTATTGGGGCTTCCCTGCTAGCTCAGATGATAAAGAATCCACCTGCAATGCTTCTTTGGTGGCTCAAGCAGTAAAGACTCTGCCTGCAATGCAGAAGACCTAGGTTCGATCCCTGGGCTGGGAAGATCCCCTGGAGAAGGAAATGGCAACCCACTCCAGTATTCTTGCCTAGAGAATTCCATGCACAGAGAAGCCTGGAAAGCTACAGTCCATGGGGTCTCAAAGAGTTGGACATGACTGAGGATCTATTATGTATAGTATCATATTACCTGGAAAGAGGGGTGGTTTTACTTCTCCCTCTCCAATTTGTATTCTTTTTCTTCTCTAATCACTATGACTAGGATTTACAATACTATGTTGAACAAAAGTGGCAAGTGTGGGCATCCTTCTCTTATTCGTGACCTTAGATAAAATGCTTTCAACTTTCTACTGTTAAGTATGATGACAGCTGTGGGTTTGTCATATATAGCCTTTATTATTTTGATGTATGTTTCCTTTATACTCACTTTGTTGAGAGTCTTTATCAGAAATGGATACTGAATACTGTCATAAGCTCCAGTACTCTTGCCTGGAAAATCCCTTGGATGGAGGAGCCTGGTAGGCTGCAGTCCATGGGGTCACTAAGAGTCGGACGACTGAGCGACTTCACTTTCACTTTCACTATTGAAATGATCATATCATTTTCATTTAGCAATTTGTCAATAACATCATATTAATAAATTGTTGAATGAGATTTGATTAGTGAATATTAAGCCACTTTGATTGATTAGTGAATATTGAGCCATCCTTGTATCTCTAGAATAAATCCCATTTGACCATGGTATATGATCCTTTTAATGTATTATTGAATTCAGTTTGCTAACATTTTGTTGAGTATTTTTGAGGATATTGATCTATAATTTTCTTTTCTGTGTGCGATATCTTTGTCCAGTTTTGGTATCTGGGTGATGCTGGCTTTGCAGAATGAGTTTGGAAGCATTACTTCTGCTTTAACTTTTTGAAGTGTTGAAAGGGACAGGAGTTAACTCTTCTCCAAATGCTTGGTAGAATTCACCTGAGAAGCTATCTGCTCCTGGACTTTGTTTGCTGAGAGTTAGTTTATTACTGATTCAGTTTCATTACTGGTAATTGGTCTGTTAATATTTTCTATTTCTTCCTGGTTCAGACTTGAGAGAGTGTACATTTCTAGGAATTTGTCCATTTCTACAGGGCTGTCCATTTTATCGTCATACAGTTGTTCATGCTGCTGCTGCTGCTGCTGCTGCTAAGTCACTTCAGTCGTGTCCGACTCTGTGCGACCCCATAGACGGAAGCTCACCATAGTAGTCTCTTAAACAATCCTTTGTATTTCTGTGGTATCAATTATAACATTTCCTTTTTTATTGTTTATTTTGTTTGGGCATTTTCTCTTTTTTACTTGATAAGACTGGGTAAAAGTTTATGAATTGTATTTATCTTTCAAAGAAATAACAAGTTCATTGATCTTTTCCATTGTTTTTCTAGTCTCTATTCACAAATTTTTTGCTCTGATCTTTACGGTTTCTTTGTTTCTACTCAGTTCAGGTTTTGTTTGTTTGTCTTTTTCTAGTTCCTTTAGGTGCAAGTTTAGGTTGCTTATTTGAGATTTTTCTTGTTTCCTAAAAAGCTTCTTTCATTATACACTTCCCTCTTAGAAATGCTTTTGCTTTCATCCCCTAGATTTTGGATTGTTGGTCTTCTCTTTTATCTTTTTCAGGAACTTGTTGTTTTCTCTTTGATTTCTTCAGTTATCTCACTTAATTTTTGAAAGACATTTTTGCTGGATTAGTGTTACAGGTTGACTTTTTAACCTCTCAGCACTTCAGAGAATGTTGTCCCATTATACCATGGCTTGTATTATTTCTGATGAGAAGTGCAATCTTTCCTGTCTGAGCCCATCTTTGCATTCCTATGATAAACCATACTACTTAAGAGCAGTATTTAGCAGTTTCTGATCTATTGTTTCTTATTATATTCCTAGATTCATTTCTCACTCAGTTAGTAAATAAAATTAGTCTTTAGTTTTCCATTTTGTGCTATCCTTTTCTGGATTGATGTCAGGGCTATACAAATCCTATAAATGATTTAAGAAAATTACATGCTTTTCTTTTTATTAATTTTTAATTATATAAGTTAGACTTTAATTTAGTCTCCTTGTGAAAAGTAAAATTTGGCAGATGCAGTAAATCTGTATTCTGTCAACTTAGCTAAGTTAGATCTTTGTTTCCATAACTTTCCTTCCTTAGTTAGTTACAGGTTAGGTTGGACCACAAGAGACATTTGCAATAGATTTGGATGATAGAAGAAGAGCGACCATATTGTTCTAGCTCTTACAGGATCTTCTCCTTTACCTCCTCCAACTCCTGGGTCAGGCGTATGAGTATGTTTATCTCTGTGACTAAAGATATTAGCTTCTTCTGCAGATCTCCTCCTACCAGCAAAGTTGAAAGTGTAGAAAAGGTGACAGCCTTATCCGAGTTCCAGTTTGTCCTCATGAATTCTAGTGCACTTTTACAGGTCCATTTCCCCTAGTTTCCCCCACTTCTCATGTAACTTTACTTCCTGGCTGTCTGTCCTAATGACTTCAGGTTCCAGACACTAAAGAAACAGCCCTTCATCAACCATTTAAACAGTTCTCATAATGGTGCAGGGGAAAATCTCTATAAAAAAGTAAACATACATGACACACACATATTTGCATCTACGTGTGTGTGTGTGTGTGTGTGTGTGTGTGTGTGTCATGTTCTGCTTCTCTTAGTGAACCCTGAATGAGTCACAGTTGGCTATTGGCAATGATTCCAGAGGAATGGAAATTTAAAGGACAGATTGAATGGTTCTAGGTTACCTAGCATTGGTTTTCTGACCTTATTAAAGGTATTACAGCCCTGTTTACAGTAGAAAAGATTATGCTGTAGTCAGTGAAGTGCAGAGGCCAAGTTTTAATTTATCAACTTTCCAGACCTGCAGTGAAGTCAGGGCTTTGGATAACCAAGTGTTTTTTATCAGAGTATAATTTGGTGGTAATAAGAAAGATAATGGCATTGGTTGCTTCTAAGTGTGTTGAATACTATGGGAAAAGAAAATGAAAAGCCCAAGTCTTAGGGATTAGCCAGCCACTTGGTAGCAGGTTAGTTATCCAGGACTACCTCCCTCATGAAAGGGGAAAACATTTGATATAGTTTCATGATATTTAAAAGCTTTTTTCCAAGAGAAAAAAATACTCCATAGGCCATTAGATAGTGGAGCAGACTTATGACTACAGCCAGGAGAGGCAAACCCATTACTACCAAATGTATCTGTTCCTATCAGATTGAACTGTTGACCTTTCCAAAGTTGAAGGGGCCAATGTGGTCAATTTGCCACCAAGTGGTTGGTTGGTTCCCTTGAGAAATGGTGCTATATTGTAGGTATTCAACTTGGTTGCTGACAGTCAAAGGCCTGTCATTTGAGTCGGATATTCAGCTACATCAGCCTTTGCAAGAGGGCACCCATGCCACTGGGCCCATGTGTAGCCTCCGTCTTCCTCCATGTGCCCATCATGCCAGCACTAAACTGGCCAGTGAAAGGAGTTGGCTGACAGCAAATGGCTTAACTAATATCAAATTTAAAACTAAATTTCTTTACCTTTCCCCCAAACAGAGTCATCATTTTCCATTTTGGAGACCTTCGAAATTATGATTCATATAACACAAAGTATTAATTTCTCATTCCTAATCAATTTCAATAAGTTTCACTGCTAACTCACATGAAAAACTCTGCCTTAAAAAAAAAAAATTGAAACCTTTCTTAACAATATTAAGCTTAAGCATGGCAATTATACACATGTGCTACAAAGATAATTATATCCTATTAGGATATTTATTGTCTATATTTCATTATTGTTTATTTAGATATTCAAAAATTTAGATTCAAACATTGTTTGGCACCACTACCTTTTGCCCCTCATTTATTTCAGTGACTTCCATTGCAAGGCATAAAACTGAACCTTCATGATTTTAGTTTTATATTATCGGTATAAAATATTAAAAGCTTGATTTTGAAGTCAGAAAATATGTTGGAAATACCACCTGGCTTTTTTTAACACATAATTCCAGAAAGATCAAATTTTCTGCCCAAGGTCACACAATTTGTTCATGGAAAAGACAGGACTAAAGTGAGATGTTTTTACTTCCTTAAAATTATGTTCCTGGACTTCCCTGGTGGCACAGTGGGTAAGAATCCACCTACCAGTGCAGGAGACACAGGTTCAATCTCTGGCTGGGAAGATTCCACATGCCTCAGAGCAACTAACCCCATGAGCCACAACTACCGAGCCCGTGCTCTAGAGCCCTCCAGCTGAAACTACTGAGCCCATGTGCTACGACTATTGAAGCCTGAAAGCTCTAGCGAGGCAGGTCAGGTGGTCTGGTATTCCCATCTCCTTAAGAATTTTCCAGTTTGTTGTGATCCACACAGTCAAAGGCTTTGGTCAATAAAGTCAATAAATCAGATGTTTTTCTGGAACTCTCTTGCTTTTTCAATGATCCAACAGATGTTGGCAATTTGATCTCTGGTTCCTTTGTCTTTTCTAAAACTAACTTGAACATCTGGAAGTTCACAATTCACGTACTATCGAAGCCTGGCTTGGAGAATTTTGAGCATTACTTTGCTAGCATGTGAGATGAGTGCAGTTGTGCAGTAGTTTGAACAATGGACTGGTTCCAACCTGGGAAAGGAGTATGACAAGGCTGTATATTGTCACCCTGCTTATTTAACTTATATGTAGAGTACATCATGCAAAATGCTGGGCTGGATGAAGCACAAGTTGGAATCAAGACTGCCAGGAAAAATATCAATAACCTCAGATATGAAGATGACACCACCCTTATGGCAGAAAGTGAAGAACAGACGAGCCTCTTGATGAAACTGAAGGAGGAGAGTGAAAAAGTTGGCTTACAACTCAACATTGAAAAAAACTAAGATCATGACATCTGGTCCCATCACTTCATGGCAAATAGATGGGGAAACAGTGAAAGATTTTATTTTGGGGGGCTCCAAAATCACTGCAGATGGTGACTGCGGCCATGAAATTAAAAGACGCTTGCTCCTTGGAAGAAAAGCTATGACCAACTTAGACAGCATATTAAAAAGCAGAGACATTACTTTGCCAATAAATGTCTGTCTAGTCAAAGCTATGGTTTTTCTAGTAGTCATGTATGGATGTGACAGTTGGACTATAAAGAAAGCTGAAGGCTGAAGAATTGAGGCTTTTGAACTGTGGTGTTGGAGAAGACTCTTGAGAGTCCCTTGGACTGCAAGGAGATCAAGCCAGTCAATTATAAAGGAAATCAGTCCTGAATATTCATTGGAAGGTCTAATACTGAAGCTGAAGCTTCAAATACTTTGGCCACCTCATGTGAAGAACTACCTCATTGGAAAAGACCCTGATGCTGAGAAAGATTGAAGGCAGGAGGAGAAGGGGATGACAGAGGATGAGATAGTTGGATGGCATCACCGACTCCCTGGACATGAGTTTGAACAATTTCCAGGAGTTGGTGATAAACAGGGAAGCCTGGCGTGCTGCAGTCCATGGGGTTGCAAAGAGTTGGATAAGACTGAGCGACTGAACTGAACTGAAGCTCCAGGGACGGCAAGCCACAAGTACCAAGCGCCTGTGCAGCAGCCACTAAAGCCCTCACGCCTAGAGCCTGTGCTCCCACAACAAGAAAAGCCACGGCAATAAGCCCAGGAACACCAGTGAGAAGCCCAAGAACCACAACTAGAGAAAGCTAGAGTGTAGCAGCAAAGACCCACTGTGGCTAAGGATATACAAATAAATGAAAGCATTGTGAACATGTCAAATATACTGTATTTTAAAAAGTATGTTCCTGTGTAGCACATGAATGTGTTTTGAAGAAGCACTTTTCAGACCTTGGAAGGCCCAATGAAGTAAAATCTAATACGATCATTTTGGACTCCAAACCCAAAAATTTCAATCCACTAAAAGACAGAATTACTGTTGTGGTGAATAAGTATTTGTGGAGTTCACTGCAGGATACAGATCCTTCTCAGACTCACATGTGCAGTGGACCCACATAGCAGTGCTTGCTCCCTCTGCCCTAATTATGGGGCAACTTGGGGGTCTGGCTCCAAAAGAGCAGAATTTCCAAGTCTGCGTCCGTTTAGTCGGCCTGGTCTGGGGACTATATCAGGGCTACAGGGACCTTAGGTCCATATCCTGCTTCTCAGGACCCGCAGCCCATTATCCGCCCCGCCCCCATCCTGATTCTCCGCCAGGAGGCCAAGCACTTTATCCTTCTGCCCTCCTCCCAGCCCCCCACTTGCTCCCCACCCATCCCCAACATCTTTAAGAAGCCAGAGGAGGACTGTATCCAATCCCAATTACGTCCGATTTTGCTGTGTTTCAGGCTTTTTTTTTTTTTTTTTAACTGTCAACAATAGTTGTGCTCCATCAACTAGGTAAACAGGAGTCAGCTTATGCCTGCACTTACAGGGAGCTGTAACGTGTACCTGTAATTAAAGCGCTTTCTGAACCAACTAGCTGGGGGGTGACAGTTCAGGGAACCAAATGCCCAGGAGAACACGAAATACACCTGGAAGGATACTTCCTTCTGTTCTTTGGTACAAACTGACAAAGAGAAACAGGGTGTCAGACTTGAACTGCAGCCCCCGGAAGGGTCTCCGCGGGTCTCCGAATGCAGCCCCCCAGCTCGGAGAGGCAGGACTTTGGAAGCGGGGCGGCCAGGAGGCGGAGAGGGCGGCGCTGGGCAGAGAACCGAGGTTCCGCGGCGCGTGTGGTGCGCGTGCGCACGGGCATGGGTCTGCGCGGCGTCACGGACACAAGGGGCCGGAATGCCGCGCAGACCCAGGTAGTGGAGGGGCCGCGGCGGGGGCGGGTAGGGACACGGACACGGCGGCACTCCACCGCGGTGGCTTTGGAGCCGCGGTCGGGAAACTGCTGCGCCTGCAGTCCCCAAGCTTCACCGCCAGGGGGCGAACACCCCACGACCCGGGGGCTCTGGATCGTGCGCGGACCCAGGGAAAGCAAAGGCGGTGGCCACCCTACTGGGCGGCCGTCCTTACCTCCAGGTAGTACAAGTCCAGGGTCGTGATCTGCGAGTCCAGGAAATCTTCGTAGGTGTTGAACTGCGTGACTATATTGTCCACGGTGGTCGACGCTTCGTCCTGATCCATCGCTGTTGCCGTGGCCGAAGCGTCCCTAGCTACGGAGGCCTGGGGGCAGGATCAGAAGATTCCACCCACTTCGTCCCTTCCAATCAGTTAGAAACCGGTGCGGAGTTTGAGGCGTTAATCCCACCCCAGTGTCTGGTTACGGTTTCAGGTTCCCGCCTCATTCCTAGGAACGCTGTCTCAAATTACCCTCCCCAAGTTCAGGTCTGACGACTTCAGTAGACTCGCACTTCGATAAAAATGAGTTAGCCTTGGAAGAGAGGCAATTGCAATCCAAAATTTAAAAGGATGAAATTCCTCCCAGGATATGTAGACAAAATACTACAGATCAGAGCTTCTGCTGCTGCTGCTGCTAAGTCGCTTCAGTCGTGTCCGACTCTGTGCGACCCCATAGACGGCAGCCCACCCGGCTCCCCTGTCCCTGGGATTCTCCAGGCAAGAATACTGGAATGGGTTGCCATTTCCTTCTCCAATGCATGACAGTGAAAAGTCAAAGTGAAGTTGCTCAGTAGTGTCCCCATGGACTGCAGCCCACCAGGCTCCTCTGTCCATGGGATTTTCCAGGCAAGAGTACTGGAGTGGGTTGCCATTGCCTTCTCCCTAAAACAATGCTGCGAAGGACCAAATTACCAAGGTTAGTTCTCTGGTAACTGAAGGTCCATTTTTGCAGTGTCTCAAAACAGAAATTTCTGGAAATGGACTTGTGAATAAATCCATTAACAAAAGAAATATTAATAACATTTTCAAATTATTGTTGTTGTTGTTTAGTTGCTAAGTCACTCCGACTCTTTTTTGAGACCCCATGGACCCTATGTAGCTTTGCCAGGCTCCTCTGTCCATGGTAAAGTAATGTCTCTGCTTTTGAATATGCTATCTAGGTTGGTCATAACTTTCCTTCCAAGGAGTAAGCATCTTTTAATTTCATGGCTGCAGTCACTATCTGCAGTGATTTTGGAGCCCAGAAAAGTATGGATGTGAGAGCTGGACTGTGAAGAAGGCTGAGCACCAAAGAATTGATGCTTTTGAAGTGTGGTGTTGGAGAAGACTCTTGAGAGTCCCTTGGACTGCAAGAAGATCCAACCAGTCCATTCTGAAGGAGATCAATCCTGGAATTTCTTTGGAAGGAATGATGCTAAAGCTGAAACTCCAGTATTTTGGCCACCTCATGCGAAGAGTTGACTCATTGGAGAAGACTCTGATGCTGGGAGGGATTGAGGGCAGGAGGAGAAGGGGACGACAGAGGATGAGATGGCTGAATGGCATCACTGACTTGATGGGTGTGAGTCTGAGTGACCTCCGGGAGCTGGTGATGGACAGGGAGGCCTGGCGTGCTGTGGTTCATGGGGTCACAAAGAGTCGGACATGACTGAGCGACTGATCTGATCTGATCTGATCTGTCCATGGGATTTCCTGGGCAAGAATACTGGAGTGAGGCATCATTCCCTTCTCTAGGGGATCTTCCCGACCCAGGGATTGAACCCATGTCTCTTACATCTCCTGTATTGGCAGGAGGATTCTTTACCACTAGGCCACCTATTTTTAAGTTATTGCTAATATTTGGATATAAGAAAGAATTTATGAATTTCCCAAAGGAAACTAATTGAACGAAAATATCTTTGAAGACTCCTTTTGGCCCCAGGCGCTTGTTTTATCTTTTTTTTTTTTTTTTTAACCTTTTAAGTTTCAGTAAGCACACAAAGACCTTGGCTTGTGGAAGCTGCCTTCTTTTAAAGGGTAAAATATCTGTGGAAATTTAGAAAGCAAAGGTTTTTACTAAAGACTTTTCCTTTAGAACAGAGTTTTACATTTTGAAAACATGGATTTAAAGTAATCCACCCTGGCAGCTGGCAAAATTTTTCAGAATCCATTTTTGGATGTTAATGTTCTACAAATCATCCTTGGGAATTAACACATAGTACAACACTTGAGCCTGTGGTAGTTGCTCTCTAAGTACTTACTGAGTTGATTTTGAAGCTTTCCACAGAAGTACAAAAATATTTTTTAATGAAAACATCTGTTAAGATACTTCACCTTGAGTTAGCTTTCTTACTTTAAAAAGGCCCTCTCAAAATTATGTCCTGAATGTTCTGATTTTAAGTGCTGGAAACAATAATCTCTAGGATATCAGTAACTTGTCTTTTAATTATTACATTTTAAGAGGCACTTTGGACATTATTTTTAAATACAATGTAATCTTGATTTAGGAGAACAGAAAGGAGAAAGAAACCCTGGACACTCATAACACAACAATGACATTAATAATAATAATACCAGTTATTGAGTGCACCCTGCATGCTAGGCACTGTCCCAAGTACCAACAATGGATTACATCTTTAACTAGTATCTGTGCTAAAATTAACAACCACCAACACTTTGACATCATCTAATGCCCAAAGAGACATGAAAATTCAAATAGCTCAAGGCTGAGGGAAAAATCCACGTGGCTTAAGACATTCTACCTGATAAGAGACAGAGGTCTCAGTATTCTGGATTATCTAATGTCTCCTCATTATTCTGAGTGAACTGAGCACAAGGAAAGGCTTAGAAAATATATATTTGATGTAGTATGATAATATTTATGAAAACTTTATCATGTGCCAGCCCTGTTCTAAATGCATGCTTTATATGCATTATCTTGTTTAATCATGACTACAAATCCACCAGAAAAGTAGCACTAGCATTATTCGTAACATGGAAACAGAATGAATCTAAGTGGATTGGCCAAAGTCTTAAAGATAAAAATAGCAAAACAACGCACCACTCGTGCTTTCCCAGAAAGAGAAAGGTGAATCAACGTTTGAAGGGCCACGTGGAATTAACTATCAAAGTTGGGGTTTTGTATTTATTAGAAACACATATATATGTCAAATTGTGAAAGGGAACATTGATCGCACAAAGAAGCAAAAGGGGTGGCGTATTCCAAGATGTGGAGGCAAAGAAAGATTGGGTTCTGTGTAGGAAAAGCTGCACATCGATTTGACAGTTGTGAGAAACCCGGGACGGAGCACAGAAGAAAGGAATCTGACTAAGGAGGCAAATTGGTAGGAAGGCTTTGAATGCTTGAATGAAGAGTTTGCAGAGGTAATAATCTTAGAGTAAGACAGGGTATGAAGAAAACGACTGATGATCAAGGACAAACAAAACATGTCACTGTTGAAGCCTCCAGAGTGCTTATATTATCATATCAGCTTTGAAGTCCTCCTCCTTCATGATCTCATCCATTCTGAGAAACCATAAAGAATCTAGGGAAACTGTGTGTCTGTCTGTCTGTGTGTATGTGTGTGCACGGGCATGCGTGGGCATCCTCAGTTGCTCAGTAGTGTCCAACTCTTTGCGACCCCATAGACTGTAGCCCACCAGGCTCCTCTGTCCATGGGATTTTTTAGGCAAGAATACTGGAGAGGGTTGCCATTTCCTCCTAAAGGGCATCTTCCCAACCCAGGGAATCAAACCCACATCTCTTGTGTCTCCTGCATTGCAGGTGGAATCTTTAGGTTTATTTAATGATTGCAATTTGATTACAAGGACCTATATGTTAGTAAAATCTGAGATTATTGTTTGCCTGTATATTCTTCTATTAGGATCCATTGTGACTATGCATTTTCGGTGGAAACCTCATTAAATGTACCATTTGGCAGTCAGCTCTTTGATGAAGGAATCCCTAAAACATCTAAATTTAAAAAATCATGAAAATGCTTCAGGTCAATGAATCTAGTAATGTGTTCCAACTGAGAACACTAAGGATGATTTTCAACAAATTAGTTTCTTTATTTTTTTTTTTTTTAACGGGTGCTTGGCTGTTTCTTTTTTTTTATTTTTATTTTTTTATTTTGCTTAACTTTACAATATTGTATTGCTTTTACTATACATCGAGATGGATCTGCCTTATACATCAGTTCAGTTCAGTCGCTCAGTCGTGTCCGACTCTTTGCGACCCTGTGAATCGCAGCACACCAGGCCTCCTTGTCCATCACCAACTTGCAGACTTCACCCAAACTCACGTCCATAGAGTCGGTGATGCCATCCAGCCATCTCATCCTCTGTTGTCCCCTTCTCCCCCTGCCCCCAATCCCTCCCAGCATCAGAGTCTTTTCCAATGAGTCCACTCTTCGCATGAGGTGGCCAAAGTCATACATAGTGAAAGAAAAAAATATCAATTCAGCCTTACTTCTCAAGAAAAGCTTGAATGATGGTAGGCCTAATTCAACTGTATTTTTCTTAACCTTCAATTTAAGTTTAAAAGCACTTTCAGACCTGTGCCTGAGAAATTAATGAGCTTTGGCATATCTCTATTTCCTATTTTAAAGTCTTTGTTATGATCAGTTATTTTGGGTAACATGCATTCCTACTTATAGTCCAGCATTTTTAAAGATGGAAACCTGAATTAAGTAGCCAATCCCAGATATTTCATTCTTTGCAAGAGCACCAGCAAGGATTATCTATATTCACAACAATACTCCCAAAGATGAAAGAAACATGTTCCATGTAAGAATAACAAAATATATACCATATTTAGCTTAGTTTTGTTGCTTTTAGTCTCTAAGTCATGTCCAACTGTTTTACAACCACATGGACTCTAGCCCTCCAGGCTCCTCTGTCCATGGGATTTCCCAGGACATGAATGAATACTGGAGTGGGTTGCCATTTCCTCGACCAGGAATCAAACCCACATCTCCTGCATTGGCAAATGAGTTCTTTACCACTGAGCTACCAGGGAAGCCCTTAGCTCACTTTACTGAGTTTAAAAAGTGACATGATATAAAAATAAAAGTCATAGGAATGTAAGCAAAAATCTAAGCATCATTATCTCTTTGAAATAAAAAGGCTTTGGTATTATACTTACCAAAGTATAAGTGGAAGTGTATGAAAAAATTTCCAATTAAGTTTTGTGCTTTTCTATTTCCAAATGTCCAGCAATATACCATGGTATCTGGGAAAGTGACTAGAAAACATACTTTAGGTAAGTTGACATGATAGAAACAAGATGCCTTGTTTATTATGCTAATAAGATGCTAAACACTCTGACTAAGAACTTGAGGTTCTATTAAACCGCACTTAATACATTACCATACTGTAAGTAAGAAAAACATAATGCTCACTCTAAAAGGATAAGAGACTTGTGTCTGATGTTGCCCTATTGCTTATGAGGTTCCTGTGGGTTGCAGATGAGGACTAGTGCTTAATCATCAGTCAAGGAGAGCTCTTTTGCACTTTGTAATAAAAACAACACTGCATTTATTTAAGTTATTTCTTGTGATGAGATCACTGGACTTCCACATCGTCTCAGTTTTTCTAAAGTGCTGGAGTTCTGGTTCCACAGCTTCTAGCTCATGCAGACATGATATGTCCATGTGTCATAATTCCAGTTTTCTCCTGGCCTCTGACAATGTAAAGGGAAGGATCCAGAAGAAAGGCCAGAGGTAACTGCTACCAGGAATGGGGCTGACAGGTGACAGAAGCTAATAAAAGTTTGGAAGTTACTGTGTTATGGGATTTTTGTTGTTGTTGTTGTTCAGCTGCTAAGTGATTTCCAACTCTTTGTGACCCCATACATTTAAGCCTTCACCATCTCTCTTCTAGGACAGCTGGTGGATACAGTAGCTGCAACCATCTTCTCAGAACTGGGCTCTCAGCGACTCTCTAAGGTTTTCCTAGAAATTTCACTGAAAATTCCTTAAACCTCTTTGCCTACATCATATCAGGCTCTTCCCTAATGCACCACTCCCGCTGAGGGGCCAAACACTCTCAGAAGGCATCGCAGGTGAACAGATGGCCACCGAGACCAGTGCAGAGCTGCCAGTTTCAGATGGTTGGTTGCTTGGCACCACCCCCGATCTTACTATGTGTTTTTCCCTTCAAATCACTCTTATGTTCTGCAGTGACTTTTCCTCCTTTGTCTTCTCTCTTTAACCCTATATCCTCCTGTCTCAAAGCAGATCATCTTAACTCCTACTTCACAACAGAAGTAAAAGGCATCAGATTAGATATCCTACGAGATTACTCACATATCAATTCTTCAATTTCTTCCCTTTGGCTTCAAAAGAAGAGATTCACCTCCTCTTGGACCTTCATTCTACCCTGGCTCTCTCCTGCCTTCTCAGGATTTCTTATTTTGACTATTCCTTCTCACTCCTGTATAATTATCTCTCTTCCTCTCTCTTTCCTTTTCTCTCTCCCCCACTTCTTTCCCCATTTTTAGAACAAGCAAATGAACTCTAAAACAAGCCTTCCACTCCACAGTCCACTTCAGCTATAAGCTCTCTCATCTCTCACAGCAAAGCTTCTTGAAAGAGTTAGCAACCGCCCCTATTCCCATGTACTAACCATACACTTTCTGCTCAGCCCTTCCCAATCTAGTGTTATGCACTGATCCACTGAAACTATCTTTATCATAGGCAATGATACAAAGCTAGTGGAGGTGATGGAATTCCAGTGGAGCTATTCCAAGTCCTGAAAGATGATGCTGTGAAAGTGCTGCACTCAATATGCCAGCAAATTTGGAAAACTCAGCAGTGGCCACAAGATTGGAAAAGGTCAGTTTTCATCCCAATCCCAAAGAAAGGCAATGCCAAGGAGTGCTCAAACTACCGAACAATTGCACTCATCTCACACGCTAGTAAAGTAATGCTCAAAATTCTCCAAGCCAGGCTTCAGCAATATGTGAACCGTGAACTTCCTGATGTTCAAGCTGGTTTTAGAAAAGGCAGAGGAACCAGAGATCAAATTGCCAACATCCGCTGGATCATGGAAAAAGCAAGAGAGTTCCAGAAAAACATCTATTTCTGCTTTATTGACTATGCCAAAGCCTTTGACTGTGTGGATCACAATAAACTATGGAAAATTCTGAAAGAGATGGGAATACCAGACCACCTGATCTGCCTCTTAAGAAATCTGTATGCAGGTCAGGAAGCAACAGTTAGAACTGGTCATGGAACAACAGACTGGTTCCAAATAGGAAAAGGAGTACGTCAAGGCTGCATATTGTCACCATGTTTATTTAACTTATATGCAGAGTACATCATGAGAAATGCTGGACTGGAAGAAACACAAGTTGGAATCAAGATTGCTGGGAGAAATATCAATAACCTCAGATATGCAGATGACATCACTCTTATGGCAGAAAGTGAAGAGGGGCTAAAAAGCCTCTTGATGAAAGTGAAAGTGGAGAGTGAAAAGGTTGGCTTAAAGCTCAACATTCAGAAAACGAAGATCATGGCATCTGGTCCCATCACTGCATGGGAAATAGATGGGGAAACAGTGGAAACAGTGTCAGACTTTGTTTTTCTGGGCTCCAAAATCACTGCAGATGGTGACTGCAGCCATGAAATTAAAAGACGCTTACTCCTTGGAAGGAAAGTTATGACCAACCTAGATAGCATATTCAAAAGCAGAGACATTACTTTGCCAACAGAGGTTCGCCTAGTCAAGGCTATGGTCTTTCCTGTGGTCATGTATGGATGTGAGAGCTGGACTGTGAAGAAGGCTGAGCGCTGAAGAATTGATGCTTTTGAACTGTGGTGTTGGAGAAGACTCTTGAGAGTCCCTTGCACTGCAAGGAGATCCAACCAGTCCATTCTGAAGGAGATCAGCCCTGGGATTTCTTTGGAAGGAATGATGCTAAAGCTGAAACTCCAGTATTTTGGCCACCTCATGCGAAGAGTTGACTCATTGGAGAAGACTCTGATGCTGGGAGGGATTGGGGGCAGGAGGAGAAGGGGACGACAGAGGATGAGATGGCTGGATGGCATCACTGACTTGATGGATGCGAGTCTGAGTGACCTCTGGGAGCTGGTGATGGACAGGGAGGCCTGGCGTGCTGCGGTTCATGTGGTCGCAAAGAGTCGGACACGACTGAGCGACTGATCTGATCTGATCTGATCTGATGATATCCTAGGTTTGTTTTTTTTTTTTTTTTTTTTGGCTGAGTGGCATGTGGGATCTTAGTTCCCCAACTAGGGATCAAACCCATACCCCGGGCATCAGGAGTTCAAAGTATTAACCACTGAACCTCCAGGGAAGGCCTCCTAGGCAATTTTTTCTGTTCTCATACTACGTCACTCTCAGGGGCATATGAGTCTGCGACCACTCTCGTCTCTTCAAAACTCTCCTTCACTTGCCATCACATCATTTCTGCCCTGTGACCAGTTGTTTGGTTGGTCAACTAGATGACTGATTTTCCATTAGCTGTCTTTCCAGTCTTCTTTGCAGGCTCCTCTTCCCCTTAACTAGCTTTTAAAAGTTCAATGGTCTTGGAGTTCTCTTCTAGGCCTTTTCCTGCCTCTATACGTTCTGAGACTATAGTCAGTCCCCTATGTACAAACAAGTTCCACTCTGAGAACACAATCATAAGTCCAATTTGTTCATAAGTCCAACAAAGTTAGTCTAGCTGCCCAACTAACACAGTTGGCTATGTGGTACTGTACTGTAATGGGTTTATAATACTTGTCACACAAATAATACATAAAAAACAAACAGAAATGAACCACTTTTAATCCTACAGTACAGTACCTTGAAAAGTACAGTAGCACAGTACAACAGCTGGCATACAGGTGGCTGGCATCAAGTGAACAGGCAACAAGAGTTACTGATGGAGCAGGGAGAGGAGGTGGGAAATGGTAGAGCTGAAGGACTGTCAGCGATAGGAGTCAGAGAATGAGCTGCAATTCATGCCTGACAGCGATGGAACACACATTCACATCTTTGAAAGTTCGCAACTTGAAGGTTCATATGTAGGGGACTTACTGTATATCTATATCCATGACTTATATCCTACATGCATATGATTCTTAGGTTTATATAACTAGCCAGATCACTCTCCTGAGCTCCAGCCCACAAGTCCAACTGCCTACAAGACATCACCAGATGAAAATGAGTATAAAATTGAATTTTTTCTCTTCCATGCTTCCTAAACTTGCTGCTCCACGTGTGTTCCCTCCTTCAGAATACATCTTTCTCTCTTCTCTCCATGGTTCATGGAAGAAACCTGGAAGACAGTTGTGACCTTGACTCTCCTTTACCCCTGAAATACATGACCTGTTATTTCATTCTCCCAAATATATCACTTAAAGGCTTTGATTTCTTTCCAACCTCATTGCTTTTGCATTCTTGTCTGAGCCAGAAACTGACATCTAGACTCCAAAGATAGCCTCTTTTCTGGTTTCCTTAGATCCCTTGGGCACCCTCTCCATTCCACTCTTCACAACTGAGTTAGAGGGTTTATTTGAAAACAGCGATCTGATTTCATCACACTTCTCTGAAAACCTCCATTGGCTTTCCACTGCCTTTGGATTAAATTTTCTTTCTTTTCTTTTTTTTTTTTTTTAAACATGGCTAACAAGGCCCTCCATATTCCTTCATCTGACATTTTCACCGTCTCACACATTACATGTAGAAGAGACGGATTCCAGAAACTACTGGGATAAAGTGTATAGAGGCGCAACTGAGCACTTTTTATCCTCAAATAAGAGTCAAAAGATTTTCATTTTAGATCAAAATAAGAAATACAGTGATGTGGTTGGTTTTTAATGAAAGCTTGCAAGTACTTAATAAACTCTAATAATTAGGTACTGATTTGAAGGTAAAAAATATTGAGATGAAATTTCTGGAGAAAATAAGAAGTGACATCTTTAAAACTCTAGAGACAAGGTGGAAACAAGCTGCTTTTCTGAGGAGTATATTTAGCACCTCTAAAATACTCACTGACCTCTATAGAATTCCTCAGAGGAGAAACTTGATCTATTTTAAATCAGCATCTTCTTTCTAGCCTCTGAATACAATGTCAGAGCTCATCAGGTAGCACAGTGTTTTTGCAGCCATGGTAATAATACAACAATCCCACTCACAACTAAGCCAACACAAAAAGAGGACCTAACATTCATTAGTCTTCATTAAACACTCTAGAAGAAGCATTTAAGGAAGGGATGCCAACTCCATTAAGAGCTAATTCATGCATTCAACTTGGCTCTAATTCTCCAGGATATCCAACATTCTCTGAGTATGGATACATTTATCACAATAATTACAATAGAAGATGTTTTGGTACATCTTTGCCACTGACACTCATCAAAGCAATAAACTTAATCACTCAGCAATAATTCAAGATAACTGAATCAGGCTCGGTGTGTGTGTACATGCTCAGTCACTCACTTGTGCCCAACTCTTTGTGACCCTATGGACTGTAACCCTGCAGGCTCTTCTGTCTATGGGATTTTCCAGGCAAGAAAACTGGAGTGAGTTGCCATTTCCTTGTCCAGGGATCTTCCCCAAGTCAGGGATTGAATCCACGTCTCCTGCATTGGCAGGCGGATTTTCTTTTTTTTACCACTAGGGTCACTTGCTATGCTATGCTAAGTCACTTCAGTTATGTCCGACTCTGTGTGACCCCATAGACGGCAGGCAGCCCACCAGGCTTCCCCGTCCCTGGGATTCTCCAGGCAAGAACACTGGAGTGGGTTGCCATTTCCTTCTCCAATGCATGAAAGTGAAAAGAGAAAGTGAAGTCGCTCAGTTGTGTTAGACTCTTAGCGACCCCATGGACTGCAGCCTACCAGGCTCCTCCGTCCATGGGATTTTCCAGGCAAGAGTACTGGAGTGGGGTGCCATTGCCTTGGGAAGCTCAAAAAGGCTCTGAAAATGCCACAAAAAATAAAACCTGGTCCTTCACATCTTCAAGGATATCACAATTTAGGCAAGGGGGATAGAGGTCCTGAACTGGTAAGTGGTTGAGGGAAGGGAAAAAAAGGAGATAAATTAAGCAGATTTTGGAAATACATCTTTAAATAAATGAGGACAATTCAATTTTATAGGAGCTAAATGATAAAAAAATATTTACAGTATACAGAGTGGGATATAGGTGAAAAAAACTGGTCCTGTGTGTGAACAACAGACTTAATAGAAAGAATCCAAGAATTTGTTTTAAGAAATCGGAAAATAATTTTGTCTTCTCTAAAAGAACTGGATGGTCTGTGAGATCACATCTAGATGGAAAATTGTGTGATATAACATAACATATGTGTTTATTAAGTGTTTGGATTTAACCTAAAGAAAGTCTCTGAGAAGAAGGGGAAAGAGTAGAATTGCTCCCCCATGCGATAAGAAAACACATATTGTACTAAGTAATTTTATAACCATAAATCTCAGTATGCTTGGCAAGATTTTTTGTCAGTGTCAAAAAATGTGTATTTCCCATCCTTTCTTTTATTCATAATTGTCTCTTTCCTTCCCCTTTTTCCACCTGCCTCCACCACCACTACCCACCCAATACATCCCCACTACCCACTCAATAATTACTTTAATTTTTAAATACAAAAACAGATTAGATGAATATTATTTTTAGGATAATTCAGACAGATAAAGCTAACCCTTGCCAAATAATATGAACACTAAACATATTAATACCATAGCATGTACTTATGAAGAAAAATGAAAAGCTTATATAAATAGATGCTGTCACCATTAGTCAAATGATGTGGTCAACTTTAGCCAAAGGCACACAAAAATATTAATGTCAATAACCAAGAGAGAATATTTCTAGCAACTATAGTGTTTCAGTAGTATGCACATTAAATGTAAAGTTATTTTAATGAATATGACACAAACGTGTTCTTGTACAACCATGTTAATGGACCCCCAGCTGCCGCCTTTTCTGTCTGGACCCGTAAACCTTTTTATTTCTCAGATTCTTTTTACCTTTCTTCTAAAACTACCTGTTTTCCATGTCCATTCAGAATATCTACTGACATATGCAATTACTGGCTCATATTTTCTTTTTCAAAATTGTTGCTAGTCTCAAAATTTTAAATTTCTTTAAAAACCATTTCCTCCCAGCATACCTCAGTGTTAATGTCTCTGATTTGCTTTCTAGAACATTGAGACCGAGGAGGCGATGGTAGCAACAGACCTGAAATGGCTGTGAGTCTGTGATAAAGTTTTATCACAAAAAATGTGGCTCTGTATGCATGCTTATCAATAACCAAATGCATTAATAATGGTAACTTAGGCCTCTGTTTATGATACTGTGTGTAATGCACTGTGCTTCCTAATTTTTCCCCTTTGCACTTACTATTTAGTTTATGAGTCAATTACTGGATTTTGAGGGTTTTTGTAAAGGGCTAATCATAAAAATTGATTGCAAAGTACTCTGAGAGCCTTTCATGATAACCACTCTAGAGAGCAAAAGAGTTTTTTTTTAATGTTATGTTCTTTCATAATGTTTCCCAGTAGATTACATATTCCAGAAAGAGTGTATGTGTAGACTCGTGGATTTTTTTTAAATGTAGTTTAAGAATATTGTCTCTTACTTTAATTTAAAAAATCTAATATTTGCCATAAAGTATGACTGAAATATCAGCTACCAAGAATATGTGATTGTTGGCAAACATTCTGATGGCCCTAAATCACTCAACATTTCCAAATAATTATTAATACGCAGGAGGAAATCTAGTTGTTAATCTAAAATGAACTAAAAATAGGCTAAGTAATTTTGAAATTAAAACTTCTACTGATTTCTAGAAGTTCGGCCTGCAAAATTATTCAAGAGTGAAGAATTATATTATTTTTATGAAATACTGGCACATTTTCTATTATAGGCTTATATAATTTATTGATCATTATAATATATATGATTACGTAACTGATTTGTTTCTCCACATGCTAATAAATCCTAATTAATAGGTTTTGGATACTAAGAGAAAAAACATAATTAAACGTGTTGTTGGTAAAGAATCCACCTGCAATGAAGGAGACCCCAGTTCGATTCCCGGGTCAGGAAGATCCCCTGGAGAAGGGATAGGCTACCCATTCCAGTATTCTTGGGCTTCCCTTGTGGCTCAGCTGGTAAGGAATCTGCCTGCAATGCAAGAGACCTGGGCTTGATCCCTTGATTGGGAAGATCCCCTGGAAAAGGGAAAGGCTACCCCCCAGTCTTCTGACCTGGAGAATTTGTCAGACATGACTGAGTGGCTTTCACTTGTCAAATCTGTTGTTGGGTCAAGAAAAAAATAAGGCCATTTTCCTGCAAAGCCAACAGTTAAGAGATAAACGTTTCAGATCAGATCAGATCAGTCGCTCAGTCGTGTCTGACTCTTTGCGACCCCATGAACCGCAGCACGCCAGGCCTCCCTGTCCATCACCAGCTCCCGGAGGTCACTCAGACTCACATCCATCGAGTCAGTGATGCCATCCAGCCATCTCATCCTCTGTCGTCCCCTTCTCCTCCTGCCCCCAACCCCTCCCAGCATCAGAGTCTTCTCCAATGAGTCAACTCTTTGCATGAGGTGGCCAAAATACTGGAGTTTCAGCTTTAGCATCATTCCTTCCAAAGAAATCCCAGGGCTGATCTCCTTCAGAATGGACTGGTTGGATCTCCTTGCAGTCCAAGGGACTCTCAAGAGTCTTCTCCAACACCACAGTTCAAAAGCATCAATTCTTCGGCGCTCAGCCTTCTTCACAGTCCAGCTCTCACATCCATACAAGACCACAGGAAAGACCATACCATTGACTAGGTGAACCTTTGTTGGCACGTTTAGGTTCTAAAAAAGTCAAGGCTCAGTTATGTTTATTTTTTTTAATTTTTTTTTATTTTTTGCAGGGGAAAATGGACAAAGGAAAGGATTGATGAGGGTGGGAGGGAAATGGGAAGGAAGAAGGGGAGTGATGGTGGGGAGGAGTATATGTAATTTCTTACCTAATGGCTTTCTGTTTTTAATCACAAAGAACAATTTAAAAAAATCATGTTGAATTCATCCTATATTAGGAGGTTTGATCTGGAAAAGAAAAGTTCAGGAAACTAAAAGTCCAGTTTGAGTGTCCTCATCTTAGGCACATCTTGGTATTTTGTATTGGTAGGTCTATCTTTACCACAATATATTGTTTAGGACAGGATCACATTTGTCACTTCTTCCTCCCTACTACCCAAAGTGGTACCAGACCCATAAAATAGTCAATAAACATTTACAGAGTGAAGAAATAGGTCTATTTTTTTTAACTCTCCTGAGTGAACTGAATTTTTTGAGGCTCATAAGTGAATATGTTTTCCTCTTTACTTTGTCTATTACAGCCAGATTGTATGAGTGGGATATTAAAGTCTCCCACTATTATTGTATTGTTGCATATTTCTTCCATCATACTAATTAATGTTTGTCTTAGATATATCAATGCTCCAATGTTGGGTGCATATATATTTATAATTGTTATAACTTCTTTTTGGATTGTTCCTTTAAGTCGTTTTGTATAACCTTGATTGTCTCCTTTTCAGGATCTTTAAAGTCAATTTTATCTGATATGAGTATTGCTACTCCTGTTTTCTTTTGGTCCATATTTGCATAGAAAATCTTTTTCCAGCCCTTCATTTTCAGTCAGTATATATCCCCTATTTTAAGGTGGTTCTCTTGTAGACAACATATATAGGGGTCTAGTTTTTGTATCCATTTGACCCATTTTAGTCTTTTGGTTGTCTCTTGTAGACAAGGTATGTAGGGGTCTTGTTTTTGTATCGATTCGGCCAGTCTTTGTCTGTTGATTAGGGCATTCAGCCCATTAATGTTTAAAGCAATTATTGATAAATAGGATTTACTTTATTGTTTTGGGTTCGAATTTATACACCCTTCTAGTGATTCCTATCTAGAGAATGTCCTTTAGTTTTTGTTGGAGAAATGGTTTAATGGTGCTAAATTCTCTCAACTTTTGCTTATCTGTGAAGCTTTTGATTTCTCCTTCATATTTGAATGAGATCCTTGCTGGATACAATAATCTAGGCTGTAAGTTATTTTCTTTCATCACTTTAATTATGTCTTGCCATTCCCTCCTGGCTTGGAGAGTTTCTATTGAAAAATCAGCTGTTATCCTTATGGGAATTCCCTTGTGAGTTATTTGATGTTTTTCCCTTGCTGCTTTTAATATTTGTTCTTTATATTTAATCTTTGTTAATTTGATCAATATGTGTCTTGGGGTGTTTTGCCTTGGGTTTATCCTGTTAGGGACTCTCTGGATTTCTTGAACTTGAGTGGTTATTTCCTTCTCCATTTTAGGGAAGTTTTCAACTTGCGGCTGCAACCGGTGCACTAAGAGCGCCTCGTCGGCTGTGACCAGCACACTAAGAGCGCGGCCGAGAGGAGCTACCCCACTACCGAGGTCAGGAAGGGCGGAAGTGAGGAGATACCCCTCCTCCAAGGTTAGGAAGGGTGGCAGTGAGGAGAGACCCCTCGTCCAAGGTAAGGTGCGATGGCTGTGCTTTGCTGGCCGGCAGCAGCCGGGAACAGCCGGGACGAGATACCCCACGCCCAAGGTAAGAGAAACCCAAGTAAGACAGTAGGTGTTGCAAGAGGGCATCAGAGGGCAAACACACTGAAACCATATTCACAGAAAACTAGTCAGTCTAATCATACTAGGACTACAGCCTTGTCTAACTCAATGAAACTAAGCCATGCCCGTGGGGCAACCCAGGATGGGCGGGTCATGGTGGAGAGATCTGACAGGGTGTGGTCCGCTGGAGAAGGGAATGGCAAACCACTTCAGTATTCTTGCCTTGAGATCACCATGAACAGTATGAAAAGTCAAAATGATAAGATATGAAAGAGAAACTCCCCAGGTCAGTAGGGGCCCAATATGCTACTGGAGATCAGTGGAGAAATAACTCCAGAAAGAATGAAGGGATGGAGCCAAAGCAAAAAGAATACCTAGCTGTGGATGTGTCTGGTGATAGAAGCAAAGTCTGATGCTGTAAAGAGCAATATTGCATAGGAACCTGGAATGTCAGGTCCATGAATCAAGGCAAATTGAAAGTGGTCAAACAAGGGATTGCAAGAGTGAATGTCGACATTCTAGGAATCAGAGAACTAAAATGGACTGGAATGGGTGTATTTAACTCAGAGGACCATTATATCTACTACTGCAGGCAGGAATCCCTCAGAAGAAATGGAGTGGCCATCATGGTCAACAAAAGAGTCCGAAATGCAGTACTTGGATGCAATCTCAAAAACAACAGAATGATCTCTGTTCGTTTCCAAGGCAAACCATTCAATGTCACAGTAATCCAAGTCTATGCCCCAACCAGCAACGCTGAAGAAGCTGAAGTTGAACGGTTCTATGAAGACCTACATGACCTTTTAGAACTAACACCCAAAAAAGATGTCCTTCTCACTATAGGTGACTGGAATGCAAAAGTAGGAAGTCAAGAAACACCTGGGGTAACAGGCAAATTTGGCCTTGGAATACAGAATGAAGCAGGGCAAAGACTAATAGAGTTTTGCCAAGAAAATGCGCTGGTCACAGCAAATACCCTCTTCCAACAACACAAGAGAAGACTCTATACATGGACATCACCAGATGGTCAACACCAAAATCAGATTGATTATATTCTTTGCAGCCAAAGATGGAGAAGCTCTATACAGTCAGCAAAAACAAGACCAGGATCTGACTGTGGCTCAGACCATGAACTCCTTATTGCCAAATTCAGACTGAAATTGAAGAAAGTAGGGAAAACCACTAGACCGCTCAGGTATGACCTAAATCAAATTCCTTATGATTATACAGTGGAATGAAAAATTCATTTAAGAGACTAGATCTGATAGATAGAATGCCTGATGAACTATGGAATGAGGTTCGTGACATTGTACAGGAGGCAGGGATCAAGACCATCCCCATGGAAAAGAAATGCAAAAAAGCAAAATGGCTGTCTGAGGAGGCCTTACAAATAGCTGTGAAAAGAAGAGAAGCAAAAAGCAAAGGAGAAAAGGAAAGATATAAACATCTGAATGCAGAGTTCCAAAGAATAGCAAGAAGAGATAAGAAAGCCTTCTTCAGCGATCATTGCAAAGAAAGAGAGGAAAACAACAGAATGGGAAAGACTAGGGATCTCTTCAAGAAAATCAGAGATACCAAAGGAACATTTCATGCAAAGATGGGCACGATAAAGGACAGAAATGGTATGGACCTAACAGAAGCAGAAGATATTAAGAAGAGGTGGCAAGAATACACAGAAGAACTGTACAAAAACGATCTTCACGACCCAGATAATCATGATGGTGTGATCACTGACCTAGAGCCAGACATCCTAGAATGTGAAGTCAAGTGGGCCCTAGAAAGCATCACTACAAACAAAGCTAGTGAAGGTGATGGAATTTCAGTTGAGCTATTCCAAATCCTGAAAGATGATGCTGTGAAAGTGCTGCACTCAATATGCCAGCAAATTTGGAAAACTCTGCAGTGGCCACAAGATTGGAAAAGGTCAGTTTTCATCCCAATCCCAAAGAAAGGCAATGCCAAAGAATGCTCAAACTACCGCACAATTGCACTCATCTCACACGCTAGTAAAGTAATGCTCAAAATTCTCCAAGCCAGGCTTCAGCAATATGTGAACCGTGAACTTCCTGATGTTCAAGCTGGTTTCAGAAAAGGCAGAGGAACCAGAGATCAAATTGCCAACATCCGCTGGATCATGGAAAAAGCAAGAGAGTTCCAGAAAAACATCTATTTCTGCTTTATTGACTATGCCAAAGCCTTTGACTGTGTGGATCACAATAAACTGTGGAAAATTCTGAAAGAGATGGGAATACCAGACCACCTGATCTGCCTCTTGAGAAATCTGTATGCAAGTCAGGAAGCAACAGTTAGAACTGGACATGGAACAACAGACTGGTTCCAAATAGGAAAAGGAGTACATCAAGGCTGTATATTGTCACCCTGCATATTTAACTTATATGCAGAGTACATTATGAGAAACGCTGGACTGGAAGAAACACAAGTTGGAATCAAGATTGCTGGGAGAAATATCAATAACCTCAGATATGCAGATGACACCACCCTTATGGCAGAAAGTGAAGAGGAACTCAAAAGCCTCTTGATGAAAGTGAAAGTGGAGAGTGAAAAGGTTGGCTTAAAGCTCAACATTCAGAAAACGAAGATCATGGCATCTGGTCCCATCACTACATGGGAAATGGGGAAACAGTGGAAACGGTGTCGACTTTATTTTTCTGGGCTCCCAAATCACCGCAGATGGTGACTGCAGCCATGAAATTAAAAGACGCTTACTCCTTGGAAGGAAAGTTACGACCAACCTATATAGCATATTCAAAAGCAGAAACATTACTTTACCAACAAAGGTTCGCCTAGTCAAGGCTATGGTCTTTCCTGTGGTCATGTATGGATGTGAGAGCTGGACTGTGAAGAAGGCTGAGCGCCGAAGAATTGATGCTTTTGAACTGTGGTGTTGGAGAAGACTCTTGAGAGTCCCTTGGACTGCAAGGAGATCCAACCAGTTCATTCTGAAGATCAGCCCTGGGATTTCTTTGGAAGGAATGATGCTAAAGCTGAAACTTCAGTATTTTGGCCACCTCATGCGAAGAGTTTACTCATTGGAGAAGACTCTGATGCTGGGAGGGATTGGAGGCAGGAGGAGAAGGGGACGACAGAAGATGAGATGGCTGGATGGCATCACTGACTCGATGGATGTGAGTCTGAGTGACCTCCGGGAGCTGGTGATGGACAGGGAGGCCTGGCGTGCTGCAATTCATGGGGTCAAAGAGTCAGACACGACTAAGGGACTGATGTGATCTGATCTGATCAACTATTATCTCCTCAAGTATTTCCTCATGGTCTTTCTTTTTATCTTCTTCTTCTGGAACTCCTATGATTCGAACGTTGTAGCATTTAATGTTATCCTGGAGGTCTCTGAGATTGTCCTCATTTCTTTTGATTCGTTTTTCTTTTTTCTCCTCTGATTCATTTATTTCTAGGATTCTATCTTCTAGTTCACTAATCCTATCTTCTGCCTCTGTTATTCTACTATTTGTTGCCTCCAGGGTGTTTTGGATCTCATTTATTGCATTATTCATTATGTGTTGACTCTTTTTTATTTCTTCTTGGTCCTTGTTAAATCTTTCTTGCATCTTCTCAATCCTTGTCTCCAGACTCTTTAACTGTGATTCCATTTTGATTTCAAGATTTTGGATTAATTCCACTATCATTATTCATAATTCTTTATCAGAAAGATTCCCTATCTCTTCCTCTTTGGTTTGGTTTGGTGGGCATCTATCCTGTTCCTTTAGCTGCTGGGTGTTCTTTTGTCTCTTCATCTTGTTAAAATTACCAAGTTTATAGTGTCCTTACTATATTCTAGTAGTTTGTTGAATTCTCTTTATTGAGGCGGTTTACTGGTCTTTTCAATACCTGATCTCTGCCCTGTTACAGAGGGGGCAGAGATGAACACCCAAATCTAAGCCAGCCAGGTTCAGGCACTCAGATAATCCTCAGAAGCACAGACTTGGTTGAGTCTGCGTTTTATGCCCTTCCCAGGTCCAAGTAGCGCAGGTAATGAAGTGTTTAGCAAGCACAGCTGCTGTGATTTATTGCCTCCCCGCCACTCAGTTTTCTGGGTATACAACTGGCACACTTTCTCAGGCAGATGTTGACCATCCAGAGCCCCAAGAAGCGTGAGTCAGCACAGAAACCTGCTTACAGTTCTGTAGACAGTGTCTCTCTAGGGCTGTGATTGCCCGTCTCCAGCCCTGGCCTTGTTCCGTACGTAGTCCTGGTGGTGTCTTAAGTTAGGGCTGGCTTTTGATGTAGTAGATAACCGACAGCCTGGTTATTTCGCTCAGAGAGCACTCGGGATAGCCAGGCCAAATCCTTTCTCAAAGCGATGCAGGCCGCGTCGCTCCTCCTAGTCCAGCCCCCGCTTGCCAATAGCAAATGCTGGTGTCGGGCCGCTTCTCCGCTAAAAGAGTTAGCGCAGGGCTCGTTTTCTCCTTTTGAAGACAGTGAATTGTGTTTCTAAGTGCCTGATGTCCTCTGCCGGCATTCAGAAGTTGTTTTGTAGAATTTATTCAGCATTCAAATGTTCTTTTAATGGATTTGTGGAGGAGAAAGTATTCTCCCCGTCCTACTCGTCCGCCATCTTAGCTCCTCCCAATTATGTTTATTTAGTTGGGAACCATGATCAAATCCTATAACTCCTTTCTATCTTACTTTATTGAGAGACAGTGATAATAAATTATAGCTTCAAGTCATAGTTAAACAATGAAGTTAATTAAAAGAAATGAGCTACATAAAACAGAGACCATGTTTTCCTCCTTTAAAAAAAAAATTGTTTCTTTATTTGACCGTGCCAGGTCTTCATTGCAGCCCATGGGATCCAGTTCCCTGACCAGGGATTGAACCCCAGTCCCCTGCATTGGGAGCTCGGAGTCTTAGCCACGGGACCACCAGGGAAGTCCCTCTTTCTTTATTTTTTAAGTCAAGAGCTCTTCAATCCATAAGCTCTGCACCCAAGACGTCACATGATAGCTGGCTTCTTCATTTATTTACTTACTTGATGTCCCAGGTCATAATTGCAGTATGTGGGATCTGGTTCCCTGACCAGGGATTGATCCTGGGACCCAGGCCCTGGGAGCACAAAGTCCTAGCCACTGGGCAACCAAAGAAGTCCTGAAGCTGGTTTGTAATCACTGCTCAAGGGTCTTGGTCCAGAACCAATTGCCCTAATCGATACACTGTGCTCTGGCCTTCCAGGTGGCACTAGTGGCAAAGAACCCGCCTAACAATGCAGGAGGGGTAAGAGATGCGGGTTCAATCCCTGAGATACCATTACACGCCAGTCAGAATGGCTGCGATCCAAAAATCCACAAGCAATAAATGCTGGAGAGGGTGCGGAGAGAAGGGAACCCTCTTACACTGTTGGTGGGAATGCAAACTAGTACAGCCACTATGGAGAACAGTATGGAGATTCCTCAAAAAACTGGGAATAGAACTGCCTTATGACCCAGCAATCCCACTGCTGGGCATACACACTGAGAAAACCAGAATTGAAAGAGGCACGTGTACCCCAATGTTCATAGCAGCACTGTTTACAATAGCCAGGACGTGGAAGCAACCTAGATGTCCATCCACAGATGAATGGATAAGCAAGCTGTGGTACATATACACGATGGAGTATTACTCAGCCATTAAAAAGAATACATTTGAATCAGTTCTAATGAGGTGGATGGAACTGGAGCCTATTATACAGAGTGAAGTAAGCCAGAAAGAAAAACACAAATACAGTATACTAACGCATATATATGGAATTTAGAAAGATGGTAACAATCACCCTGCTTATGAGACAGCAAAAGAGACACTGATGTATAGAACAGACTTTTGGACTCTGGGACTGGGAGAGGGTGGGACGATTGGGGAGAATAGCATTGAAATATGTATAATATCATATCTGAAACGAGTCAGTCCAGGTACGATGCCCTATAACAATCCCTGGGTCGGAAAGATCCCCTAGAGGAGGGCATGGCAGTCCACTCCACTATTCTTGCCTGGAAAATCCCATGGGCAGAGGAGCCTGGCAGGCAACAGTCCACGGGGTTGCAAAGAGTCCGACACAACTGAAGCGACTTAGCATGAACCATACGCTGTGTTCCACCCAGTTTCTGACCTTTCTATTCCTGAATTTTTTTATTCCTCCATTTACAATCTAACTTTGCCTTTTCACCACATGTTACCCTATTTTCTCAGTTATGACCCTGGGCATTGCTTCTGGTCTGGAGATGGATGTTTCTTCTCTGTTGCTTCGTCTTTCCGTGAGTAATGCGTTTATTTCAGCTTCCTGTGGGTAGCGCTCGTGCCTGAGTCTCCCCAACCGGAAAGCACCATCTAAGGGTTACTTCTACATCTGCCAATGGTGCCCTGCAGAAACAGTTTCACCCACAGGTGAAAGCTGTAATATCGTGTGGTTTGAAGGGCATCAGGCCTGCCAGCCAAAACCTCCCCTGGCAGCCTACCTGAAATTCCAGCCAAGGATCATTAGTGTTGCTCCTTAAAATAACTTTGTCGTTTTGACTCAATTCTTCTTGCCCCCACTCCTACCTTTTCCTATTGAATTAATCGTTTCCCTACATGATTATTGAGAACTCAAGATTTCGTAAATTTCAGCAGTTGTGTTATAGCAGAACAGATGGCGTTTGGTAAGCAAGATTTTTGGTTTTTTGTAATTCTTTCATTCTACTTTCTACTAAATGCTAATACTTTAGTATTTAGAATGGTGGGGGAAAAGGTGTTAAAAATAAGTTTGCCTATGGACAAGAGATTGTATGCACACATGGGGAGAGAGGCCCACAGGTGACAGGAACAAAATGCTAGAAACTGTAACAGGTTGAGAAAAATACAAGCAAGCAGGGACCCTGAGGGAACGTTCCTCACCAGAGGATTCTACTTCCTAAAACTCAGGAAGTTCTGAGTTTTCCTTTCAAGTGAAGTGAAACAAAAGTCACTCAGTCATGTCCAACTCTTTGTGACCCCATGGACTATATAGTCCTTGGAATTCTCCCAGCCAGAATACTGAAGTGGGTAGCCTTTCCCTTCTCTAGGGGATCTTTCCAGCCCAGGGATTGAACCCAGGTCTCCTGCATTGCAGGCGGATTCTTTACCAGCTGTGCCACAAGGGAAGCTCTGTGAAGGCTATTTTCCTTATAATGCCTTCTGAGCAGAAGTAAATTTCAATATTATGGATCTTTTTGTTGCCTGGAACAAATAACACATTAATTAGTAAATGGATCATTAAAGATACATTTAATTCATTGATTAAGTTACTGAGAGCAGCACAACACTTCCTGGAACAAATGGAGACCTAGTCACGTTGACCCAGGGTAGGAAAAGATGAGGAATCAAAGGAGTGAGCTTGGTCCAGGAGAGGCAGCCTCTTTGGTAGACAATTAAGAGCAGCCAGCATCTCCTGCATTGGCAGGTGGGTTCTTTACGACGAGTGCCACCTGGAAAGTCAGTGATAAACAGGGATTCCCTAGTGGCTCAGTTGGCAAAGAATCCACTTGCAATGCAGGAGACCCAAGTTTGATCCCTGGGTAGGGAAGATCCTCTGGAGAAGGAAATAGCAACCCAGTCTAGTATTCTTGCCTGGAGAATCCGATGGACAGAGGAGCCTGGTGGGCTACAGTCCATGGGGTTGCAAAGAGTTGGGCACAACTGAGCCTCTGAGCATATAGTGATAAACATATGGGAATACAGTGTGATGGGGTGTTGAGAAGAAATTACCAGCGTGAGTGAGAGATATACATAAATGCAGCACAGAGGAAAACAAAGAATCTTTTTCTAAAAAGCTTTTTAAAAATGTAAAAAATTCTTTTATTGAAAATTGTAGCACATCTAAAGAAAAATACCCAGAATGATTTATATCAAAGTGAATACCCATATTATTTCCCCCCAGGACAAGAAATATTTCCAGTATCTTCCCAAATCCTTTTTCTCCTTCTACTTGATATTTCTTCTCCCCACTAAAATGTTACAGTTCTTGGATTTTTTTGCACCAATGATTTTTGCACCAATGATTCCCAATGATTTTTTTGCACCAATGATTCCCACCCCCCAAAGGGAGGTCCTAACCAAGTTTACCATTTTGCCCAGGGTTTAGAGTTAAATTGTTCTGAAAATGTGTGCTCCTTGTAGAAGAGAGGGTGTAACCATGGAAACATACTCATAGGAGAATGTCTTCTAAAGAGTGGTGAATATCTACTCTCAGGCCCAGCCCCACTGTTTCCATGGCTTGGAGCCCAGTTCTCCCCTCTCCTCTCATCCCTGATGCACACGTAGAGGTTTAATCAGGGTCCCCAGCTGACATGACCACCCTTCAGGCAAAGTCCGCACACCTGCAGAGTGGAGGCTCAGTTAACAGAGAATTCTAGAATCCCAGTATCCAAAGCCCAGTCCAAGAGAAAAGGACTCACACCTGGGTGGACTTTTCTGTTGGCCAGTTAAGTCTGGGGAAGAGCGGGGGCAGAAAAGTAGGCTCCACTGAAAATACAGGGCCCAGGCTTCAGTTTTCTCCTTCCGACTTCCCACCACGAGGAAGTGGACTGATGGTGAGCAGACCTAAAGCCGCAAAGGGCAGTCTGTAAAGTGGCCCTTAACACGTACTGTGACTGCAACTGAGGACACATGTCAGTCACGACTGGGCCACTGCCACATTGATCCTCACTGCATTTGGTCTTTTTTTTTTTTTTTTCCTTGAAAAAGGGGAGAAGAATAAAAAAGCAGATGGGCTAGAATCCAGCAGTTTTTCAAGACTAACAAAATATCTTGCCATTTCTCCCTATTCAGAGTAGAGGGAATTTCCAGCCATTTAAAATTGTGACACCACACCATAAGTTCCCAGTGTCACATGTCCATTGCTGACTTTATTGTGGGGCTGAGCACGCACACACAATTTTCATTTAAAGTGACTTTCGAAACTGAATTTAAGGCAGTACAAAACACCACTTAAAAATAGAGAACTTCTCTATGAATGAGAAAATATTGTACTAAGTGTACAAATATGGGTAAAATTTCTGAGTTCCCTAGAACCGAGGTCAAGTGTGTTAACCTCTGCTCTCCGGATCATAAGAGAATAATTAGCTTTACAGCTTAAAAATCATGTTTCATTTTACAGTGGAAGAAACTGAAATCTTATGAGTTTACACATCTAGATGATACTTTGCACATTCACAGTATGTGCTTATAAATATTTGTTGGATGATGGAAATATCACCCAAAAGCAGAGATAGTGACAGAGTCGGTGTTAGAAGCCAGAAGGACTCCTACTTCCTGGTCAGTTGTTTTGGCTTTGTTTTGTCCTCACATTTTCCCCAGCCAGAGTCAGCAATGCAATGAGACATAATTGTAGTCATGGAGGCCCAAAATTCAATAAGAAAAAAAAAATGCACTCCTAATCACAGAAATGCAATTTTCTAAAAAGCTCAGCTGGTAAAGAATCTGCCTGCAACTTGGGAGATCCTGGTTGGATTCCTGAGTTGAGAAGATCCCCTGGAGAGGGGGCAAGCTACCCACTCCAGTATTCTTGCCTGGAGAATCCCTTGGACAGAGGAGCCTGGCAGGCTACAGTCCATCGGGTCACAAAGAGTTGGCCAAGACTGAGCGACTAAGCTCAATAGGTAAAGGAAACATAATGCCAGTCATTTCAAAGGTATAACAGAATGTCTTTGCCCGATGCTTCATGGGCACAAGGCCCTGACAGAAAGGAAGCTACTCTAATATTCTGCTGAAATAAGGTTAGAAGTGTTTTAGTTTCTTTAGCCAAGATGCACTCCCCTTCCAAAAAAGTACTGAATTTTCCAATCTACCTAAAACCCTTTCTTCTAAAGGTTTGCTAGACAAAAATCTGGCCTACAATAACTTCCTAGATACATTAACAAATGGCCATTACTGGTTTTGTTTCATAGTACTGATTATTTTATCTAAACACAATAGTTACTTGAGACAGAAAACTGGTTTCAATGAGTCCTTTATTAACAGTCTACTGTTTTTAAAAAATACTACAATTACAGATCTGCTAAAAGCATGGAGTTATTCCCTACCAAACCAACGTTCCAAATGTAATTCCATCTGCCTGATACTTTGACATTTCAGGTCTGGAAAAGCACAGGGTGAAAGATGGCAAAGAGCAGGGAAATTTTAGTTCAGATGTGCAACAGCTCACTCAGAGCTTTAGCTTAGAGTCAAAACCACTGTGACTAATACATTTTTCAGATTTATTAAGTAGAAAGGCTCAGAGGCAAAAGAAAGGCAAGAAGCAAACAGAATTGGCTCTTGCACCAGCTCTTCAGGATTCTGGTGCAATGCCCTAGGATTATTTTCGTAGCTGGGCAAGAATGATAGGTTGTAAATGTATAACTCATTGGCAAGACAATACTTTCTGAAAATAGTTATTTTCTGCTGAGATATCAACAAAAAAGATGGATGTAAGGGTTACACCAACTGTTTCTCTGGATATGGTGCACCTGTTAAAAAACAAAAAAAAGTCTAAAGAATTTGTTCTCCTATTTCACATCCCTTGACCTTTACAACCATTAATTTCACAATGCTAATAAGCTCGTGACATACCAAAGTTTAAATGAATCCATATTTTTGAAGTACATTGGATGTTTTTCCATCCAAACCAAAGTTCTCTTAAAAAATGTTTTCTTATTTTGCACAGGTATAACTGGAAAACCCATGTTGAAGGGGCTGGATACTTACATTAAAAATGTGTGACTGCTGCCTCAGAAATAATGCTGTTTTGGTCACAGCTTTGTTGAGATATAATTCACATACCATACAATTCACAAATTTAGAGTGTATAACTCAATGGTTTCTAGTATATTCAAAGAGTTGTGCCACCAATCAACACAATTCGTTTTACAACATTTTATCACTCCCCAAAGACACCCTGTACCCTTTAGTTATCATCTGCAGCCAGATTCCTACCCCATTCTAGGTAAACCACTGATTTATTTTCTGTCTCTATAGATTTGCCTATTCTGAACAATTTATGTAAATGGAATCTCAAAATACATGCTATTTTGTGATTGACTTCCTTCTCTTAGCATCTAGTTCATCTATGTTATAGTGTGTATCTATACTTCATACTTATTTTTGAGAATAATGTCCCATTTTTATGGATATATCACATTTTGTTTATCCATTCATTAACTGATGGACATTTGGGTTGTTTCTATACTTTGGCTATTATAAATAATACTTCTGTGAAAATGAATGCGTCTGTCTTTGTATGAATGTATTTTCATCTCTTTTTAATATATACCTGAAATTAGAATTCTCGGGTCATATAGTAACTCCATGCTTAACTTTTTGAGGAACTGCCACACTTTCCAAAGATTCCAAAGTGGCTGCACCATTTTACATTCCCATCCAACAACAACTAAGAAATCATTGCTAAATCCAGGTCATGAAGACTAACCCCTATTTTTCTAAGAATTGTATAGTTTTATATTTTCTACTAAACACATTTCCAGTTAATTTTCACATGGAGTATTCAGTAGTAGTCCAACTTTTCTTTTCAAGGGGGATGGATATTCAGTTGTCCTACTGACATTTGTCAAAAAGACACTTCTTTCCTCATTGAATGGTCTTGGCATCTTTATTGAAATCATTTGACCATAGATATATTGGGTCTTTTTCTATGGAATCTATATGTCCATCCTATGCCAATACTATGCTGTCTTAGTAACTGCTGCTTTGTAGTAGTAAGCTTTGAAATTAGGTGTAATTCTCCAATTTTTCTTTTTCAAAATTGTTTTGGTGATTTGGGGTACTTTAAATTTCTATATGCATTTTAGGATCAGCATGTCAATTTCTACAAAAAAGCCAACTGGGAATCTGCTAGGGACTGTCAAATCTATAGATCAGTATGAGAAATATTGCCATCTTATCAATAAAATGAAGATAGTGTTAGTCACTCAGTCATGTCTGACTCTTTGCAACCCTATGGACTGTAGCCTGCATTGTATTCTTTTGATGTTATTTATAATCAAAGTGTTTTAGATTCTGTTTTTGGATTGTTCGCTTTGAGAGTCTAGAATATATACTCTTATATGTATATACAATATATTTTTATATGTTTATCTTATATGCCACAACCCAGCTGATTTTGTCCATTACTTCTAGTGGAAGATTTAGTTGATTCCTTAGTATTTTCTGTATACAATACAGATTATCTCAATAGAGAAAGTTTTACTTCTTAGTAATGCTTCTAAAATAATCATTTACTACATTTTGACCTTAAATGAAATCACTGAATGTAGTAAGTCCAGATGTAAGAATTTATACATGGATTTTTCCACTTTATCAAATCTATTTTCACTAATGGACTTCCCAGGTGGCACAGTGGTAAACACTCTGCCTGTCAAAGCAGGAGACATGAGGTGAATCCCTGATATAGAAGATCCCCTGGAGTAGGAAATGGCAACCAAGTCCAGTATTCTTGCCTGGGGAATCCCAGAGACAGAGGAATCTGGCGGGCTACAGTCCACAGGGTTGCAAAGAGTTAGACACGACTGAGGGACTGAGCGTGCACACAAGCACTTTTCACTAATATGTGATTCTCTGATAAAATATTTCTTCTCTTTTTATTCTCTGTTCTTTAATATATGCTTTGGACAATTGTTTCCTTTGACTGCTTTACTTCCCCACAGTAAAACTGTCACCTTTCTGCAAAAAAATTAAAGTGTCATTACCATGGATTAGACTACCTAACCAATCCCAAGCTGGAATCAAGATTGCCGGGAGAAATATCAATAACCTCAGATATGCAGATGACACCACCCTTATGGCAGAAAGTGAAGAGGAACTCAAAAGCCTCTTGATGAAAGTGAAAGTGGAGAGTGAAAAGGTTGGCTTAAAACTCAACATTCAGAAAACGAAGATCATGGCATCTGGTCCCATCACTACATGGGAAATAGATGGAGAAACAGTGGAAACAGTGTCAGACTTTATTTTTCTGGGCTCCAAAATCACTGCAGATGGTGACTGCAGCCATGAAATTAAAAGACGCTTACTCCTTGGAAGGAAGGTTATGACCAACCTAGATAGCATATTCAAAAGCAGAGACATCACTTTGCCAACAAAGGTTCGCCTAGTCAAGGCTATGGTCTTTCCTGTGGTCTTGTATGGATGTGAGAGCTGGACTGTGAAGAAGGCTGAGTGCCGAAGAATTGATGCTTTTGAACTGTGGTGTTGGAGAAGACTCTGGAGAGTCCCTTGGACTGCAAGGAGATCCAACCGGTCCATTCTGAAGGAGATCAGCCCTGGGATTTCTTTGGAGGGAATGATGCTCAAGCTGAAACTCCAGTATTTTGGCCACCTCATGCGAAGAGTTGACTCATTGGAGAAGACTCTGATGCTGGGAGGGATTGAGGGCAGGAGGAGAAGGGGACGACAGAGGATGAGATGGCTGGATGGCATCACTGACTCGATGAATGTGAGTCTGAGTGACCTCCGAGAGCTGGTGATGGATAGGGAGGCCTGGCGTGCTGCGGTTCATGTGGTCGCAAAGAGTCGGACACGACTGAGCGACTGATCTGATCTGAACCAATCCCAAGGCCAGTAGTATGTGATTCAGTAAAATAAGACAAATTTCTTTAGAATAGGGTTTACACAGCAATCAGAAGTACAGAAGAGCAGGGCTTCCCTGGGGGCTCAGTGGTAAAGAATCTGCCTACCAATGCAGGAGACCTAGATGACTTCCCTGATCTGGGAAGATCCCACATGCCCCGGAGCAACTTAGCCTGTGCACTACAGCTAGTGAGCCTGTGCTCTAAAGCCCAGGAGCCACAACTACTGGGTCCACATGGCACAGCTACTGAAGCCCAAGTGTCCTAGAGCCCGTGCTCTGCAATGAGAAAAGCCAGGGCAATGAGAAGCCCTTGAATGGTTAATTAGAGAGTAGCCCCCACTTGCTGCAACTAGCGAAAAGCCCATGCAGCAATGAAAACCCAGCCCAGCCAAAAACATATAAATAAATAAATACTAATCTCTTTTTTTAAAAAAAAAAAGCACAGAAAAGCAATGTCCCATCACTATGGCAGTAAGTTTGTAGTAATATAAATGAGAGAATAGAACATCAGTCCACAAAAGGCCAATTAAAGTTTTAATGTACGTGCCCCCGCCACATCACAAAACATACCTGTCACTTATGACTAATTTTTCCTCTACCTAGAAAACCACTCCTTCAATCACTTTGTAACACATTGAATTAAAAAACAAACAAACAAACAAAAAATACTACCAGAATTTGGCACAAGACTGATAGAAAAGCAATAAAAATTAATCAAGAATTATATAACTGATTCTGGGAACACTGTGAGGCTTTCAACATGTCTCTCTGTCTCTGTCCAAAATGCATCTATCATCCCCATATGGCTGTCTTCACAGAATTATGTTTCCGAGGCACTCATTAAGGAGCTCAGCTGAGGGGTTAGTATGTTACTAAGGAGGGCATTGAGTTTAGGGGCAACTTCCTGCCCCCAGGAGGTGGGGTTACCCCACAACCAAGGTATATTATAAGGAATATGGCCATGATGTTTCTCTGAGAAAATCTCTCTTAAGGAGTTTTATCTGGAAGTTAGGCAGTGACACACAGAGAAAGATCCTGCATTTAGGATGAGCTTGAAATCCCTCATCAGAAGGAAACAGACTAATCTGTGATAGAACTTCACCCCTGTTCTGAGATGTTTTCGTATTATGTGTGTCTATAAATGAAATACATATAATCACAGGGACGGTTTAAGTAATTAGTCTTCTAGTCTGGCTGGTTATATTTCATGTTTTTGACCGTTACCACTCAGACGTTTTTTTAAGACCAAGCTTTAACGATTATAAAAACAGTTATCGAACATATATTAAAGTTTGGCAGAGTTGACAGCCTAAGTTATCATTAATTCATAACAAAACAAACCGCAAGAATGCTTACTTACAAGTAACTTATCCGAACATGCCCCCATAAACTGTATTTAAATACTGTTGATTTTAATCTCAGTGAAAACACTGGAGCATCCTTGTTAGTAAAGAGGTAGGAAAATCAGTCTAGCATTGGCTCCAGAGCCTTAGCTATTTACCAGGATAATCTGAATTTTAATCTCGGATCTACCCTTTCATGGCTCTCATATTGGGCAAATCACAAAATCACTTCTTTGTAAACTGAAAGTAATAGAACTACTTATCTTATGAACTATCATAAAAGATGAAATGAGAAAATGCATATCGAAAAATTACCACAATGCTTGGCACATGGTAAGTTCTCAAATAGACTTTGAATTATATTTCTTTCTTAATGTACTTATCTGAAAATCTTAGCTAATAATTTGTCTTATACTCACATTTATTTTAATGAGCATTGAGAGCTAACAAGAATATCCTATAATTTCCTCTTATATACATTGATACTGTCTACTATTAATATTCCTGAAACACTTTAGATTTATAAGATAAATAATATATATACACCACATATGCTGTATATTTACATATAAAGTACATATATGCTATATATAATGTATATACATGGGCTTCCCTGGTGACTCAGATGGTAAAGCATCTGCCTGCAATGTGGGAGACTCAGGTTCAATCCCTGGGTAGGGAAGATCCCCTAGATAAGGGAATGGCAACCCACTCCAGTATTCTTGCCTGGAGAATTCCATGGACAAAGGAGCCTGGTGGGCTATAGTCCAGCCCAGGTCACAAAGAGTCAGATGCAACTGGATGACTAACACTTTTACACATAATTTTCCAACTTTTCTACCTTAGCAACTTTTCACCTTCACTTTATTATCTCCCTTACTTCCAGGAAGACAGTATTCTCTAGATGGAGGACTAGCAAATAGCAAACCATAGCCTTCATTGAAACATATGACTACATTTATTCAACGGGGGCTATTATATTATGTCCAGGATGCACCTTTTTCAGAGCTACTGGGCACACAATAGATAGATATGACAAGCCTATTTCAAATATTTATCACCTAGAGATCTTAGTATTGTATGTGGAAATAGTAGGAGTTCAAAAAAGTGTTCACTGAACAAAAACTACATCTCATAGCTGGTGAAAGATGGGGGAGATGATAAGGTAGATTAAAAACTTCAGTAATACAAAAAATAGTCCCTTTAGATATGCTATAAACCAATATAAGAATATTTACTCTGTTTTGATACATATTATTGATAATAATATATTAGTAAAAGAGTACTTTATGTAATTTATAAAGATATAAAATTTGGGGGTTGGGTTCAAAAACTCTTTTATTAATAAGGTTGATATTAAAATGTAAGACAAGGAGTGGGGCTGGAATGATTTGATGCATCTACCTGTACATCAATCTACCAATTGATCCACCCTTTTGTTTTTCAGCTTGAAATTTTTCTCACCTGAAATTTTGTTTATATCCAGATATGATAGAAGAGAAAACAGGAGGTATGACTGATCATCAGTGGATATAAAAATGGATTGTGGAAAGTCTCTTAGCATTGAATTCCCCAATTCTTATAGGTACTATGCAAATTATGCCATCAAAGTAACTCTACTTGTCAAATTCTTAATATGTATCAGAACCATTTCAATAAGATTTGCGGAGGTGTTGGATTATTTTATATTTTATATATAATATATATTATTTATATATATTTTAAAATATTTTTATATTAAAAAAAACTATAGTTGCCTTTGTGGATGAACTCAATACTCTAATTCATTCACCTACAGTCCTTTTTGCTACTAATTTTCTATTATAGGTTGTCCCCTATATAGCTGACCTTCCTTTATAAACATGAAAGATGAATGTGTAATACATATTATATATAATGTATGTATTAAAAATACATATTAAATTGAAAAGGATGAGATAAAAATGTAATTCACGGGATTTCCCGAATGGTTTAGGGGTTAAGACCCTGCCTTCCGATGTGGGGCCGTGGGTTCAATCCCTTGGGAAACTAAGGTCTCACACAGCTAGAGTATGGACAAAATTTTTTTAATGCAATTCATAACATTTTAAACAATTTTGGTTATTGACAAATAGTATATAATTTTTCTGTAATATATTTTAATTGAAAGCAAAGTGATTGAGTATCTTATGTTTCTAACCTTTTGTGGTACAGCAATTCAAAGCTATGCATCCAAAGTCATCATGTTTCAATACATGATTTTAAATGGCTGTTGTAACTACAAAATATTCTTCAGAAGCTTCCTAGACCCATATGGAAGAGGTGCAACTAGGCACTGCTTATTGAATCACAGTAGCTTTTTTCAATCTCATCTGCCAGTTAGGTAAAAGAGTTTTGTTGATATCCAGCACATACATCTCTATCTTCTATGATAACAGTCTTTCATGCTAGTTAGAAAGTACTGTGCATCTTAAACTAGGAAAGGTCTCATTTCCTCCAGTTCCTACTTCCTGGTTCAGCCTTTCACGTTGGCCCATGTGCCTGCCTTCAAGACCGTGGTTTGGTTAAAGAGAAAGGAATGGTTTTGCTAATAAGGCTGCAAATGTGCTTGTGCGTGTGTGTGTGTGCATGTGCACATGTGCACACACAGATATATATACATACCGACATATGTATTTTTAAGCTTGTCAAAAGGCCGTGAATGAAAATTGGCATTTATCAATTGACCTATGACTTGGAAAAAATTAAAGGTTACATGAACTTTGGGATTTTCCTGGTGGGATGATGGCTCAGACTCTGCACTCCCAATGCTGATGGCCCAGATTCCGTCCCTGGTCAGGGAATTAGATCCCATGTGCTACAACTAAAGTCTCTGCATGCTGCAACTAAAGACCACGCATGCCGCAACAAAGGCTGAAGATCCCACATGCTGAAACTAAGACCCACTGCAGCCAAATAAATAAATGTTTACATGAACATCTAAAGTGAATTTTTCCGAGTTAATAATACTTGGAGATGTGTTAAATTAGAATGAAAAGGGGAGGGGAGGGTGAGCGAGAGAGTGAGAGATGGGAAAAGAATTATTTTCTGCTACAGAAATAAGATTTACAATATTAACATGTAAGGATAGAGTATGTGAGCAATAAAGATAGAGGTCATGTCTATCTCCTGCCTAAGTACTCCATTTAGAATCTGATCCTTGTATGGTTTCCAAATACATCAGTTGAAACCAAGCATAATGAATGGACCATGATAATTATATGATACGCTTCATATGGTACCTCTCAGAATAGTATAATATCTGGAGCATCATTTATGAGAGGACAGGAATGTCCAAGTCTTTCTCAGCTTATAAGTTGGCTTCATAAACAAAAAGAATCATGAAATGAAATTTGAGCACATCTAATAGTAGTTTTTTTTTTTTTTTTTTAAAGGCAGCCAGAGAAGCTTCATACTTTCTAGAATCAATTCCATTCTTTTTACGAAAACTTGATAGTACAGGTACCTGAATAGATTGCTTTCAACTGATTTTACAGTTGAAGGAGGTAAAATGAACACTCTCAGTTCATAGTGTGAACTGAATTTCAGCAGTTTCTGTATTTCCCTTAGAGCATCCATCTTAATGGGCTTCCCCGGGTGGCACTAGTGGTAAAGAACCTGCCTACAATGCAAGAGATGTATAAAAAACTCAGGTTCAATCCCTGGGACAGTAAGATCCCCTAGAGGAGGGCATGGCAACCCACTCTAGTGGGTTCTGCATGCCTGAAAAATCCCGTGGACAAAGAAGCCTGGCGGGCTACAGTCTGTGGGGTCACAAAGAATCAGACACAACTAAAGCAACTTAGCATGCATGCATGCATCCATCTTATTTATCCAAAGGGGAAAGTTTTGCTTTAATAAAAAGTCAAAGGAGTAAGACTCGAGGCTAGAGATCTGTGATGCCTCAGACCATGTTGGCTCTTAATAGACAAATGTGCAATTGTCCACTTTGCATGAAACTAAAGAAGCTGTGTGTGTGTGTGTGTGTGTGTGTGTGTGTCTTAGTTGCTCAGTTGTGTCTGACTCTTTATGACTCTTTGGACTGTAGCCTGCCAGTCTCCTCTGTCCATGGGATTTCCCAGGCAAGAATATTGGAGTGGGTTGCCACTTTTTTCTCCAGGGGATCTTCCCAACCCAGGGATCAAATTAGTGTCTCTTGTGTCTCCTGCATTGCGGGCAGATTCTTCACCCGCTGAGCCATCAGGGAAGCCATGGTATGAGTAAAGATTTTATTTTAGAGCTGGAGGAAGCCTACTGAGTAGTACAGACAAGGACACAGCTGCAGAGTACTCAAGTTATATATGATCTCATTGTAGGTCTTGCTAGTGGTGAAGCTGGCACACCTGGGCAGATTTTATTTCTCTGAGACCAAGCTTTTTCCATGAGTCTTACTACTTTCCCTTCA
Organism: Tragelaphus eurycerus; assembly: GCA_935064755.1. NCBI lineage: Eukaryota > Metazoa > Chordata > Mammalia > Artiodactyla > Bovidae > Tragelaphus > Tragelaphus eurycerus. The sequence continues at coordinate 1,101,773 of CAKXYN010000215.1, read as the reverse complement.
CACAGGGCATAGTTGTAAAAAGGGCAGTGGGCTCAATTCAAGGCACACAACTCTCCTTGTGGACGTGCCCAGCAGTCTGCAAAGGCTGCTAACTAGAACAGTGGCAATGGCTTTGCACTCTAGCATGTGTGTATGCTCACACTCAGTTGCTTCAGTCGTGTCCAACTCTTTGCAAGCCTATGGACTATAGCCTGCCAGGCTCCCCTGTCCATGAAATTTTCCAGGCGAGAATGCTGGAATGAGTTACCATTTCCTCCTAGACCATCTCCTAACTGTGACAGGAGCTCTGATAACTCAGCTAACTGGTAGCTGTTATCATGCAGTACTTAAGTTATGCTTTACAGAAGTATCAGTAACTTTTTCTTATGGTATCCTAAGTTCCAAACTTCAAGTCTCTACAACAGATATTCTTAACCCAGGCCACCACATTACAGGCATCTGAGCAAGCCTTAAAAATATGAAAGCCTAGAGCCCACCTCAAGGAAAATGAAATTGCTAGGATGTAGCCCAAAATGGTTGGTGGTATTTCTCAAAGGGACCCAAGTGACTCAAATGTGCAGCCAAGGTTGAGAATCACCTGGAACTTTCTCCTGCTCTACTTTTAAAGTGTCATTATGAAAGAGTCCACTGGAGGTAACACACCAGAGTCACAGCTCATATCTTAGGTCAGTGTACTATCTACGTTTTTGTGTCTTTCTTTAGGAAAATTGCCATAAGACTGTTCTCAAATGTTCCTGTTCAGCAGGATCCCCTGAAGGACTTGCTAAAACACAGATCTGGGCCCATGCCCAGGGTTCTACTTCAGTTAGGTCTGCGGTGAAACTATAGAATTCGTATTTCACAGGAGATGCTATTGCTGCTGGGGGACACACTGAAAGAATTACTACTCTAGGGCCTTCCCTGGTGTTACAGTGGATGGGAATTTGCCTGCTAATACAGGGGACATAAGTTCGATCCCTGGTCTGGAAAAATCCCACATGCCTCGGAACAACTAAGCCTGTACTCCACAGCTATTGAAACCCATGCTCCTGAAACCTGTGCTTAGCAACAAAAGAAGTCATCTCAATGAGAAGCCCGCACACCGCAATGAAGAGTAGCCCCCTGCCTCGTCTCAACTAGAGAAAAGCCTAGTGCAGCAACAAAGACCCAGAACAACCAATAATATATAAATAAATAAATTACAAACAAGTGAAATTAAGTTTTAAAAGAAAAAAAAAAAAGAACTACTACTCTGAGCAATTGATAAAGCTCACCAGTTTTCTTCTTCCTTACTGACCTTTCCCCATGGATGGCAAGGAAGATTCTTTGACAACTAACTGCCAAGGCCCCTTCTGATCAGTACCTAACTTCTATTAAATGTGCTTCCCTCTCCATAGCTTTAGAGAGGTTCTAGCACATTTCATCAGCTAAACTCTGCCATTTACTTTCAGTTCTTAAAGAGCAGCCCTCTTTCCCTCAAAACACGTCGAATAACTTTGACCAGAGTAACCTTCTAAAGACATGACCTTTTTCTATAAAGGCAGCACAGCTGTAGTTACACCACACTGTCTCTTGATGCCAGGTAGATTTTGCTTCTTTTTGCAGTACAAATAAGTGGGTAGAAATACCCTTCATTTTCCTTTTTCTAAATGCATTAATAAAAGAAACCTGTTGTTCGTTAATAGGAAACTGATATTCAAAGACTGGGGAACATCAGGGTAAACCTCACATTGGGAAGATATGAGGATAATTTAAAATGTAGACCAAAAAAGGAAATAACATTTATTGAGTGTCTACTAGGAGCCAAAGTATTACACATTTTTAATTCACAAGATGGCAATATGGGTTTTAGCAAGTGCTCCAGGTAATTCTTATGCAAACGTTTGAAAATCATTAATCTAAAAAAATAAATATTTGACTGCTGGTATTTCAGAAGAAGAAAAAAAGCATTTTAACAGATCTAGTGAGGTCTCCCCCAAGAGAAACACCTAATGACAAAACAGGATAGCTGGGAATTTGGAGAGATTATTTGTAGAGGGAGGGGGATAGAAAGTAGCAATGTATAGAACAAAAACAGAAGTCATCTGTTTCAAGCAATCTATGTGTGTGCCCTATTGTGGGGTGCTCACAGAATATGCTAGTGGACCCTTTCCGGAGGCATGGAAGAGGGATGCTTTATTTTTTTTTTTTTTAAATTACTCAGTTCAGTTCGTTCAGTTCAATTGCTCAGTCATGTCCAACTCTTTGCAACCCCATGAATCACAGCACGCCAGGCCTCCCTGTCCATCACCAACTCCCGGAGTTCACCCAAACTCATGTCCATCAAGTCGGTGATGCCATCCAGCCATCTCATCCTCTGTCCTCCCCTTCTCCTCCTGCCCCCAATCCCTCCCAGCATCAGGGTCTTTTCCAATGAGTTAACTCTTCACCTGAGGTGGCCAAAGTATTGGAGTTTCAGCTTCAACATCAGTCCTTCCAATGAACACCCAGGACTGGTTGATTTACAATGTTATGTTAACTTCTGCTGTACAGTAAAGTGATTCAGATATATATTGGGTTGGCCAGAAAGTTCGTTTGAGTTTTCCCATATCTTACTGAAAAATCCAAATGAACTTCAACTTTTTTGGCCTACCCTATGTATGTGGTGTATATGCATATATATCTGAGTTCAGTTCAGTTCAATTCCTCAGTCATGTCTGACTCTTTGCGACCCCATGGACTGCAGCACACCAGGCTTCTCTGTTCATCACCAACTCCTGGAGCTTGTTCAAACTCATGTCCATTGAGTCACTGATGCCATTCAACCATCTCATCCTCTGTTGTCCCCTTCTCCTCCTGCCTTCGATCATTCCCAGCATCAGACTCTTTTCCAGTGAGTAAGTTCTTCGCATCAGGTGGCCAAAGTATTGGAGTTTCAGCATCAGTCCTTCCAATGAATATTCAGGATTGATTTCCTTTAGGACTGACTGGTTTGATCTTCTTGCTGTCCAAGAAACTTTCAAAACTCTTCTCCAACACCATAGTTCAAAAGCATCAATTCTTTGGTGCTCAGCTCTCTTTATGGTCCAACTCTCATATATATATATTCTTTTTCAGATTATTATATTTCAAATTATATATATATTCTTTTTCAGATTATTTCCATTATAGATTATTACAAGATATTGAGTATATTTCCCTTTGCTATAGAGTAGGACTTTATTCTTTATCCGTTCCATATATAACAATTTGCATCTGCTAACCTCAAACTCCCAATCCTTCCCTCCCCTAGTCCACTCCCCCTTGGCAGCAACAAGTCTGTTCAAAGTACAATGTTTAGAGAAAGCCTGACTTGGCGGCCCCACACGGCATAGCTTAGTTTCATAGAGTTATACAAGGCTGTGGTCCATGTGATTAGATTGACTCGTTTTCTGTGATTATGGTTTCAGTGTGTCTGCCCTCTGATGCCCTCTTGCAACACCTACCGTATTACTTGGGTTTCTCTTACCTTGGGGTATCTCTTCACGTCTGCTCCAGCAAAGGCCAGCCACTGCTCCTTACCTTGGATGAGGGGTATCTCCTCACCGCCACCCCTCCTGACCTTGAACATGGAGTAGCTCCTCTCAGCCCTCCTGCACCCGCACCCGCGCAGCCTATGCCAGGAAATTTGGAAAACTCAGCAGTGGCCACAGGACTGGAAAAGGTCAGTTTTCATTCCAATCCCAATCCCAAAGAAAGGCAATGCCAAAGAATGCTCAAACTACCGCACAATTGCACTCATCTCACACACTAGTAAAGTAATGTTCAACATTCTCCAAGCCAGGCTTCAGCAATACAAGAACCATGAAAATCCAGACGTTCAAGCTGGTTTTAGAAAAGGCAGAGGAACCATAGATCAAATTGCCAACATCTGCTGGATCATGGAAAAAGCAAGAGAGTTCCAGAAAAACATCTATTTCTGTTTTATTGACTATGCCAAAGCCTTTGACTGTGTGAATCACAATAAACTGTGGAAAATTCTGAAAGAGATGGGAATAACAGACCACCTGATCTGCCTCTTGGGAAACCTATATGCAGGTCAGGAAGCAACAGTTAGAACTGGACATGGAACAACACTGGTTCCAAATAGGAAAAGGAGTACGTCAAGGCTGTATAGGAAAAGAGCGCATCGCCTTCCCGTGACCGGCGCACTAAGAGCGCCCCGCCGGCTGCGCCACGCACTAAGAGCGCAGCCAAGAGGAGCTACCCCACGACCGAGGAAGGACGGCGGTGAGGGCCAGCGCACTAAGCACGGCCGAGAAGAGCTACCCCACGACCGAGGTCAGGAAGGGCGGCGGTGAGGACATACCCCTCCTCCAAGGTCAGGAAGGGCAGCGGTGAGGAGAGACCCCTCGTCCAAGGTAAGGTGCGATGGCTGTGCTTCGCTAGCCGGCAGCAGCCGGGAACAGCCGGGACGAGATACCCCACGCCCAAGGTAAGAGAAACCCAAGTAAGACAGTAGGTCTTGAAAGAGGGCATCAGAGGGCAAATACACTGAAACCATTCTCACAGAAAACTAGTCAGTCTAATCACACCAGGACCACACCCGTGTCTAACTCAATGAAATTAAGCCATGCCCGAGGGGCAACACGGGATGGGCGGGTCATGGTGGAGAGATATGACAGGGTGTGGTCCGCTGGAGAAGGGAATGGCGAACCACTTCAGTATTCTTGCCTTGAGAACACCATGAACAGTATGGAAAGGCAAAATGATAGGATACTGAAAGAGAAACTCCCCAGGTCAGTAGGGGCCCAATATGCTACTGGAGATCAGTGGAGAAATAACTCCAGAAAGAATGAAGGGATGGAGCCAAAGCAAAAAGAATACCCAGCTGTGGATGTGTCTGGTGATAGAAGCAAAGTCCAATGCTGTAAAGAGCAATATTGCATAGGAACCTGGAATGTCAGGTCCATGAATCAAGGCAAATTGGAAGTGGTCAAACAAGAGATGGCAAGAGTGAATGTCGACATTCTAGGAATCAGCGAACTCAAATGGACTGGAATGGGTGAATTTAACTCAGATGACCATTATATCTACTACTGTGGGCAGGAATCCCTCAGAAGAAATGGAGTGGCCATCATGGTCAACAAAAGAGTCCGAAATGCAGTACTTGGATGCAATCTCAAAAATGACAGAATGATCTCTGTTCCTTTGCAAGGCAAACCATTCAATGTCACAGTGATCCAAATCCATGCCCCAACCAGTAACGCCGAAGAAGCTGAAGTTGAACGGTTCTATGAAGACCTACAAGACCTTTTAGAACTAACACCCAAAAAAGATGTCCTTTTCATTATAGGGGACTGGAATGCAAAAGTAGGAAGTCAAGAAACACCTGGAGTAACAGGCAAATTTGGCCTTGGAACACAGAATGAAGCAGGGAAAAGACTAACAGAGTTTTGCGAAGAAAATGCACTGGTCATAGCAAATACCCTCTTCCAACAACACAAGAGAAGACTCTATACATGGACATCACCAGATGGTCAACACCGAAATCAGATCGATTATATTCTTTGCAGCCAAAGATGGAGAAGCTCTATACAATCAGCAAAAACAAGACCAGGAGCTGACTGTGGCTCAGACCATGAACTCCTTATTGCCAAATTCAGACTTAAATTGAAGAAAGTAGGGAAAACTACTAGACCATTCAGGTATGACCTAAATCAAATCCCTTATGATTATACAGTGGAAGTGAGAAATATATTTAAGGGCCTAGATCTGATAGATAGAGTGCCTGATGAACTATGGAATGAGGTTCATGACATTGTACAGGAGACAGGGATCAAGACCATCCCCATGGAAAAGAAATGCAAAAAAAGCAAAATGGCTGTCTGGGAAGGCCTTACAAAGAGCTGTGAAAAGAAGAGAAGTGAAAAGCAAAGGAGAAAAGGAAAGATATAAACATCTAAATGCAGAGTTCCAAAGAATAGCAAGAAGAGATAAGAAAGCCTTCTTCAGTGATCAATGCAAAGAAATAGAGGAAAACAACAGAATGGGAAAGACTAGGGATCTTTTCAAGAAAATCAGAGATACCAAAGGAACATTTCATGCAAAGATGGGCATGATAAAGGACAGAAATGGTATGGACCTAACAGAAGCAGAAGATATTAAGAAGAGGTTGCAAGAATACACAGAAGAACTGTACAAAAAAGAGCTTCACGACCCAGATAATCATGATGGTGTGATCACTCACCTAGAGCCAGACATCTTGGAATGTGAAGTCAAGTGGACCTTAGAAAGCATCACTATGAACAAAGCTAGTGGAGGTGATGGAATTCCAGTGGAGCTATTCCAAGTCCTGAATGATGATGCTGTGAAAGTGCTGCACTCAATAGGCCAGCAAATTTGGAAAACTCAGCAGTGGCCACAAGATTGGAAAAGGTCAGTTTTCATCCCAATCCCAAAGAAAGGCAATGCCAAAGAATGCTCAAACTACCGAACAATTGCACTCATCTCACACGCTAGTAAAGTAATGCTCAAAATTCTCCAAGCCAGGCTTCAACAATATGTGAACTGTGAACTTCCTGATGTTCAAGCTGGATTTAGAAAAGGCAGAGGAACCAGAGATCAAATTGCCAACATCCGCTGGATCATGGAAAAAGCAAGAGAGTTCCAGAAAAACATCTATTTCTGCTTTATTGACTATGCCAAAGCCTTTGACTGTGTAGATCACAATAAACTGTGGAAAATTCTGAGAGAGATGGGAATACCAGACCACCTGATCTGCCTCTTGAGAAATCTGTATGCAGGTCAGGAAGCAACAGTTAGAACTGGTCATGGAACAACAGACTGGTTCCAAATAGGAAAAGGAGTACGTCAAGGCTGCATATTGTCACCATGTTTATTTAACTTATATGCAGAGTACATCATGAGAAATGCTGGACTGGAAGAAACACAAGTTGGAATCAAGATTGCTGGGAGAAATATCAATAACCTCAGATATGTAGATGACACCACTCTTATGGCAGAAAGTGAAGAGGGGCTAAAAAGCCTCTTGATGAAAATGAAAGTGGAGAGTGAAAAGGTTGGCTTAAAGCTCAACATTCAGAAAACGAAGATCATGGCATCTGGTCCCATCACTACATGGGAAATAGATGGAGAAACAGTGGAAACAGTGTCAGACTTTATTTTTCTGGGCTCCAAAATCACTGCAGATGGTGACTGCAGCCATGAAATTAAAAGACACTTACTGCTTGGAAGGAAAGTTATGACCAACCTAGATAGCATATTCAAAAGTAGAGACATTACTTTGCCAACAAAGGTTCGCCTAGTCAAGGCTATGGTCTTTCCTGTGGTCATGTATGGATGTGAGAGCTGGACTGTGAAGAAGGCTGAGTGCCGAAGAATTGATGCTTTTGAACTGTGGTGTTGGAGAAGACTCTTGAGAGTCCCTTGGACTGCAAGAAGATCCAACCAGTCCATTCTGAAGGAGATCAATCCTGGAATTTCTTTAGAAGGAATGATGCTAAAGCTGAAACTCCAGTATTTTGGCCACCTCATGCGAAGAGTTGACTCATTGGCGAAGACTCTGATGCTGGGAGGGATTGAGGGCAGGAGGAGAAGGGGATGACAGAGGATGAGATGGCTGGATGGCATCACTGACTTGATGGGTGTGAGTTTGAGTGACCTCCGGGAGCTGGTGATGGACAGGGAGGCCTGGCGTGCTGCGGTTCATGGGGTGGCAAAGAGTCGGACACGACTGAGCGACTGATCTGATCTGATCTCTGAAGGCTGTATATTGTCACCCTCCTTATTTAACTCCTCTGCAGAATACATCATGAGAAACGCTGGGCTGGAAGAAGCACAAGCTGGAATCAAGATTGCCGGGAGAAATATTAATCACCTCAGATATGCAGATGACACCACCCTTATGGCAGAAAGTGAAGAGGAACTAAAAAGCCTCTTGATGAAAGTGAAAGAGGAGAGTGAAAAAGTTGGCTTATAGCTCAACATTCAAAAAATGAAGATCATGGCATCTGGTCCCATCACTTCATGGGAAATAGATGGGGAAATAGTGGAAACAGTGTCAGACTTTATTTTTCTGGGCTCCAAAATCACTGCAGATGGTGACTGCAGCCATGAAATTAAAAGACGCTTACTCCTTGGAAGGAAAGTTATGACCAACCTAGATAGCATAATCAAAAGCAGAAACATTACTTTGCCATCAAAGGTCCATCTAGTCAAGGCTATGGTTTTTCCAGTAGTCATGTATGGATGTGAGAGTGGGACTATAAAGAAAGCTGAGTGCCAAAAATTGATGCTTTTGAACTGTGGTGTTGGAGAAGACTCTTGAGAGTCCCTTGGACTGCAAGGAGATTCAACCAGTCCATTCTGAAGGAGATCAGCCCTGGGATTTCTTTGGAGGGAATGATGCTAAAGCTGAAACTCCAGTACTTTGGCCACCTCATGCAAAGTGTTGTCTCATTGGAAAAGACCCTGATGCTGGGAGGGATTGGGATCAGGAGGAGAAGGGGATGACAGAGGATGAGATGGCTGGATAGCATCACTGACTCGATGGACGTGAGTCTGAGTGAACTCTGGCAGTTGGTGATGGACAGGAAGGCCTGGCGTGCTGCAATTCATGGGGTCACAAAAAGTCAGACCAACTGAATGACTGAACTGAACTGATGCAAGAAATCAGCTTGTAGGGAGGGATGGAGAGTACAAAGCAAGGAATGGAGGGAAAACGCCTCCTGAGTCAGACAGATTCAGACTTAATTCCGAAAGTCACTTCCTTAGCTGGTGATCTCAGGGAATTACTTAATCTAACTCAGGTTTTTTCCTTATCTATAAAAGGGGATAATCATACCTACCTCAGAAAATTGTTGAGAGGATTAAAAGAGATAATGACATGCTTGGCATCCAGTAGGAACTCAATTGTCCAAAGGCAGCTGGCAGACACAGCACTCCCTCCGGCATAATGGAAGGAATCCTACCTTTTTTCTTGAGTTGAAGCTTTTCTCGATGGATTTCTGCTTTTCATTATCTGCTTTGTCTTGTGTGAATAGAAATAACCAAAGAGAAAGAGCGTCCACTTCCCCTGCAAGTAGCTGGGAGTTGGTTAGGTATCAGCTAGTTCTCTCCTCCTGCCCTGTCTTTCCAGTCTTTCCCTATAGGAGGGATGAAATGGGGGGTAGGGAGGGGTGGGGTGCTGCCACAGGCGTGTCTGTGTAACTCTTCCAACACTCAGCCAGCTCTGCTGGTAGACTCAACCTTAATTAGTCATTTACCAAGCATAACTCAGCAAATCTGTGTTTTAAGTAGAACTACTATCCTATACAGAACTTAATTTCTCTTTCCCATTTTGCCTCAAGAAGGTAAAATGGACTCTTCAGGACGGAGGCGGATTAGGTCTTATTTTTTCTTCAACCTGCCTGATTTGGATTGGGGAATTTTTAAAGTAAATACTTATGATGCATAGATGAATTCTGCATGCCAGCTACCTGTCAAGTGTAGCAAGTCCTCAGCCAGCTACTGCATTAGGTTTTGGTTTAAAGCCACTCTAAATGATTTATTGTTTTTAAATTATTTACGGGTATTATCCCTTTCCTGCAAAATGCAAAAGTACTTCAGGAACAACACAGAAGCAAGGTTATGAATGGAGCTACAAGTAAATCAGGGTAATTAGAAGCCTCAAGTTGCGAATACTGACAAGTTCTCCACCAGCCACCACTTCACTGATGATAATAAAATTTGCATGATTTCCTGACATTATACTTACCACATATTTTCATTGCACTCTCACTATAATTACTTAGGGCATGATCTCACACTCATGGCAAGCAGAACTCTCACTGAACCCAGCCGTGACTATTACAGATGCTTAGAAATGAAGAGAATGGAATTAAGGGAAGAGTTCCCTACATAGCTTTAGGGATCTGTGATATATCAACTGAATTTTGACAGCTAAGAAAAAGGGAAATATTCTCAACGACTCCTCAGCCACAATCAGGTCACACTTTAATGAGACAAAGGTATCACAAAAACAGAATGCAGGTCCTGAGTTTTATGACAATTGATTCCTACCATTTGTTTATGGTTCTTTGATGTAAAACTTAAAAAATTAAAGATGGCATTAATCCCTGATATCTAGGTGTAACTACAGAAAGAAAAATGGTGTGTCAGTCACCAAAAATCAGAATGGACAAGTTAAAAAAAGGATTCGATACCCAAAAAGATCAGTGGGCATCTCCAGATATACAAGGTGATATCAGTTCAGTTCAGTTCAGTTCAGTTGCTCAGTCGTGTCCGACTCTTTGTGACCCTATGAATCACAGCACGCCAGGCCTCCCTGTCCATCACCAACTCCCAGAGGTCACTCAGACTCACATCCATCGAGTCAGTGATGCTATCCAGCCATCTCATCCTTTGTCATCCCCTTCTCCTCCTGCCCCCAATCCCTCCCAGCATCAGAGTCTTTTCCAATGAGTCAACTCTTCGCCTGAGGTGGCCAAAGTACTGGAGTTTCAGCTTTAGCATCATTCCTTCCAAAGAACACCCAGGACTGATCTTCTTTAGAATGGACTGGTTGGATCTCCTTGCAGTCCAAGGGACTCTCAAGAGTCTTCTCCAACACCATGTCATTCAATATCTGTAATCCTTATCCAATCACTCATTTTTGTTACTTCTCATTTTGTTACATCTCTTCTATATACCAGCACATGGGCTCACAAACTTCTAATGTGCAGAGTCAGGAAGTCAAATTTACATCTGACTATTTGCTCTTCTTTTCTAAACCCTAGACACCCCAACCCACCTCCTATAACTCTCAACAGAGGGAAGCATTTAGGTTTTGAATGATGTAATATATAACAGAATTTCAGGGATGAACACACTGTTTAAGCTAAAACTCGGGGAAGACAGGGGCAAAAAACAAACCTGATTTGACTCTCAACTTTGCCTTGTGATCCTGGAAGATTTAATCCCTCAGCCTCAGTTTCATCAACCTGAAAAGGGGGAAATTACACACTGCATATGGTGATTATGAGGGCTAAAGAGATAGGGTGAAAGCCCTGAGCACTGTAGCTGGACTATAAGAAGTAATGGTCAATTATGAAGGAAAAGAGAGCTAATTATCCAGAAATGGCCTTATTTCATAGGTGTTTTAGTGAATCCACATAGAATGGAAAGCCTTACTATGGAAAGTTAGAGTTTGAGTTAAGAGAAAACTACTAGACAGCAAGAAAAGGAGCCTTATTTTCTAGAATTTAAAAACACTTCATCAGATGTTAAAAAAAAAAAAAAAGAGAATTTTAGGAAAGAGTCACCTTTCCCCCACCATGTAAAGCAACTTGGTGGCATAGCAATAAAAGCTACTGAGTTGAGACAAGCATATTTTTTCTGAGTCCAAGCTCCCTTTGCTCACTGCATGATAGGTCAGTTAATTCAGCTGAGAAGATGGCAGACTAATATCTCAAAATAATCATCTTATCAGGGTCTGGATGCCAAGTTCTTTTATAGAACAGAGAGTGGGGGGAGGTGAGGAGGTAAAATTTTAAAGAGGCTATTTATCTTACAAATATCTCCTTGAATGGCTAGCTTTGGGGAGAGAATGTGTTAATTTTTTCCTTCCTCTAACCATCCACAGGTGGACAGGATCCTGAACAAAGACATAGTGGTCTAACCTTTAGGCAGAGGTTTCAGAGCTCCCCAAGGCAGGTCATTATGTGTAAACAGTATCCTTTTAGTGAAAAAAGCAACAGGAAGAAACGTTAAAGTGAAAGCAACAGATCCAATATGGCGTCAGCCCTTCCCTGTAACAATATCTCATTGGAAATTATCAATCCAGATCATACTACTCCCAAACTTAGAGATATATACTGGTAAATTTCTGATGTGGTGAAATTCATGTAGTATCCCCAGATCTTGGTTTGGCTGTGATCAAACTTACAACCATGGTTACCGGACTTACCTCCTCTGCAACTGTTACAATGCAGATATCTCTTTGCTTTGTGTGACTATGGTGGGGCGGTGGGGGTTGAGGGGGGTTGCTTTTGTAATGGAAAGATATATGAACTTGTAATAACATATATGCAATCTTTAGAAAAGTGGAATAAAAATCCATTGTAAATAGTTTGGGTTAATTACCCTAAAAAGATTACATCAAGCTCTGCGGTAGGTTTACTCATCTTTAATTATATCCATTTTTAGACCAGTAGTAACTTATGAGATTTCTGGAATGTGTTTAGTAATCCACTGAGGAGACTGACTCAGAATCATAGAAGAAAGATTTTCAGTGTGTCCAATTGCCGTGACTGTTGACTTTTATCACTTGTTACCCACACTTTCACATAAATAGAGAATGCATCAAAAGTACATAGTTCAATTAGCACAATAGTAAGCATGAAGCTATTATGTAGATGAGACATATTTTTTATTGGATGACATGAGTGGTCATAATTTCTGCTAAAAATATGTGTCATTTTTCCTAATGTGCCCTTTTCCTTTGCCCTGTACTGTATTTTGAAGACAAAACAGACCATCTTTTGTAGAATTCAGCCGTCCACTCATTTTGTTGTTGTTGATAACAATAGTGTTCTCATTTCTCCCACTCAAGATATGTGGAAAATGAATCTTAGTTCTCTCAGAAAAAAGATCACAAGCTTTCTGAATGAATACCTCACTATTTGAATGTGTGGCTTATCACCGAAATATTGAAGCATGTCTTAAGGTCAGTTCCTTTGAGGGCTATTACTATGGTTTTCCATTTCAGTGAGATTTTCAAAAAATGACTAAAACTGTAAGTAATATAGCAGCTGGTCAATCATCATGTTTACAACTAGTGAGTTTTATATGATTTTAAAAGCTTAAATTTGGATAGTGCCTTAGAAGCAATTTAAGAGGCAACTTCCTACATCTTACTTTAAATATTTCTCTTTGTCTTGTTTTTTGTCACATTTTTATTTAAAACAGTCATATTTTTCTCCCTCTTTCTTTTAATTTGGAAATAATTCACTATAAGAAAGAAAAATAAGTCTTAAAAGAGAATTGGGTTTCTATATCAGTAGATTGATAGAAGCTGTATTAGGAAGTGTGATTTATTTTGAGAAAGTCAAGTTGAAAACAAGATTTAAATCTATTGAAGTCACTCAGTCATGTCCAACTCTTTGCGACCCCATGGACAGGCTCCTCTGTCCATGGAATTCTCCAGACCAGAATACTGGTATGGAGAGCCTTTCTTCTCCAAGGGATCCCAACCCAAGGATTGAACCCAGGTCTCCTGGACCGCAGGTGGATTCTTTACCAGCTGAGCCACAAGGGAAGCCCAAGAATACTGGAGTAGGTAGCCTATCCCTTCTCCAGGGGATCTTCCCAACCCAGGAATCAAGCCAGGGTCTCCTGAATTGCAGGCAGATTCTTTACCAACTGAGCTATCGGGGAAGCCTCTTAAATCTAGTAGGAGAGTTTAAAGTTTTGGTTACCTCTGAATTGAAATAATTAATCAACTCCTTCTACCCTACAGTGGAATGTTGTTAAAAGACCTTGGAGAGCTGGCCTGTACCCACAAAGAAAGTAAGGAAATCATTGGCAATTTGTTTCATTCATTCAATTAACTGTATTGATTAAACTAACCATGTCTTATACACATTCTCTCCCCTTCTCCCCTCATAGTGTCTAATTATTATTAAGTAGATTATTCCCGAGTGCACACATGTTCTATGTGTTCTTACAGAAGACTTTGCCTTACTCCTCTTCTCCCACTAGAGCCTTCCTAAAGGAAGCTTACAAAGGTCTGTGGAGTTCTGGTGGAAGAATAGTGTTCTCCACAATATCATTTACAACCTGAACAGTGGTTCAGCCTTAAATGCAACCAACTGGGAAAGTGGGCTGAAGGGGAAACAGAGAAAACCCAGCTGTGATGGTTAATTTTACATGTCAACTCGGGGATCGCAGATGACTGGTTAAAAAATTATTTCTAAATATGTGTTTGTCAGCATGTTTCCAGGCAAGATTAATGTTTGGATGGGCTGACTGAGTAAAGAAGATCACCTTCTCCGGTGTAGGTAGTGTCATTCAATCCACCAAGAGCCCATAGAGTAGCAAGAGATGAAGGGTAAATTCCTCTCTCTCTTTGAGATGGGTCATCTATCCTTCCCTGCCCTCAAACATCAGTGCTCCTGATTTTAGACGTTTGGACTTAGATTGAATTGTACCATTGGCTTTCCTGTTTCTCCAAATTGCAGATAACAGATTCTGAGACTTCTCAGCCTCCATAATCACATGAACCAATTCCTATATAAAAAAATAGACCCTACTGGTTCTGTTTCTCTAGAGCAGGGGTCCCCAACCCTCTGAACCATGGACCATGAGATGCAACCAAAATGAAGTTATGGAGTAGACTGGACATAAGCAACACACTTCAAGTGTCACTATATCCCATCACCCCCAGATGAGATTGTCTGGTTGCAGGAAAACAAGCAGCTCAGGGCTCCCACAGATTCTGCATTATGGTGAGTTGTACAATTATTTCATTAATATCACAATGTAATAATAATAGAAATGAACTGTATAATAAATGTAATGATCTTGAATCACCCTGAAACCATCCTCCGCCTCCATCCATGGAAAAAATGTCTTCCACTAAACCAGTACCTTATGCTGAAAAGGTTGGGGACCACTGTTCTACAGAACTAATACACCAGCTCACATTGCTGGGAAACTTTATGAATCATCAAATTAAGCCCCATTTAAAGGTCCAAGCCCTTCCAGTTAATTCATGGCAGGGCTAAGATCAGGACACAGACTCACATCTGCCAGTTGCCACTTTTCCTGTTACAAGCAGTACACCAATGGGTCCCCCATTAGAGAATGTACATCAGATGAGATCAGATCAGTCGCTCAGTCGTGTCCGACTCTTTGCGACCCCATGAACCGCAGCACGCCAGGCCTCCCTGTCCATCACCAGCTCCCGGAGGTCACTCAGACTCACACCCATCAAGTCAGTGATGCCATCCAGCCATCTCATCCTCTGTCATCCCCTTCTCCTCCTGCCCTCAATCCCTCCCAGCGTCAGAGTCTTCGCCAATGAGTCAACTCTTCGCGAGAGGTGGCCAAAATACTGGAGTTTCAGCTTTAGCATCATTCCTTCCAAAGAAATTCCAGGATTGATCTCCTTCAGAATGGACTGGTTGGATCTTCTTGCAGTCCAAGGGACTCTCAAGAGTCTTCTCCAACACCACAGTTCAAAAGCATCAATTCTTCGGCGCTCAGCCTTCTTCACAGTCCAGCTCTCACATTCATACATGACCACAGGAAAGACCATAGCCTTGACTAGGCGAACCTTTGTTGGTAAAGTAATGTCTCTGCTTTTGAATATGCTATCTAGGTTGGACATAACTTTCCTTCCAAGGAGTAAGCATCTTTTAATTTCATGGCTGCAAAGAAATAGAGGAAAACAACAGAATGGGAAAGACTAGGGATCTCTTCAAGAAAATCAGAGATACCAAAGGAACATTTCATGCAAAGATGGGTACGATAAAGGACAGAAATGGTATGGACCTAACAGAAGCAGAAGATATTAAGAAGAGGTGGCAAGAATACACAGAAGAACTGTACAAAAAAGAGCTTCACGACCCAGATAATCATGATGGTGTGATCACTCACCTAGAGCCAGACATCTTGGAATGTGAAGTCAAATGGGCCTTAGAAAGCATCACTACGAACAAAGCTAGTGGAGGTGATGGAATTCCAGTGGAGCTATTCCAAGTCCTGAATGATGATGCTGTGAAAGTGCTGCACTCAATATGCCAGCAAATTTGGAAAACTCAGCAGTGGCCACAAGATTGGAAAAGGTCAGTTTTCATCCCAATCCCAAAGAAAGGCAATGCCAAAGAATGCTCAAACTACCGAACAATTGCACTCATCTCACACGCTAGTAAAGTAATGCTCAAAATTCTCCAAGCCAGGCTTCAACAATATGTGAACTGTGAACTTCCTGATGTTCAAGCTGGTTTTAGAAAAGGCAGAGGAACCAGAGATCAAATTGCCAACATCCGCTGGATCATGGAAAAAGCAAGAGAGTTCCAGAAAAACATCTATTTCTGCTTTATTGACTATGCCAAAGCCTTTGACTGTGTAGATCACAATAAACTGTGGAAAATTCTGAAAGAGATGGGAATACCAGACCACCTGATCTGCCTCTTGAGAAATCTGTATGCAGGTCAGGAAGCAACAGTTAGAACTGGTCATGGAACAACAGACTGGTTCCAAATAGGAAAAGGAGTACGTCAAGGCTGCAAATTGTCACCATGTTTATTTAACTTATATGCAGAGTACATCATGAGAAATGCTGGACTGGAAGAAACACAAGTTGGAATCAAGATTGCTGGGAGAAATATCAATAACCTCAGATATGTAGATGACACCACTCTTATGGCAGAAAGTGAAGAGGGGCTAAAAAGCCTCTTGATGAAAATGAAAGTGGAGAGTGAAAAGGTTGGCTTAAAGCTCAACATTCAGAAAACGAAGATCATGGCATCTGGTCCCATCACTACATGGGAAATAGATGGAGAAACAGTGGAAACAGTGTCAGAGAATGTACATAGCAAATGGAACAACTAACAGAAGAAGTCTTCTTTAGTCATTTTTATTGATTTGCACACAGTACATGTTTGATGGCTTCTCTTGTGGCTCAGATGGTAGAGTCCACCTACAGTGTAGGAGACCCGGGTTTAATCTATGGGTCACAAAGATCCCCTGGAGCAGGGCATGGCAATCCATTCCAGTATTCTTGTCTAGAGAAGCCCATGGACAGAGAAGCCTGGTAGGCTAAAGTCTATGGGGTTGCATAGAGGCAGACAAGATTAAGCGACTAACACACACACACACACATGTTCAATAAATATCATTCTGATAATAAAATACATGTCTTCTTGACTATAATAAAATGATAGTTTATGTGTCAATCTACTTTAATTTTTATTTGAACTGTGTGATTTGAAGCTGATATTATTTAATAATAATAATGGGTATTTGACCTCCAAATTAAATAAAGCATGACTCAAACTCTTAACTTATTGAATCCATTGATATAGCATTTAAAATTTCAATCTGTACAGCACTGTCAGTGAAAGACTTTGGAGTGAAGTTATCTAAGTCATATCCTCATGTCTTTTTCCAATGCAAGTATCACCACAAAGAAACAAAGCATTTCAAAGATGATCAGATTAAAGATAATTCAGTTCAGTTCAGTTCAGTTGCTCAGTCAAGTCTGACTCTTTGTGACCGCATGAATTGCAGCACGCCAGGCCTCCCTGTCCATCACCAACTCCATAATTGGAATGTACCAAAGATTATTGGTAATGTTTAAAAATAAGGGTTAATATCAGAAAATACAAGACAGAAGTTTGCCTGGGATAGTAGAAAATACATTATGATTTATGCCTAAGGCTTCAATCTTTTGCTTCATCTATAATTTTTTTTGCTATATTGTTTTATATATATATATATCCATATAGTTGTATATATTTATATTTGCACAAATAAATGGATATACTTGGGGCTTCCCTCATGGCTCAGCACAGTTTATATACCTTAAATGTTTAAGAAATATATAAATATGTCCTTTTACCTTAAAAAAGTCTTAAGTTACTCCAGTATTTTGGCCACCTCATGCGAAGAGTTGACTCATTGGAGAAGACTCTGATGCTGGGAGGGATTGAGGGCAGGAGGAGAAGGGAACGACAGAGGATGAGATGGCTGGATGGCATCACTGACTCGATGAATGTGAGTCTGAGTGACCTCCGAGAGCTGGTGATGGATAGGGAGGCCTGGCGTGCTGCAGTTCATGGGGTCGCAAAGAGTCAGACACGACTGAGCGACTGATCTGATCTGATCTGATCTGAAGCGTCCAGGGTGAGTAACAGAGACAGATCCATAGTAAAAATGTGAGATAATACTTATATCATAAAAGAGAGCTGAGAGGAACTGCCCTGGTGGTCCAGTGATTGATTCTGAGCTCCCAATGCAAGGGGTCTGGGTTCCATCCCTGATTAGGGAACTAGATCCCACATGCCACAACCAAGACATGGTGGAGCCAAAGAAATAAAAATAAATACTAAATAAATTTTTTAAAAGGAGAGGGAAAAAATACCAAAAAGGCTGAGAGGAGAAAGGAGAGCACAGGACTGTGTGATAGAGTGGCTGTTGGAAGAGATGTGGCTTCTGAGTTTTAATCAAGTGGTTTGTACTAGTTGGCTGGGGCTGCCATCACAAAAGCCTACAGACTGGATGACTTAAACAGAAATTAATTTCCTCATAGTTCAAGATTGAGGTTCAAGCCCACTCAGTTTCTGGTAAAGGCTCTCCATCTGGCTTCAGCGGATTGCCTGCTCTGTGTCCTTTTTTTCTCTGTGTGTGCATGCGTATGTATCCATAAGGGGTGGGGAGAGCTCTCTGCCGCTTTTCCCTCTTCTTATTAGGGCATCAGTCTTATATGAGATCTATCAGAGTAGGGCTGCACTCTTATACATTTGTTTAATTATCTTCTTAAAGGCCCTATTTTTAAATACACTGGGGGCTAGAACTTCCAACATATGTATGTGCAGGAGACACAATTCCATCCATAAAATGTTTGAAGGGGGTGCTCTAAATCATGTGGAAAGTTGTAAACCCAGATGTGGACAGATGTAGCTTGCTGACTTCTTGAGAAGTGTGCAGTATATATTATGTACCTCGATGCAATTTGGTTCATCTGAAATACAGAATATTTCTCCTGGATGAAATTACATATCAGTTCAGTTCAGTCACTCAGTAGTGTCCGACTCTTTGTGACCCCATGAATTACAGCACGCCAGGCCTTCCTGTCCATCACCAACCCCCAGAGTTCACTCAAACTCATGTCCATCGAGTCAGTGATGCCATCCACCCATCTCATCCTCTGTCATCCCCTTCTCCTCCTGCCCTCAATCCCAGCATCAGAGTCTTTTCCAATGAGTCAACTCTTCGCACGAGGTGGCCAAAGTATTGGAGTTTCTGCTTTAGCATCAGTCCTTCCAGGGAACACCCAGGACTCATCGCCTTTAGAATGGACCCATTGGAATTACATGTAGCAAACACAAATTCACCTTTTGTTCAAGTTGTTCCTTTTTGTATCAATCAAATTGGAACAAATTAGCATTTTTCAAAAGAAGACTTGCAACAAAATGGATGGTATATGTTCATTCAATCAGTAAACACTGGGTGACTCCTATGTGCCAGGTACATTGCCTGGTGCCTGAGATACCACAGTGAATAAACCCAACAGGGTGGCTTATTCCTTCAAGGTGCTTACATTTTACTGGGAGAATACAGACTATTTACAATCCCCTTGGGAATCCAGTAAACATAAGAAGGACTTAACATCATTGAGGAGTGTGTAACATGCGCTTAAAGAAACTAAGGAGGAGATGATGGAGGAGCTCAGGAAGAGGTTTTAAACAGTGCCATCACAGAGGACAGCTCTCAGGAGAAAGAGAATGCAACTGGTGAAGAACTGAAGGGAAGGCATTCCCGGCCATTGTGGCTGGAGTAGAGAGAGTGAGGCTGGCCGAGGGTGGACATGTGATAAAAGAGTGAAGAAGGGACCAGGTTCATTCTAGTGGGTGGAGAAGCTACTCAAGGGTTCTAAGCAGCTCAGTGACAGCATTTAAATTTTAAAAATTTTACTCTGACGTCTCTTGCAGATCCATTCTTATGAGACAAAGATAGACCTGTTGAGAGGCTGTAGGGGTAAATGAAATGAAAAGTGAGGGTGGCTTGGACTGAGGTATAGAGTACAGAGACGGGTGGTAGGAATCAGGATTTATTTTGAAAGTTTGGGCAAAAGGAGTTACTGGTAGATTGATGAGGGTTAGGATGAGGATTATGAAGGAAAGAGGAGGCACAAGAATTATTCCTAGATTTTTGGCTCACATCACTAAATATATCATCATGCTGTTTATTAAACTGTGCAAGCCTGGAAGCTTAACCGGTTCAGGAACAAGAGTTGAGTTGTTTTGGACATACTAAGGTTGAAATTCCTGTTAGACATCCAAGGAGCAATGTCAAGGAGGCTGTTGACTGTGTGAGCCTGGCACTCTGGGAGAGATTGAGGCTGGAGATTTCAATTGGAGAGTCATCAGCATACAGATGGTTTTTTTAAAGCAGAGATGAGATTACACAGGGAGTGAGTTTGAGAGAGAAAGAGAGAGTAGAAAAGAGCCAAAACCTGAGCCCTGAGGATCTGCAAGCTTTAGAAGTCAGGTGCAAGAGAAGGTAGCCAAAGAGATGAGGAAGAAGGAGCCACTGAGCTAGCAAACCTACCAGGAGAATGTGGCACTTTAAAAAATAACTAAAAAATGTATTTGATGAAGGAGGGAGTAACAAACTTTCTAAGAGACTTTCAGAAATGTTGGTGATAAATCACAAAATGATTATACTCCTTGTATAATTTTAGGAAAATGCAGTCCATATGCTTCAGCATAAAACATACAAACAAGCAGACTGACTTGTTTCACTCCACTCTTGGTGGAGTGAAAGGTTGATGCCTTAAGATCCCACTTTGAATAAATAATAATTCAGAGTTTGTATAGCCACCAAAACTTCTGAATTTGGCATTGTTTATGAGTGTAAAGGTTTTTATGACCATGAGAATGTTGAACTGTGATCCCCCAAATGTGGAAAGACAAATTTCTAGATCTCTTCGTGTTCTTCCGTAAGTTATTTTTGTAATCCAACGTACTTCTTGATGTTTATTGACCATAATACCTTCTCCAAAAGGTCCATATAGTCAAAGCTATGGTTTTTCCAGTAGTCATGTACAGATGTGAGAGTTGGACCATAAAGAAGGCCAAGCGCTGAAGAACTGAGGCTTTTGAACTGTGGGGCTGGAGAAGACTCTTGAGAGTTCTTTGGACTACATGGAGATCAAATCAGTCAATTCTAAAGGAAATCAACCCTGAATATTCATTGGAAGGACTGATGTGGCAGCTGAATCTCCAAAACTTTGGCCACTTAATGCAAGAGCTGACTCATTGGAAAAGACTCTGATGCTGGGAAAAATTGAAGGCAGGAGGAGAAGGGAACAACAGAGGAACGAGATGGCTGGATGGCATCACTGACTCAATGGACATGAGTTTGAGCAAACTCTTGTGAGATAGTGAAGGACAGGGAAACCTGCTGTGCTGCAGGCCATTGGGGTTCCAAAGAGTCAGTCATGACTTAGCGACTGAATAACAACGACAATCTTTTCCTGAAGAATGGATTATCTGGAAATAATCTTCAGCTACTTCAGAGTAGTACACAGGTTTATTGTGGAGTCCTCTTGAGAGTAACATCCATAAGTATAGTTGCCAAACCTCATAAATAAAAATACAGAGTGCCGGTGCAATATTTGAATATGCTAAAACATTATTTGTTTATACCTGGGATTTTAATTAAACTGAATGTGTTGTATTTTATCTACATCCTTCCCTGTAAGGAGGTGAAGAAGCTAGTATGGTCCTCCATTTTTATTACAAATTCTGGCAAGAGGGCTAGGCTATTGAATCTCTGAAACAGCAAATCACTGTCCTCATGGTGTCCCTGGGAGTGGGTATAACCTTGGATGGGACAGCTCCCTAAGGGCCAAAGGGCACATTTCCAGCAGTTGGGGAATTAATGTCAGAGCACTGAAGAAGGAATCTGCATAGAACACTACAGGGGCCAAGGTTCAAATGCCAACAATTTATTAACTATTCATTTCCCTTTAGGTGTTTTAGCTGTGTATCTAGATAGGTTGTGCTGTTCTCAGTCTCTTCAGTCACTTCCCACTCTGTTGGACCCCATGAACTGTAGCCTGCCAGGCTCCTCTGTCCATGGGATTCTTCAGGCAAGAGTACTGGAGTGGGTTGCCATGCCCTTATCTAGGGAATCTTTCCAACCCAGGGATAGAATGTGAGTCTCCTGAATTAGAGGCAAATTCATTATCATCTGAACCACCAGGGAAGCCTCAAGGAGACAAGAACCCTCTCCCATTTGGGTGCCTGCCTTTGGGAAATTCTGAGAGTTTCCTTCCTAAATGGGAGATGACATTCTACATTACCTCAACAGTGAAATGGAAAAGGAAATGGCAACCCACTCCAATACTGTTGTCTGGGACATCCCATGGACAGAAGAGCCTGGTAGGCTACAGTCTATGGGGTCGCACAGAGTTAGACATGACTGAGCACACACACACCCACACACTCAACAGTGAAAGCCCTGTTGAGAAGTCCATGAGGCCTCTATTTCTCTCTGAATCTGCAACCTCACCTCTTATGAATGCTTCCTTCCATTAACCCTTGAGTGAGTCACACTGATGCTGGATGATAATCCTCTTGGTGGACTTGCTCCGTCTCCCAGAATGAGTGTTGACATGAAGAATTCTGCAGATCCCCTACAGCCAGACCAATGATCCCAAATGTTAACCACATTGGATCCTGCCTGCACTTTCCGCCTCTGGCTCCACACCCACCTTTCCACCCACAGCATGAAGCCATGAGTGCCGAGTCAGACACTAGCAGGGTGGTCCTCTGAGCACACCCTGGGGGCAAGAGACATGAAATATTTATTGACTGCAGGCCAGAGTTACAGGAACGCTGGCTGGAAGCACTGCAAGGGTGCCTCTGTAATATTCAAGGTAAATGCAGCAACACTTGCCAACCCCCTCGCATGTCTTGGAGGAGGTTGCTTTGCTCTAATCCTTGCAGCCCCCAAAGGAGCAGCTGTTTTCAGAAGGAGCTGATATAATCCTTTAAGACCAACGGTGGGAGGTAGTGTGTGTGTGTGTGTGTGTTGTATGGGTGTATGTGTGTGTTTTAAGTGCTAAATGGTTAACAATTGTCCAGCTTCCTGCAAACAGGTAGAAAAGAGCTGTGAAAAGTTACGGCAGACTCAGGGCTACTTTCCCCTTTCAATTTTTTAACCCACACATGTTCTATCCCATCGACGTCTACGTCATGAGAAATATATCAGATGCTGAGAAGCACAAGTCAGTTTTTCCCTTTCTAAGCAATACTGAAATTAGATGGCCATTGACCTTCCAATCCCAGCTATCAGGTCAGTGTTGTCACAGAATTAGAGGTCTCCATAGAAAAATGTGGAGCTTCCCAGGTGGCGCCAGTTCTAAAGAACCCACCTGCCAATGCAGGAGACAAAAGAGATGCCGGTTTGATCTGTGTGTCAGAAAGATCCCCTGGAGAAGGGCATGGCAACTTGCTCCAGTATTCTTGCCTGCAAAATTCTATGGACAGAGAAGCCTGGCAGGCTACAGTCCATAAGGTCACCAAGAGTCAAACATGACTGAAGAAACTTAACATGCATGTAGAAAAATATACCTCCCGCTTCCCATGCTCTATTGGGTTCCTGATTATCTTTCAATGATGTGTTGTTGTTTAGTCGCTAAGTCGTGTCTGACTCTTTCGCAACCGCCTTGGGCTGTAGTGACCCCATGAGCTGTTGCCCCCCGGTCTCCTCTGTCCATGGGATTCTACAGGCAAGAATACTGGGGTGGGTTGTCATGCCCTCCTCCAGAGAATCTTCTCGACCCAGGGATCGGGACCCATGTCTCCTGCATCTTCTACATCGGCAGGCGGTTCTTTACAGCTGTGCCACCTGGGAACCCCCTCCCTTAGGTGGCAGTGAGATCTTGTGGTTTGGGTCTGTGCCAGTGCCGGGCTCTGTGTCTTTTTCTCATTTGTCCTCCTGCTGTGCAGATGGTAAAGGCTGAGGATCTCAGACAATACAATTAACTAAGGTGAAAACAAACTCTTTCTCAGAGCTGACCCAGTTTTAGAACCCAGTGACATAACAAATGTGCCAACAGAAATGGGCATGGCGTTCCTCCTAATCATCATTTAGAGGAACTGCAGGTCTCAGAGGAGATTTATAGGAGTCATTGGCATGACTGCCATTCTTTCATTACCTAAACAGAAAACATGTTTTCACCCCTTTGTAATGCATCTTGTATGAAAAAAAGAGAGAGAGAGAGAGAGAGAACAAATAGAGAATATACAGTTTTCAACTGCTTTTCTCTTCTAGAATTTAAACACATTCTGTCTCATTTTCTATTAGGATGATGACTGTTAGGGAGGTCTTAAGGGTATCACCTCTTCCGGTACACTGAATAGTATATTTCCCCTTGCTCTCAGAGGCCTTTTCTGGAGAAGAATGTAGAACAACTAGCAAACTTTAAAAAATGAAAATATATAACATGTCTCAAAGCATGGAGACAGGTTATGGAATGCACACCTCCCCCAAAGAGAGCCTGATGGTCAACGAAGCGGAGCTGTGGAAGCCCAGCCGTAATTGCACTCCAGAGAGTAAAAGACACTGTGTTGCCTCCTCAGCAGAAATTCACCTCCCTGTAGGAAAATCTGATAAATTTCCCAGTTTCCCACAGAGGGGATGACAGAGAATTTAATGAGAAACACATTGGAACTGGACCTGTCACTGTGTGATTATACATTCACTAATCTCTCTGTAGGGTACAGGAAAAAGGCGGTCTTCACTGAGAGAGTTTATCTGCGAAAAGGAGGAGGGGCGAGGGAAGCATCAAGAAACAAATTACCAAAAAGTAATGTCCTAACTCTCCCACTGATACCTACTGACATCCCACTGGACTGCTGGTTTGGCCTGCAAACTGCCAAAAAAAAAAAGGGAGGGGGAGATTTGCACTGTCACCTATTTTTATGATTGGGGATGAAATTGAACTTTCATACAGTAACTAAATTTATTGATACTTCAAAGCAGCTTGTGAGTGCCTGATATTTTTAGTCTGGGCTTGGGATTTGTGTTTGAGAAATCCAAGTACAGTGAGGGAGGCAGCTGGTGTTCTGACTCTTGTTGTTAGAGCCATTTCATATCTTGCAGGTATTTCTCTTAACCATCATCATCATCTTCTTCATCAAATAAATCTTATTCAGCAACTTTATCCATTTTATAAGTGTTTTGGAGCACCTAACATATTCAAGGAACCTATAATTATGTAGCTAGTGCCTTGAATAAGTAGAATATCCAATAGCCTCCACAATCTGTTAAAGTCAGGGGAACACATTATTCAAAATTGCTATCACCTAAGAACATTTATTTTCTTTTTATTAGCCTGAATTTAGGTTGGCCAGCATGCAAGGAAAGTAGTTATATTCTCTACATAAGTTCAAAAGCTATGAATACGTTTATTAACCTCCGCCTGGAACATACTGAATGAGTATGGAGCAAATGAAGAAACGTTTCACTTGCTGAGTGCCTCAGCTAAGCAGGATCTCAGAAAATACTAAATTAATTGGATAATAAGGGAAAGGTGATGGAAAGTTATGTCATGAGCTATACCTATTTGAAGGACTGGTGTCAAGACAAGATCATTCATATTTCTTCATGAATTTCTAGAACTCTTCATGAAGAAGGTGGCATTTTGGTCAAAACAGAGATATTCAAAAATTGCATATTTAATTAAGATCTTGAGGTATTTATTATGAACAATATTGCTACTCTGACCATTCCTGACTTATTAATACAAATTTGCAAAATTCCCCACAAAATGGTGAGCCGGGGATTGATCCCTGTATTTAAAATCTCTTAATCCAATGGCATACTCAATTTTTTTCTTAATGTAAGACAAGGCCTTTAAAAAATAACAGCATATTACTTCTTCAATGATCCCTTTCACATGGCTGTCCAGTTTCATCTGGACAGACTTTTAGTTCCACCTGAAGAGGACCATGTCTTCTTTTCGGTACCTCAACAGTTTAAGGCTCACATAATCATTGATGACAAAGCTGGAAATGGCGTTCGAGTTCCTATGGTGAAATAAGGCTAGAGAGTGACTTTGGATAAATAAATATGTGTCAGTCAGGACACAAGAAGATTTGAAATATGTAAGAGCTATTGATTTCTCTCTTTTTATTACATAAAAGTGCTTAAATACTCGCGGATGATTTGTAGTGCCATTGTCTGATGGTATATCTGGACTTTCTGTGTGTGATTCTTAGATGGAAAAAATGCCTCTACTGACTCAGGCTGGGTTCTCCTCCCTGTTCTCCCAGGGAATGAGATAGAGCAGGCAATGCTTTTCTTCCACTAATGCCTAATCATATGATAATCCTATTTCAGAACAATTGGACTGACTTCTAGAAGAAAAATAGAGGAGTCGTGTTCATTTGCCTGAAAATTTCTTTCTTTGAAAAAGTGTAAAAAGATGATTGATTTTTTAAAAAATAGATTTTATGTAATCAAAATTTAGATGTAACAATGAAGTAAGTCTTACAGAAGGTGTAGAATTCTTTGGACAAGATATTTCTGTTAGCTTGCCATTGCTGCAGTGTCCACAATATTGTTTTTATTTTAAAAATTAACTGTACAAGAAATTTTCTGCAGCTGTAAACATAGTGCCAGAATTCAAGATTTTAGTTCGTGCAGTATTTTCATTTTGTTATTGAAAATGTGAGAAGTTATGGCTAAATGCCTCTTTCCTTTGGAAGGGTAAAAATGTTAATGTAAGAGATTTGTTCAGTTTTCTATTTCAACATAAACTTTATAGAAAATCTACCTACCAGATTTGTGTTGTTTTATTCTCAGGTCCAAGAAATAAAAGTTATGTAAGATGATAAAATTGTTAAATTTGGAAAATCTTTTGTCAGTACCCTTTATCACCACCACACATTCTTGTACAGCAGAGTCATTATAACTCAGCTAAAAGAACTAAGGTATATGTAAGCCACACTCTCAAATGATCTCCTTAAAAAGTGATGGTATATTCTGTGAAATAAAAACCACAGGGTTATTACATCTTATTTGAAAGCTTCTA